>CM039682.1:27717275-28252275 GCA_022537955.1 Schmidtea mediterranea | reverse complement strand
TTAAGTTGAAAACTTTTATTTTAAATTAAATTATAGCCGCAAATTTATTACTGAAAAGTTAATCTGGGTTAATCAGAGCCGTATTATCTATTGTGCTCCTGAAAAACTGCGGTGTCCGTGAATATAATAAATAAATTACAGCTGAATCTCCTATAACGATTACTCGCATAGAGCAATGAAAAAATTGTCACTAGGACTCGTAAAGTGAAGTTTGTCTCGCATAATGTTGAAATTTCTTTTACATTTTCTTAAAGATTTTGATTTTTTTCTTTAAAATTTCAAATGTGCACACTTACCTTACTTTTCTATGTGAAGAGAGTAGCTAATGGTTTTTTAAAAAATCCCACATTTCCAGAAATACATAACAGAAAAATATATTTATTTATCGTAACAGCATAATTAAATTTTATTATATACTCTAATTAATCCCCCACAAAGGATTATTTTTTGTAAAGGATTTTTTTCAAAAAATACAGGGGGTGCGAAATTATTTGAGTTATTATAAAAAATTAAGTGAAATTAAGCAAAATTTTATTCATCCTCTATTTCAGAAAAATCGGAATCAGAAACATCAAACGTAGCAAAGTTTTGAATCATTCTATCGCTTGAATTTTCAATTAGTCTCATGAATGTTTCTCTCAGCCTCTTCTGAAATATTTCCACTAAGTCGATAACAAGCAATTGCATTAAACTTGAGGTTGTTTTTATATTTCGTATTTGTCATTGAGCGATATTTAAATTTCAATAGTATTAAAACAAAACCAAAAAATGATATGGTTCTGCAATTTAAAAAACATATATACTTTTTAATATTTATTCAAATAACAATATTATTTCGGAGTGTGGGAAGTATTTTGGGGTGGGGAATTAATTCGAGTTTTAGAGTACTGTTGGGGTTGTTGAATAAAAAATTATTCTGATTATAAAAACTAAAATTAATTATCTGTAGTGAAGGAAAGAATATGAAAATGGTTAACAAGAAGGGTGAATGACGAAACATGCTGAACTACAAAAAATCAAAAGTATTGAATTCAAATTGGTAAAACGAGTTGGCATAGAGTAGATAATGGTGAAATTAAAAGTGTTAATGAATCGTTCGTAATATGCTTATTAAAGGTCGAAAAACAATAAATTAGACATAAACATAAAATTTTGAATTAATTAATTAATTAAAGGAAAACCCGAGCTGGGTAAACAAGAGGAAATAGAAAAAGCCATTATCATGACAGTAAAATTAATAGCGAAGGCAGAAAAGAGATTATTACTAAAGAGACTATGGGTATGCTGATTAATCATTCCTAGGAGACTAAAAACATGAAAAGAAACCGCAAGCCCAAGGTTGCCAACAGTTGTAGATTGGTTGATGATCATTTATCAAAAAGCTTATTACTATTATATAAGGAAAGCCAAAATCAGAAACAGTTGGCATTTTGCCTCAGATAGGGACCAAGAAAATGAGAGTAGGACTAGAGGAATTAAACTAATTATTAGAAGTAGCGTAGGAGAGGAATTATAGGATTTCAGTAGATCAAATACTAATCGAATAGTCGATCAAATTGGTCGAAGATGATTATTGTATAAAGTGCATAAAACCGAATTATCCCAGCGAGACCTATCGGATAATCAGAACAGACAGTTTCATTGCGATATTTGAAGTTTGAATAGTGTTTAATTGATTTTTATAGAACACGTGTAGTCAGTGACACCGACTATTATTATTAAAATTTATTAAAACTAATTTAATACTTATTAAAATCTAATTTATTCCTAATTAGAAGTATTAACTATAAGATCCGTTGACATCGTCATTTTAATATTTTTTGAACTACCGATTCACTACTTGAAAAGACCATTGTTTCTTTATTAATATTATTCATTAATAGAAGTATCAACAATCTGATTCTGAGGCGTTAAAAAATTGTAAAGGATTTTCATTTGAAAAATCCATGGTTTTGTCTTCCAAATTATTTATAAATTGTAAATATGGGAATAGACAGTGCTCAATTGACGGATCAATTTTCATAAAATGTATCTCTAGTGTGTTATATATTTGTAACCATTCAGTTAAATCATCTAAACAAATACTCAAGGGGTGTCTGGTTCAAGAAAAGACTGCGATGGGTTTTCCTCTTCATTGCTAATGTCAAAGGAAATTCGTTTGCTAATTCTATTAATTCGGCTTTGTCCATTTCTTCATTGAAATTACTTAATTTATATCACATTTATTAACATTGACAGTATGTTTGTAATGAAATATTTTACAGAAATACAATTTGTTTTTTGGTTTATTTAAATTTTATAAATAATTTTTACATATTTTATTTTTAAATAACTTTTTAAATACCCCAAACTATGTTGATATATGTATATATATATATATATATATGTGTACAGAGTGTTTCAAAAGGTAATAATAGACGATTCTATTTATTTATAAATATTTTTAAAACAATATGAATGTTAATTTTTTATTATTATTTAATATAACAGACATTTAAATTTTATTTAAAACAGAAATGAAAATAAATGCTCAAAGTGTTCATCATCTACATCATTGAAAAGTTTACACCTTTTCAATGGAGCGTTACATGCATTCTGGATACTTTGTAATGGAATTTGAGCAAATGAATGAATTATTATTTTCTTTAGATCTTCCAAATTGTCACAATGCCCACCTAGTCCAAAGAAAAAAAATCTGGTGGTGTTAGATCAGGCGATCGAGCAGGCGATTCTATCGGTCTACGACAGCCAATCCATTTCCCTGCAAATCTGGTGTCCAACCATTTCCTCATTTCTATCGAATAATGAGAAGGTGCCCCATCTTGCATGATATATGCACCATTAGTTTCTCCCTTTTCCTTAAGTCATGGGTAACAAAAAATTTGTAGCATATTCAAATAATTTTCACCGCAAACGTTTCCATCAAAGAAGAAAGGACCAATTACTCCTTTGTGTGATAAAGCTGCCAAAATCCTCTAACCGGGTGACTTTAATTTCTTTTCAACTGTCATGTGTCGGTTATCAGAACTTCAATACAAACAGTTATGTCGACTGATAACTCCGTTTCAAGAAAAGGTTGATTCATCGTTCCACCAAATGTTTTTAATAAACATAGAATATTCATCACAGGTTGCTGAAAACGTTTCACAAATCTCCATACACTAGCCGTAATCATCTTCGGATAATTCGTAAATTAAACGTGGTCTATACGGCTACATGCCCAGTTTTTTAAGAAGACCATAAGCAATGGAATGAAAAAATATGGACTAACGAAGATTTACGACGGGAAGAACAACATGGAATTTCCTAGATCAAATTCTTCCACATGCGACCATAATTTTCAATATGATTTGCAACAGACCCAGTTTGTTCAAACTTTCTTTCCCTTTGTTGGAGGTTTAATGTTTTGGATTTTCATTCATTCCCCCTGTACCAAAATTTGATATTTTAGCCTATAATAGCTTTTTAGTTAAAACACTCTATAGTCAATTGAAAATTGAGCCATTTCTTATAAAATAAAATTAATGATACTGATGCGATAAAATAAACTAAAATATTTATATAATTTGAAATGATTTGCAAAATATTTAAATTCTTTATCGTTTATCACCTTTGGTATGTGAAACACTTGGCATATTTTTATACTTATTTTATATATGCATATATTTTATTATATATTATTATACAATTTAATAAAAATATAAACGTATCCCCGTACTAAAGGAGACAGCTGTATTTTTGTTATAGAATTAAATTTTGTTTAAATGAATAAATTATTTTTGTAATTACAGTTTTTGCTTTTAAAATTCATTATGTTTTATTTGTAAATAAAATATTTAAAATTCTTTTTAATTCTATCCCATAATTCTTATCGCAGGGCTCCAATGTCATATGTCCCCACTGAGTGAAAAAAATAAATATTGTGATGTATTCAGAGAAGTACCAAAATCATAACTAATTATAATTGTTAAATTCAATTGTGTACGTGCTCTTGAGTCTGTCTGAGTATTTAAATAATAATTTCACAAAGTTAAATCTAAAAATAAAAAGTTATAAAGTAATAAACATTTAAAAATTACGAAATAAAAATAAGTTAAATGTAATTATAATTAAAAACCAAAAAACAAATATTCAAGTAAATCGAGATTCAAACTTAATCAAAAAATTGAAACAATTGAATTATTTCAAAATTAGAACAAAATATCTTACTAATAAACGCATAAGCAAATATTTTCAGTCCTTTGAGATGTGTAAATGGAGGAAGTTTTTCAAATCAAAACTTCCAGAACCAGAGGTTCTCAAATCCTCAATGGAATGAAAGATCAAATTGATCAAATTTTGAAAGACAAATACCCTTTTGGAATCCTTTTTGAAATTTAAAATAATCAAAATAAAATAAAACGAAAACATTTGATATATTACAGATTCCGAATTGAGTTATAGAAAACGATATAAATTTACAATCAAAATTCTAATTCTGAGAAAAAATAATATAATAATATATAGCGCTTGGTTATTTTCAATTTCATTTCAAATTGATTCTCATTTTTTTTGGTTATTTATTTAATACTTAATTTAAATATTTATATTTATTTTAATATTTTTGTTTAATTAACTAATATTCATTCAATATTAATTGATTATAACAATATTAATTTACATTTTATTCATTAATAATTTTTCATAATTAATAATTCATTAAAACAATTCATCAAAACTCAAGAACTAAAACACCAATGTATATTAAAATAGTTAATACCGATTTTATGTAAATTAGTAATTCATATATTCTATAGTTTTTATTCGTTTTCCAGTATATTTCATTTATAATCTTCCAATAATTCAAACTAATCCTTTTTCAAATCCTTGTTAATTCAAACAAAATCATTGATAATTCTATAACTAAATTTGAATAATCAGTAAATTAAAAAATTAAAAAGTGTATTAATAAAAAACTAAAAATAAATTCATTTGTGTGAATGAAATCTATACATAAAAAGTATATTTTTCCGACTCTTTGGTTTTTGTTAAAGAAAAAATAAGATTTTGCCGATAATTCGAACTTGTTTTACTATTTTCCAAAATGTTAATAATCGATATTCAAATTTTTTAAAAGAAACTGAAAAGTGATTTGGATTAATTTATTAATGACGAAAAATAAGTTCAATACATTAATTACAGTATTGGTTTTATTTTTTATATTATTTTTCATAATGTTAACAATTTGTGCAAAAATTATTTCATGAATTACCAAAAGAGAATTTATAAAACGACCTGAAGCATTTCGCCTGTATTAATTGATTTATAAATTAATTATAATTGATGAATTTTCATGTTTTAATTGAAATTTGAATAAAATTTTTAAAAATTTTTATTTATATTTTGTTCAAATAATTTGTTTAACATCATTAAAATTATGATTCTTAGAATTTTCCCAAAATAAAGCGGAACACAGGAAGCTTTCAGACATCTATGTGCATCGTCAACATTGAACAATTAATTGAGAAATTGGGTAATTGCTTAAAACGATTTTTGAATGATTATTTAAAAAAATATATATTTAATAATAATAATAATAATAATAATAATAATAATAATAATAATAATAATAATAATAAGAAGAAGAAGAAGAAGAAGAAGAAGAAGAGAAAGAAGAAAAACCACAAGAATTGGCTTTGAATCAAATAAGCTTTTCTAATAAAACTTTCTTTTAATCAATTTGAAAGTTTTACTTCTTTTGTTCCATTATTCAAGAGATTGATTTTGGAATTGAGGAAGAGATGTATAAATTCAATGAATGAAAATCTATCAATGATTTAGATTGTGTTCTGAACTTGGTTATAAATATATATATATATATCATGGGTGCAATGCCGCATACATTGGAATGACTACCCGTCCGTTCCGATCTCAAGTTTTTGTTCACAGTCGACTTATGGAATTGATTGATATTAGTAAACGCAATTTTGTGCTGAAAGATAAAAATAAATGTAAAATGTTTTTATTAATTTAAAAGTTTGAAAATATTTTATTTAAAGTTTATTTAAATTTTATAAAATCTATTAAATTAGATTTTTAAAATAATTGGAATTTTTCAAAAGAGAGTTTGATATTTTAATGGAAAAATAACCACCTGACGATAAAAGTGATGCTGTCAAAATATTGTATTGGAATATATATTTGTGAATTGGTGTTTTCTTTTATTTAATTCAAAGCCAATTTTCTGTGGTTCATTTAATCAATAATAATACTAACAATAATACTACTAATAATAATACTAATAATAATAATAATAACAACAACGACAACAACAACAACAACAATAATAATAATAATAATAATAATAATAATAATAATAATAATAATAATAATATATTTTATATAATTAACAATGTAAGCCAAATTCCACAGTGTTTATTCACAAAATGGAGTGATCAGGATCTCTTTTAGGTTGAAATATTTCATTTTATGAATAAACACTGCGGAAATTGGCTTGCATTGTTATTTATTTAAATTATATTTTGATAAAAATGTTGAAAATTGAAAATTTAGCAAATAAAAGTTTAAATACATATATTTAGTCAGATTTTTATATTTAAAAATTTGTTTAAATGTATATAAAAATATTTTTCATTCGGATTTATTCAGATACAAATGATGGCAAATTAAATTTACAGTTTACAGTGTTCAATATGAACCCTGCTTAATATGAACGTAGTTTAATATGAACATTTAAGTCAAAAATGATTAGAAATCATATGGTTTGCATGGTAAATTAAGTTTTATAATACGAACACTGTTTATTTTGAACAATGAGCAAAAAATAGTGTAAAATAAATCAACAATTTATACAATTTGTTGTTTAATTATTTCATTTTTAAACGTATTTTATGAACATGAAAAACACAAATTCAAAACGAAAGAGAAAGGATTTAAGTATTGAAAAGAAACAGAAATTGTTAAAATTATTCGATAAAAATAAAGGTTGTTCTCAACGCTTTCTTTCATCAAAATACTATTTTTCATTAGGTTGTATAAATAATGTTATGAAATCAAGAGACTCCATTTTGAATTCAAACTTGAACACCAAACCAAAACGAAAAATACATTTACATAGTGCAACGGTTCTCAAAGTGTGCTCCGCGAAGCTCCTCAAAGGATTCCCCCGAAAAAATTCGAAAATTATTTGTACTTTGCAATAATAATTAATTTTTAAAATTCTAATCTGGAAATCAAAAATCACTCAATTGAAAATTATGTCTATTTTATAAAAAACACTCATGAAAATTTGCATTTTTTTTCAGTACAATTTGAGTGGTTTTATGCGTAAAAAAACACAAAAATTTAAGAAGGAAAGCAAGAAAAAGTGAACGAAAATTAAATAAAGTTTTATATGAGCGGTACTTGAAATATTTTATGCTTGTTCAGTATGTTGCTGCTGGTGTACATGCAACATATAGAAAGTAAAATGTACTGAAATATGTACCTATCAATTTATAATTTGTATTTTAATCATTTTTAAATAGAAATAAATCATAAACCATAAATCCTTGGCTAATTAAAGAGACAGCAAAAAAATGAACAATCATCTGGATTACGTGCGTCCGTAAATATTGAGAAAACAGCTACAGATATTTTACTGAAAACTGATTTCTCTGCTACTCAAACCATGCAAATAGTTACTGAAAAAGAAGAACTTGTCACCAGTAAACTACACGAAACCATGACTAAGAAACGAAAATATGAAGAAAGTTATTTATCTCCTGGATTTGTAGATGCTAATAATATACCTCAATGTGTTTTATTTGCAAAAATATTTCCAAATAGTTCTATGGTGCCTGAAAAGATGCGCCGTCATTTGGAAACTGTACAAGCAGAATATAAAGATAAAAAACTGAATATTTCATGCGAAAACGAGATGATTTCTTACGAGGTCAAAACTTAATTTCAACTTCCAAAACTGAGAATGAAAAAGCTACTGAAGCCTCTTATCTTCTTAGTTATCGTATTGCTTCAGCAGGCGAAGCCTATACAATAGGTGAGAGAATAATAAAACCTTGTGCAATTGATATTGCTAAATGCCTCCTTGATGAAAAATCAGCAAATGCAGTTTCTGCAGTACAGCTATCCAATGACACAGTAACACGTCGTATTATAGATTTAGCAGCCAACGTCAAATATGAATTAATATCTCACTTTAAGTATTGTAATGTTGCTCTGCAAATGGACGAGTCTACAGATGTGGCTGGACTTGCAGTATTACTTGTATTTGTAAGATATCAGTATCTTAATTCCATTGAAGAAGATCTTTTATTATGTGAAACATTGCAAAGCTATACTACAAACGAAGAAATTTGGATTAGATTGGAAAAACTACATTGATATATGTAGGTAAAACTACTGGGGCTGTCTCAAGAATAAAATATTTAGCACCAAACAGCACCAATAGCCACTGCATTCTTCACCGTCAAGCTCTTGCAGTAAAATAATACCAATTTTATTGAATAATGTCCTTGATGAGGCAATAAAAATCATCAATTTTGTTAAATCGCTACCTTTGAAAACACGACTTTTCAAAATTCTTTGCGATGATATGGGCAGTATTCACAAAAATCTACTCTTACATACTGAGGTGCGATGGCTATCCCGTGGCAAGGTACTTTTAAGACTGTTCGAGTTGCGTTGTGAATTGGTATCTTTTTTTAATGAAAACGAGATGAATTTACAAAAGGTTGACAGATAAACTAAGGTTGTTTCGACTTTCCTACTTGTCTGACATTTTTTCAAAAAGAAACGAAGTGAATCTCTCACTTCAAGGAAAACAAGTGACTTTATTTACAGTCAACGTTAAAAAAAATTAGACTTTTGGATTACTTGTTCTCGAACTCGTGATTTGAATTGCTTCCCAACACTAATGGATTTTTATAATAAAATTGATGGCAGATAAAAGGAAAATAATATGTCCGGATTGTGTGGTGAAATTTGTGAATATTTGGTGGGTATATTGAATTGTATCAACCAATATTTCCCAGATGAGTATAATAAAAAATTAAAAATAAATGAATGGGTCAGAAAACCTTTTGAAGTCAATCAAAAACCGATAGAATTCACAGTTGAGGAATATGAAGCTTTTATTGATATGATTTCGGATTTCTCACTGCAGTCAAAATTTGAAAAACTTCCTTTGTCGGATTTCTGGTGCTCTATTAAAGAAGAATATCCAAACTTATCAAAGAAAGCAGTTAATATACTTATTCCCTTTGCTACTACCTATGTGTGAGTCTGGATTTTCATCTTACGCGTCGACGAAAACCAAATACCGCAATAAACTAAACGCAGTAGCTGACATGCGGATTCAACTATCATCCATACAACCAGACATTAAAAAAATTTGCCAAAATAACAAACAAGTGTATTCATCGCATAAAACAAATTTTTAGTTTTGTTTTTGTAGTCTTTCTAGTGTGCAAAATATGTTTAATTTTTGTTTTTTTTTGTTAAAAATAAAGAAATGTACATAAATACAATTTAATGCTGTTAGACATATCATATTTTTTAAAAATTAGTAAACAACTAGGGTTCCTTAGAAATCTATATGTTTTTCAAGGGCTCCGCAACTGAAAAAGTTTTAGAACCGCTGATCTAGACAATTGAAAATCACAGACTATATTATGCGTCAATGAAATAAAAATTGTGATAAATAGGTGTAATAAATACATTTTTTGTGAAATCTTTTATATTGTATTAATAACTGTTCATATTATTTTTTAATATGAACATCTGGAAAAAAAACTAGATATAAAAACTAGATGGAGTAGTTTAGTATTGGTAACTGAGCGATTTTTAAAGTTAATAAACTCAGTAATTCGTGCTAGAAGTTGCGCCTTATAAAAATGATAATATTGAATTGTTAAAAGAAATTGTTTCAATTTTAGAACCGGAAAAAATAGCTGTTTTGGAATTGAGTTAACAAAATTCTAATTTATTGACTGGAGACGCTACATTACTATATGTGTTTCAAGAATTAGAATTCATTAAAACTCCGCTCTCTACAGAATTCTTGAATAATTTGAAATCTCGAATTGAAAAACGTCGAAATAAAGAATTGGTTACTTTATTATCCTTTTTAAACCACGGCGTGTATCCTGAAAATAACAATTTTTTTGAATATTCAATTAAGCATAAAGTTAAAGGATTTGCAACAAAAATAATGAACCGTTTATTTCCCAACGATTCTGAAAATTCAGAAAGTTCAAGCACTAAAGAAGATGAGGAGTCTGAGTTGCTAAACTCAAACAAGAAATTACAAAAGTGTATTTCTTCCTTTACAACACCTAAACACCAAAATACCCGAAATTTAAGTTTGGTAAAAGAATGTAAGCTATATGAAGTAAATGAAGGTAAACGTTCTGAGCAACTTGAAAAATTGTACAATGCACTATTGACAATAAAGCCAACTTCTACAGCCTCTGAACGAGTCTTCTCAGCAGCTGGAACCTTTAAGACGAAAATCCGAAACAGAATGAACCCAGAAACCTTAAATGCGCTAATTTTTCTTAAATATTATTTCTTAAATAAATAAAAAGTTATATGTACAATAAATATTTGATATATTCAATAAAATTTAATTAAATTACATGCATAATCAAATCTTTAATTATTTAATTTTATTTTCGAGTATAATAACCGAGTAACCGAGTACTCACTCAAATTTTGTTGTAATACTCGAATAACCGAGTATTACAAAAAATCAAGTAATTTTGAAACACTAGCCTAGAGCTATCGATTAAGTAGAAATTCCTAAAAATGTTTGTGTTATGCAATCATATCCACTTCTCAAAGAGGAGTTTTAAAATTTGGAAGATATACCGGATCTAATGGTAGATTCTGACTTGGAACATTCACCAACCAAATTCAAAAGGCATTCAGAGAACCCAGACTTTTGATTGTCAGTGACCCAATCGCAGATCATCAGGCTGTCGTTGAATTATGTAACCTTATTAAATGTTTATAAAAATGCTACTTTATGTAATAATGTTATTTAATGAATTCAAAATACAAAATTTTAGACTCACACGTTTCATACACTGGTTGATAACTTACTCAATTTTATTAGACAGCTTTCTCCTGTTAAAAATGTATGTCGTATCCATTCAAACATAGGAAATACGACAAATTCATTTAGTCCGAAGCAATTTAAAATACGAAAGTTCCAAATATGTAAATTTTATCAACTGTTTAAGTAAGATACAGACATTCCGTAAATTTTAAGTTGTTATAGAAAGGAAATAATGATTTTAATATTTGTTAATTACAACAAATTCAAACATTTAATCAAATAAATTTAAATCGATAATTTTTCCTGATTTTTATGTAGTTGTCCAAGCTAAATCAATTTAACAAAAACAGATAAGATTAACTAATATTTTTGACAAAAATCATCTTGATATTATTGTTATTTTTATTTTTCTTTCAATAATTTTAGTTTATATTGTAAAATTGCCTTATAAATCTATTGAAATTAAATTAAAATTTACCAGAAAAATAATTTCTACAAATTCAAGTTAAGCTTACCTCGAATAAATCTGTTAATTTTACAACTGGCTGTACTCGATAACCAATGATGAGCTTGATCTAACTGCAAATGGTTCATGCCGAATGGCCAAATATTGAAGAGGGAGACGAGCAGATCTCCAATGGCGAGATTTACCAAAAAATAATTGGTAATTGTATGCAAACGTTTTGTTCGAATCACAACAATAAGCACCAGTGAATTTCCAATAATTGCACCGGCGAAAATTATAAATAAAATAGATAATTTAAAAATAATTTCATTCATTGACGGAAAAGGTTGGAGCGATTTATAGGTGCAGTTCATGAAGCAGGTTGGTTGATGTGTTTTGTTGTAGCATTTAAAAGACTTTGTAATACAATGAATGGTTTTAATTTGGGAACTATTCATTTTTTGGTTTAGAAAATATGACAAAAATTTAATTATATATATACATCAAAGTTGATTTTTATTGGGTAATAAAAAACTAATAATAATAAAGTAAAATTTACATTGAAATTTCATCCATACTTATTAATATATTTAATACTTTTACTTTTATTAAATTTGATATTATATTTCCATACTAAAAACTGTGCTTTTATGGGTTTAGGGTTATTTTATTGTACAATGAATATTCATATTCTTTATATTCTTTGTTTTATGAATTTTTAGTTATTATTTAATTATGGTTTAAATTATATTTAAGTCCAATTTTTTCTAGTAAATAAAATAATTTATTTTATGGTTTGCCCCTGCTTCCAGTGGTGAAAATCTAGCACTACTATTGTTTTTCTTGTATGATTATATAAATTATGACCAGCTTAGACTGCCTTAAAAACTTAATTTAGTCAAATTAAACTGAAAATGATGAGGAGAATTTACAAGGTAGAGTTCTTATCCATAAAATTTTTAAAAACACAAAATATTCTTTGTCACATTTTATTTTAAATAAATAATTATAGTTATAAATATGTCTTCTTTCAAAAAATTTTTAATAAGTTTTTTCAAAGGAAATTAGCAATTCAAATATTTAATTTTAAAAATTTTTTTAATATATTAATTAAAAATTAAAATTCAGATAGGGAATTTTAAAGGAATTTTAGTTAATTTAAATTAAATATCATTTTGAATTATTTTTACGCTTGGGTGAAAACACATTTATTTATTAATTGAGAACTTCAAATTCATTTGCCTCAAGCGCGTGCAGACTTTGAGGAAAATTTTTTAATTTGTGTGACAAACACAATGCAACTGACATTTCCAAAATTCTGCGTTTTTGATTTTCTATGAAAATCACTAAGATTATTATATTACGACTGTTCAAAATAATTTTGTTTGTAAAATCTCGATACATATGAAAGACTATACCACGTTTTTGTAATATTTTATATAAAGTTTCTAAAAGATTCCTTGTCTGATTACTTGACGAAAGTATTTTTTTTTCTTTCATGTTGACGATTGTTATCAAATTTATATTTTTTGGGTTATAGAAAAAATAAATGAAAAGGAATAATGCAAAAAAATAATTAAAGATTAATTAAAATCCAAAATGTAAAATTCAATATGTTTCGGCGGGGAGAAGTATTAACTGTAGACAAATTGAAAGTTGAGAACGAATAAAATAATTTTTATTTTATGGTGAGTTCACAGTTTAGTTAATTTATTATTTAATTTTTTTAAAATCATATAAGAAGTCTCATAAATCATTGTGGAATACGTCCACGCTTGAAAGACCGTAAAATTCAACCTAACGGGTATGCATTGCCTACCAGGCTCAAATAGAAAAACTGGAGAAATTTAAAATCGAGGTTTATCAAAAAGTTTATTAGTAATAGGGTATTTTTTAAAGAACGAAACTTTTCTATCACATTGAATAATGAGAAACAAACGTTATAGACAAGGTCATTTGATCAAAAAATTACATTGAATTATTAAGTTCAAAAATTTGTTATTTTTATTTTAAATTTTTTTACTAACTGCTTGTTTAAATTAACATTATAAAAATCATAAAAAGAATCCTTTAAAGATTCTTTGAAAAACGCCAAGCTCATCAGTTTGCAAAAGAGTTTTTACATGAAGAGTAGTGTTGGGCCAGAACACAGACGGCCTTGTAAATGTTTAAATGAATCGGTAACACACATGCAAATATAACATGCAGATTTAAACTCAAACCTATTAAAACACCAATTAACCCTACCAAAATGCGAGAAAGAGAACAATTAAATATAAAATTAAAAACACAAAAATAAATTAAAATAATAACAAAGTGCAACAAGGTCCGCACGAAATAAACATAAACATAACATGAAAACCCAACAATTTGACCGAAATTTGACAATTTAACAAAAAATGCGAAATTTCATGAAAATCAAATAAAAATCAAATTATTTGAATTAGAAATTATTGAATTAAAAATTCAAAAGAAAAATTGTCAAATAAAATTCCAAAATGATAAAACTAAAGATTAGAATATAATAGAAAATTACAAGGTCAAATTTTGTTTTACTAAATCAAAAAGAACACGCAAGGTTAGGGTCGTACAATAGGTATATATACCGATTCATTTTCACATAATTTTAATCAGTTTTTACAAAAACTTGAAACCAGTTTTTATCCAGTTAATCGGTTTTTAATCAGAATCAGTTTTCAAATCTGAAACCAGTGTAATTCAGTAAAATCAACATTTGATGTGAGTGAGAGATTGTTCGATACTCTCTCCACATCGTATCCTCGCAACCTCGAATGAGGTCTGCTTGGATTTCGGCGTGGGGAGAGGGAGTCATGATATGTGATGTATGAATATTACGGATAACCGTGTGACAAAACGATATGATATATATATATATATTAAAATGAAATAGATATTTCTTTTTCTTGGTCGAAATTTTTCCGGCCCCCAGCCGACACATATCGCAAGTTATTAAAATCAAATATACTATCGTAAATTGTGTAAGTGCGTGTATTATCGCCAATGATTTCGTGCCCGTGAAGGCTCCGGCGTGATGAACGCAGGAGCTGAAACGTCAATATATTCCGTATAGGGGAAACGGGTGAAGGGGAAATAGTCTTTTGACTGTTTCGTCGTCACTCGTGTCCTGTAAACTCGACCTAAATATTATCTACAACTCACGGC
This sequence comes from Schmidtea mediterranea, assembly GCA_022537955.1. Lineage (NCBI taxonomy): Eukaryota > Metazoa > Platyhelminthes > Tricladida > Dugesiidae > Schmidtea > Schmidtea mediterranea. The sequence goes on along the minus strand of CM039682.1, from coordinate 28,237,588 downwards.
TTAAAATCACTACACTGAGTAGTCCAGTGGGCACTCTTAAACTATTAATATCGACACAAACTTATCTTAGGATCAATTCGGGGATCAATTCTAAACTGTCCATTGTGCGACTTAGGGCCAAAGTAACCTAGACCGCCAAATCAATAACATAGAATCATATCCGTTAATGTCTTATTGTTCTTCTAGAGGACTCGTGGATTGACGCGTCCCGGGTCACGCTCCGCTTCCCGGCACATTCCGCTGCGCTGTGCCGGCAAGCGATGTGGGACGCGGGATTCTCAATCTCGCCGGTCAGAGAATCCCGAGGAGGAAATCAAAGTACCAGTGACGACATAGATCTTCCCTTTGTCGCAATCAAGCGAGAACCGGGCCGGAATCCGGCACGGGAAATAAGAGGCCAGGCGGAGCACCTTCTCGCACGCCTGGAAGAACACCAACGGTAAACGGCCCAACAGATACAAAGAGCGCAACGACACCTGGATGAGATCAACTGGGACATCGCGGCCGGATTGATCCCAAGTACGGACGGGTATGCCCCGCCGTACAATACTTCGTTCAATCTGGATGACCCCAAATTGAACCGGTCAATGGAAGCTATCACGCCAATTATGGACCAGAAAGGAACAGCAAACAAACGAAATGACAAATGTCCATCGCGAGCATCCTTACTCTCGGGGGCCACCACGACCGAGTTCCGACCGATACTACTGAAGATCAGACTCAATGGAATGACTTTTTTAGTTTCTTGTGTATCAAATAAAATGTCTAGTTTGGTGGTTCGTTTAATACTAATTTAGAATCTAATTAAATTTCGAGTAAATATCAGTCACAATCGGACGCCGTAAAACATAAGGCCCATTATAAACTTATCCAACCTCTATTAACGACGAATCGATTTACCTTTTGTTAAAGAGATGAACTCACCAAAGATTCTACAACGGGAACTCGCCAAGGCACAATTAGTAATTAAAGAATTCCATCAACAAATCGTACAATTGACGGCCGAGGTACAGCTGAAAAAAAGCACGTGGGTAGAGCCGAGTAAAGCCAAATACCTGTACCAAAAATTGACCGTGCTACAGAAGGGTTGGGCTGAGGAGAAGCAGCTCAACCAAAGCTTGAAGACGCAACTGAGAGGCTTGGAGGTGTCGCTGTCTGCGTGCCAGGAAGGAGCAGCGGTGACCTACCCCTGGTCTTCGCTCCGGCTCAAGTAGCCTATCGAGAGGCCGCATCGACGTCGAAGCCAGCCGTCAAACCAGTAAAACACCACCCTGGTCGAGCTGAACGGGCCAGACGACGCGTCGAAAAATCAAAGGACCCAAAATGAGAAATTAGTCTGAAATATTTTTTGAATGTTAGTACAAGAGCTATGTTAACATTTTGGGAAATTGGAAAACATGCAAAATACCAGTAGTAAGAATTTAGCACAAATGGCAGAACACAACATTTAGTGAAACTGAAAATTTTCAAGTTTATGATTTCATGCGGATTTGAATTATTTGTATTGTACTAGCCTAGGTTAAATTCAGCTTATGTTATTTACGAGTTGTTTTTATTTCAGTAAAACACATTTTTATGTCAGTGTGTTTACGTCCAATATGCGAAATTGTTACAAAGATAAATTTAATTTTCATGCAAAATAAACATGCGTAAACATGTATATTCGTTTTTCTTTAAGAAATTACATTTAAAATGATTTTATTTATAATTAAATGTGTCAAACTTTTAAAATAACAATTTTGTTAAATGGTTGTATTAAATTTAAATAAGTTTTTATTGTTTAAATAAAGTACAGCTACAATACTATTTGAAATAAAAAGTTTCTAATTTGCATCTTTTTCTTGATTGATAAATACTAAGATAAAAAATATAAACCAACATCTATTTTAGTCATAATATATCTTAGAATTTTGAGATAATAATGCATTTCGATTCGCGTATGACAGCTGGCTATTCACAAATTATTCATGAAAATAATGCATATAAAAATAAAAATCGTATGAATTATACGATAATTTTATTAATTAATTCATTTTTAGAGTATAATAGTCCTGAAACTCCAGTTTGGGATTATATTAGAGATATATGGTCAAGTCAACAAAGTCAAAACAGTAACACTATTAACAAAAGTTTTAACAGTTCAAGTGGTCATATCAAAGATAATCCAGATGACATGAAGATGGCTGAATTTATGGATAATGTAGTTATTATAGAGTATGAATTTTACTTGTATGATAAATTTCTGATTAAATATTAATTACAATGCATAAATTAACTTTAAAGTTAATTTTCATTAGATGTAACATTTTCTGTGATAATTTTCTGCTATATTCTATATTTCAGTAATACTAGATTGATTTCGTTGGTTATTAATAATTGATACGAATGCGACTTAGTGTTCATACTTCGTTGATTTTGAATAAGATTAATAAAGTTAACTATAATTGACAAAATATTTTTAAAATATAAACTCTTTACAATAAAGTTTTGAATTAAATATTATTTATTTTATATTGGTATTAATATTAAAATGAATCCAATTAAGTTACTCACCTAAGAAATCTTAAGGATTTTCTGCAGTGGCTGGTAATTTTTGTTTTCTTTTATACATGATTTGAATTTTTTCTCTCTATTTCTGGATACAGTTTAAAATAGGAAGTTTTCTAGGTAATAATTTGCAATAGCGTAAATAAAAACTTCTTCAACCGCTCTGGCTTGTAAATTCTTCTCGTCATTTTCAGTTTCACACGCTGCTTCAATAATATCATCAATTGCTTCAAACTTGCTTTTTATTTCTAATGTTTCGCGTTTGTTCTGTTCATCTAATTCTTAAATTTGACCATCCGTATTGAAATCGTTGTAATTTTTACAAGTTATGTTCTCGTCATGTTTATTAATTATCACTTATTCATATTTTAATGCGTTATTGAACAGCTTTGTATTTTTAATGTATCTGGAAGGAAAATTTTTTGGAGAATAAAACATGAATCATCATTTATATTACTTGAAAAATTCTTGTAAAAATCTATTCAAGATCTGAAAATAAACTTTCTTTAGGTTGTCTTTGGCGAATAAATAATTCAAGCATCAATTGGCTGTAATTTACGTGTTGTATAGGTAGTATTTTAAATTGGAAAGCTCTAAATTTGTCTAATCAGCTGAGCACTATTATAATAGTAAAATTATTATTTTGATTTTTTCTAATAATTTTTAAAAAATCTATCATGAACTGCATTTGTTATCCATGCATTCTAATTATTATAGCATAGATTTCTTTGAAATATTTAAAGAATATAGGATATTTTATGTTTTCATAGGCATGTTATTTCTTATTCAATAAGTACACTAGATACTGTACCTAGGGCATACGAATCTTTGTCAATAACCCGTACATCTTCATTAAAAGCCTTTGGAAAAATATAAATTCTGATGTTTATTATGGTTAAGAAATTGATGCTACCTAACTATAATATTTATATGAAACATTTAATAAACAAAATATTTGCTATCTTCAGAATCCATTTTCATTTAAACTGGTTTAGTAATCATTAAAATTTTATAAAATCATAAGTTTTACCAACCCTGCCACACTTATTTTTATATTGTAGTTGATCTATAATTCAAATTGCACTGCATATTACAAAAGTTTATATTATTATTTTTGGTTATTATTGGAAAAGAAATAATAAATATTTAGTGGAACCATGATTTTACGTGCCTGGAATTCATATTTTCCATCCACTTTCGTGGTTTTTCTGCAGTTCCGTGCCACTTTATTGTGTCGTGGACCTCCAATTTTACATGCCCGCAATTTACTATTTTCATATGTTCATTTATTTAGTTGGTATTTTCAAAAACTTAAAATCAGGACTCCACTGTAATATAATATATTGTCTGAGTGGAATATTTTAGTTAATTGCTTACTATATAAAATAATTTCAATTTAGAAAAAGAATTAATTTACTCAATCAAAAAATAGCCTCTATAATGAATCAAGTAATTTGAATTATTAGATTTTTATAAACTGTTAATTAAAATTATGTCAATATTAAATAATTTACATATTGTTACACTAACGTTTGTGCTCAAAAAGTTTTATTATCTCAGTTATGTCGATGATTTAAATAATTAGATCAATTGTGGAAAATCTGCGACCGATGAGATTCTCATGATTTCAAAACATTATTTTGTGATATTTTTTATACTTTATCGTGGTACAATCGTGACGGTAACCTGCAATATCAACTGCGATATCCAAATACAAGTATTGAAATGAACTTGAAAAATCTAAGTGAAATAAAATATAAATAAATATCTCACTAATTAAATATTCGATTGTTTTATTGATTTTTATTATTATAATCATTAAAATAATATTTGTTCTATTGTTAATTTATAAATATTAATTGAAGACCATTATAATGATTTATTGATTGTGATTATAATTTTTAAAATTATATATGTATATCTTTTTTTAAATAGTATTATTTAAAAAAAATATTTTACTGTGAATCAATAAAGATATCGATCTTTTTTGATATGTTGTAAATATCCAAAAAGATCGATATCTTTACTGATTCATAGTCAAATATTTTTTTAAAAATAATGCCATTTAAAAAAAAATACATTTATAATTTTAAAAATTATAATGATCGCAATCAATAAATCATTATAATAGTCTTCAATTATTATTTATAAATTAACAAGTATGGTGCCCGAACAGCCAACTAAATCCAGGTTGTGCAAAATTAATATTTAGTACAATATTATATACACATGCTATGTAACACATCATATAATTATGATGATGTAAGTTGTAACATGCATGAGTATGATGTAAATAAATACGAAACTACTAGTAACTATTATAATTTTTAGTTATTTAATATGACTCATTTATTTAAAATGAACAGTAATTTAGTAATTGCAAAAAAATTGTAGTAGCTCGTGGTGGTGCCCTAAGCAAATGCTTAGTGTGCTTATTGGTTAATCCGGTACCGTATATATTGAAAGAGCTTTTTTTAGTTTTCACCTCTGCTTTTCATTTTGCAATGACAATGAATTTTTTTATTGATTGACTATGAATCAAATATAGAATATCAATATAATTTCTGTTTCATAGTCAATTAATAAAAAAGTGCTTTATGTCATTGTAAGTAATATATTGGCTTTGTCTGTCTCTATAACTCAATATACTTAGTATAATGGTACCATTGAATCAAGGGTACTCTTATTAGATGAAATATTAGTTCATTTTGTCATTCTATGTTGTTTACATGAAATCTACAATAATGAAAATAATTTATATTATAACAAAAAATGTACGTGTAATGAAGCACGTGAAAGTCATTTTAAATTCCTATAGTTCTTTATTTAAATTTTTTTCTTCAAGTATAACTTTTCTCAGCATACTCCTTATCTTTGAACATTGCTTGAAACTCCTCACTACTTTGAAATGAAACTCAATTAATAGTTAGAGATTTAAATCAAATATTATTATTGAAGGTGAAAAAGAATGAATTTAGCCCCAAAGAACACATAAATCCCCTTTGTTATCATAAGACAGTTTCCAGTTAACCCTTTCAGTCCCAATTTGTTTTTTTAGGTTTAAATAACTTAATTTTTTGATGTGCCAGTAAATGGATAATAAAGACCTAAAAAAATAATTTTTTATTTTTTTTAGAAGTTGGGGATTTTTTTAGGGCTCGGAACATATTTGTCCCAATGGGTTTGAAAGGTGGTTATTATTTTTCTAATTATTCCAACGACGCAAAAAAAACTATGGAAAAAATCTTTTATTTATCATAAATAATTACACTGAACCACTTAAACCGAAAAATCGCGCTACTATTTTCGGGTGGGGATAATTAAAATAAGGTATATTACCAGTGGGACACAACGCGGGCTGAATTAATAACACAGAATTCCCTCTGGGCTTCTGTAAATATTTTCTGGGACATATATGACCAATTGAGACTGAAGGGGTTAAACTGGCGTTTGCCATGATAATTAACAAATTGCAAGAACAAACTTTAGATATGGTAATTTGTCAGAGCCTGTTTTTAGTCATGGTCAGCTATATGTTGCTATTTATCGAGCACGTCGTACTTGCGACGTCAAAATCAAAAATTTTGACCGAATAAATCAAGGACACCTGATAAGAGGAGTTGATGATGTTTTTACAAAAATGTTGGTGAATAGGGTTGATTTTTATTTATTTTTTCTAGGGTTTTTGTGTGACTCCGACCTAAACGCCATCAAGATTATTATTCTATCCCTCCTATGTACCCATGGTGATTGCCATGTTAGTACTGTACGTAGGGATTGAAAATTCATGAGAAGGTGAGCTCCATTTCTAGAACTACTCCTCATGATATTTTCGCTTTCGGGTTCTTAAATGCCGATGGAAGGTCTTACATCTTTATCTTTCTATATCCGGGTCCTTACTCGTATATTCCTACAATTCTCATACTTATTTTTCATCTTTACCCATTATTTATAAAGGTATCCTTCAAAAATTTGAGCAGCGTTCCTACCTTATTTTTTGGTAAATTTCCTATTTCATTTGTTTAATCACTGTATTGACTACATTTTCGTCCTAATTTACCCTTTATCTTTCCCTATATTAAAAATTTGATTAATAGTTCCTTAACTCCCGGTACACTTCCCATGATTTTAAGTAGTTACAACCCTCTGCGGTCACTTTAATAAACACTACTCTCATCTGCCACATTACATCCTTCGACCATTGGAAAATGCTTTCAATTTTACTTTCCTATACTACCCTATCCCTTTTCGACTTGATTTTCCGACAATATTTAAAATTTTCTATACAAAACTTTATTCCCCCATAACTAAAAGCGCACTTCACATGATTTTAAGTGCTCACTCCGGCCGACGTTGCCATCAGACGCTGTGAGTTTTACAACGACACCCTGCGTCTTTCGACCAAATCTCGTCGCGGACAGCCTAGGGATTAAGAGTAGGGCGACCAGCAGTCACAACTAGTGAAAACAAATTCGCCAGCTCGACCGCCAGTCTGCCATCCTAAAATTATATTTTAATACATATTATAAGTAAGATTTGATGGGGACTTGTCAGTGGCACCAAAAGATGCCACGACCATCCAGAATAAAGTTAAAACAAAACATAAACTTCGAAAAATATATTTATGCAAGATCACAATACTTACAATCCATAAGTTTGTCAGTCAAGCAACCAAATTTGAAATATTGTCATACGTTGGCAAAAAAATTTTCTAAACAATTGTGTCTACAAATGTCTAAAAATTTTGTCTAAAAAATTTTTGTGTCTGTCTGAAATTATGAAAATGACTGCTGTATGTATAGTATTTTCATGCCTGGGTGCGACCAATCAGAGAATTTTAAACCTTTTTCGGTTATTTTTTGCTTTTATTTTATTTTAAATATTTTATTTTTCTCCTTATTTTTTGATATTATTTTCTCAATATTTCGTAAATTTTTTATTATTTAACCATTCTCTTTGATTGTTTCTCTTTTTACACTTTGATATTTAAATTTTTGGTCGCCGCTTCCGCCTATGTATTTTCTATACCTTTTGCAAGGTTTTGGCGGCTTTCTGTTTTGGTTTTGTGTTTATTTCTGTATCTGTAGGCTTTTCAATGATTTTAATTAATATTTGTTTTATTTTATTTTTGATTTCTACTTGCGGTGTGTGCTTATGTTACAGCAGCCATTGACAATTTCCAAACGACATTAATTATTTTGTTTTAATTTACACAATTTTCTAATTTTTGTTTAAATTATGTCTTATAGCCCAACAAAAAATATAGTTTATAAGATATTTTTTAGTTGACAATAAAATAATTTTTCAAATTTAAATATTTGTGTTTTTTATGCTTGTTCTATTGTTAATGATTTATTCTATTTAAATTTTAACCTTCAAAAAGTTACATATATACGAGATTATAATGCATGTCTAGAAGTGGGATGTAATAGATTTTTTGTTTTCATCATAAAGGTTATTGCTTTGTGTAAATCTTTTCACATAGAGATAATTTTTGAAGTGATTCGTAAAATGATATATTGTTTAAAGTACTTTCCTTGTTATACAATAACCAACTTCATGTTTCGACATTGTATGTGACTTATATGGAATATCATTTTCTTTTCCAGTACTGTCTATTTGTGATAAAACCGCCCCGATAAGGACGAAACAACCATCGATATCTAGAATCAATGGTTTTGAAAAATCTGGAAATTTTAAGATTGGGGCTTTGATTAGTTTAGCTTTGAGCTTTATAAAAGCATTTTCTCGTTCTTCTGTCCAAATCAACTTTTTCTCTTTACTTCCACACAACTTTTCTAAAAGCTCCGAATATTCTGTTTAGTCTTTAATAAATTTTCTATAGTAGTTAATTAACCCCAAGAAACTTCTGAGTTTTTTAATACACTTCTGTCTTGTGAATTCTTTTACTGCTTTAATTTTATCCTCATCCGTTTTACTTCATTCGAAGAAACTTAAATTCATCTTTCAAAAATTTACAGAATTGCTGACATAGCGTTATCACGAGTAACAATCACACAGGACTATGATATATTATCAATCATATTATTGGTTTTCAGTGTTTATCATATGAAATAGTTATTAAAAATGAACATTCTAGGTTAATAATATTCAAGAAATTTCAAAAAAATCAGGAAATTCAGGTAATCATTGCAATTGTACAGTTTATTTTATGTTTTCATAATTAACATATTATACTTAAGCTCAATGATAAATATGAGAAAATAATTTTAAATCTTTCCTTTTATAAAAATAGATTTTAAACTTATCAATTTCCTAAACCATAAATAATTTCGTTTTTGCCTTTCTTCAAGACATTTCATCAAATTGGGATAATTTATTATATAGAAAACTGTATCAAGTGTTCTCAAAATAATAAAAAAAAGTGAATTGTTGTAAATTCTAGTTATTTCTATTTTTGTTGTTTGTATATTCGTACTATAAAATAGTTTTATCTGGTAAAATATTTCTTCTGCAAATCCATTTATATTAATTGTTGTTTCGAGTAACTCAAAAAACTAGAGTAATTCTGGTATTAAATTATGCATTGTTTCAAAACATCCTTTCCGCATTGTCATAAAATTGCGGAATTGGGATTTATAATTTAATTGCTTGCAAGACCTAATATTTTCCTAGAAAAAAAACATGAAAATAACCGATAATTTATAAACAAAAATAATATTGATTTTTTCTCTAAATTACTGAATAAAGCGAATTTTTATAAAATAAAATCATAAAGATGCAATCATGAAATTTGCTTTATTATCCAATGCTTTCTACAAATAAAAGTTCGAAATTTGAAATTTCTCTATCGAGCATCAGTTTGGATCTGACGTATATAAATTAATTTGATGTTTTCAATTTTTATCTTATTTTTTTTACTAATAAATTGAATTGATATTTTTATAAAATAATAAATTTGATTATTTTTATTAATTTTGTTTTTCGTTTTGTTATTTTCCATTTTATTTTGCCAAACTGTTTATTTTTAGGAAGCACATCATTTTTTTCGTAACGATTTAAATTTTTAATGCTTTATTTGATGTTTCTAATTATATGTGTTCAAACAAAAGTTACTTAGTTCTGGCCTAACAATTTTTGAAATCTCCTCAACGTTTAGATGTCGTTTGTAGAAAGCACTTTATTAAAATCAATGTTATATAAAATTAAGTATCATTATTAAATTACAAGTAATTTATTAAATAGCTTATATAAATTTCAATTTTTATTCTCTAAACTTAATATAAAGTCATATAATAGAAATAAGAAACCTCTTTCAACCTTTAAATACAATAATTAATTCTTTAAAAACAATCGAAGTTCAAAAATCAGAATCATTGAAAACCGCAATTCAAACTAAAAACACTATCATATCAAATTCGTCAAATTTTTCAAATATAAAAACCAAGTAAGATTAGGATTTTTTATTTATCTTTTTATTTTGAAATTCTTTATCATTTTAGAATTACTAAAAGTAGCAAGCGCATGAGAAAACGTTCAGACAAGAATAAAAATAAATTATATGCAGAGATGGAAAAAATTGCAAGGTTTTTTAATAATTACTAAAAAATTTGAAAGTTAAAAGATATTTTACAAATTTAAATAAATATATATATATAATTAAATATTACACTGAATAAATGTCTTTTTTATATCTTGGATGCATTTTTTATATTCATTGCTTTATTTCTAAGGTATAAGTTTTCAAACCCTTAATTAAAGAATTAATCATTCGTTTTAATTTCGAATGTAAAAATCACAGGTATATCCAACAACATAAACTCCAACAAGAAATCTTCGCTATAATTTCTCTTTACTCCATTCATTAACTTTATACGTATTTTTATTTTATTGTTATAACTATCAATATTTTGCGAATGAAAACCTGTTTCTTTATCAACAAAATTATACTCATGAACTGATATTTGTGTTCATATTTAGTGTCTTTTTTGAACATTTGATAAACTTTGGCTTCATCTGTATGAATATTGGTTCTTGATCCTACATGATTGTTAATAATAGGTAATATTGTTTCGATTTTTTATTTTCGATTAAGCACATATACCCACGTGAATGTTTAAAAGAACAGTCAACGATTTCTAAAACCCACTGTTGCTGCTGTGGCGCTCGGCAACGATGTGCTTTTATTTTGTGGTTTAGCATCGTCTCGTAAATCTGAACTAAATGACCAGGTCCCATAAAATAATCGGATTTATTCAAAATATTGCTTTATATTATTTTTCAGTTTTTTAAAGTATGTTTCGGCTTATTTTTACATATCTAAGAATGTCTTTTTGAATCATTTTTGTAGACCAATAATAAAATACTTCCATAATGCTATTTAACTTTACTTTATAAGGCTCAAAAAGATCCTTTCCTTATATTAATAATATGTTTCTATCTCAATGAGAAAGTGTCATCGGTCGAATACATGACTCACAATTCAATTACTTTTTTTATAAGTAATGCATCCATCATCCAATACATAATATCGTCTGTACTCTTGCTTGTGATTGTTTCAATATCCATTTACAAGGGTATTTAATATTATTATTTAAAATTTACAATTATGATTTAAAATATAGTTGTTATTTATAATATTTAAAAGTTTAAATAATATATTTTTTTAAATTTAACATTTAAGTTTTTTAAATTAGAACGTGGTTTTTTACCACACAGTTGTTGGGGCTAAACAAGATATAGCAAAAAATTAAAAAAAATACAAATTGTTGGGCCAGAACGTAAACGGCCTTGAGAAATGTTTAAATGGATCGGTAACACACACGCAAATATAACATGCAAATTTAAATAAACCTATTAAACACCAATTAAACCCTATCAAATATGAGAAAAAGAGAATTAAATATAAAATAATAAACATAAAAATAAATTAAAATAATAACAAAACGCACCAAGATCCGCACGATACCAACACAAACATAACAAGAAAACACAACAAATTCGACAAAAATTGAAAAATTAATAAAAGTTCATTAAAATGAAACTTAAATCAAAAGATTTGAATTAGTAATAATTCAATAAAAATCCTAAATGAAAAATTATAAAAATAAATCAAAAAATAATAAAAATAAAGAATAGAATTTACTGGAAAATAACAAGGTCGAATTTTGTTTTACTGCATCAAACTTAACATGCGAGGAAAATAGGTATAAATACCGATTCATTTTCACATTAAACACACCATTTTTTCAAACTGAGAATTACTTTTGAGTTTTGATTAAAAATCTACTACGAAATTTTTTAGGTGAGATTTAGTTTTATGTGGAACTCTCTTTCCACGTCACATCCTCGCAACCTCGGTAGAGCTCTGCTTGGATGTCGGCGTGGGGGGAGATGTATTTTTGTATGAAATTTTGGATTGAATGGATCAAGTAATTCTGTATTTTGTTTTGATATAAATTAATATATATTTATGATGATTAAATTTTGTTTTTTCTTAAAAAATCAATTGAATATTTGTCGAAATTTTTCCGGCCCACAGCCAACACATATTGCAAGATAGTAAAATCTACATAGTGCAGATTCATGTAAGTGCGTGGAAAATCGCCAATGATATGTACCCGTGAAGACCTAGCGTGCGGAACGCAGGGGTCGTAACGTCAAAATCACCCGTATAGATGAAACGAGAAATAAGGAAGAAGTTTTTGAGCTGCTTCCTCGTTTCTCATTTCTGTAAAATCGACTTAATTTATATTACATACGGCTCAAAATCTTCATACCGAGTAGTCCAGTGGGCACTCATTAACTGTAATATAAACATAATATGCGGCTAAGGTCAATTAAAGGAAGGTGACGGGAAGCTAAATAAAAAAGGAAATCGTTGTTATTTGCTATAAACTCATGACATTAATCTACATTATCTATCCCAAAGTTAAATTAAAGATTCATAATATTAATCATGATTTCAGATTGTCTATAGTAAATCTTTATTATTTAATTCATATTGATAACTCATACCGTTAACTGTTCATCTTTTGTTAATGATAAACTCATGTTATGAACTTCCGATTCACATAATTCATTACCAATCCTTTTAGTAACAGTAAATGGTAAATTTTTATAAAAGATAAACTCATATTGTTAACTGTAAATTTATATCATTGTAAACCCTTTCATTAATAATGTATGCATATTAATAATTGTAAATCCTTTAGTAATAATAAACCCATAGCATTAGTAGGAAAATTTTATTAGTAATTAATTGTAAACCTCTCATTAACAATAACTTCATATTATTAATTCATATTGTTAATCATAAAAATATTTTGTAATAGTAAATTGATATTATTATTTGTCGAATCGTATTGTTAACTACAAACCCTTCTTAGGTAATTAATTGTAAATCTTTATAATACTAAAGGGAAATTGCACTATTCAAACTTATCTTTAAAAATCGTAAACTCCAAATTCATGTGAGTAATTATAAAACATCATCATCACTTATAGACCTCCATCACACGTTACTATCACCAATTCCAAATCATGTATTAAAGTTACTATTAACTCTCCCTTATTAGATATAAATTCACACTATGCGATTTATAAATTAATTACAAGCCCCTATTATTAGTAATGATGTTTCAATATTATTTGAGTGTTAATAACAACTACCAATTAATAGCGTTAGCACGAAAAATATAAGTTATAATTCTCAATATCAATTAGGATTTTTCACATGAATAAAATTTAAGAATTTAACACGTAAAATCACCCACAAAAATCAAAACTTACAAACATCAAAAAATTCATGAAAATTGAGTGAATAATAGTCGAATTAATAACTCCAAAGGCAGAAAGTACATAAAAATCAAATTGGATGAGAGTCATATGTGCAAATCCATCGAATTTAAAGCTAGTCATCACGAAAACGTGCAAATGCATAATAGGTTAGCACGCTGATTCCAACGAGGGAGAACCTTCGTCCGATCCCAAGAGAGTGAGTTATTTTCTTCGATACATCTGAAATAGGACGGAAAGCAATCATCTGAGCGACATCAAGACTGCCATTTTTTGTGTGTGCTGAACAATAAATCTAACTTTACCTGAAAATGAATATCAGTAACCCGATAAAGTAAATCTCAAATAAAACTAACTCACGGGTTAATAGGAAACCGCCCGGAAGTTCGACATCATCATCTTGAACCATAGTATTTTCTCCAAAAATTCGACATCAATTCCGTAAGATGTAATCTAGAAATAATAAACAAATTAAAATGAAAATTTACGCTGACCGGGAACTTACGAATAAACAAATTCACCAACTGCGGAGACACGCGTCCAAAGTCGAATTATCTCGAAACGCCGACTATTTTTTTACGATAGTTATGCAAATACAAAGTTGAACCTGAACATTGATACATCCGTTCAGTTCATAAGGCCGACGATCGACTAAATTATAAAGATTTTGATTAAAAAAATGCTAAATTAAATTTAACAATGTTCACGTTTCCACCGAATGGCGAATGATGCGCGATTATCTAAATAATATACTTATATTAAAATAGTATATAGAGTAAACAATAAATAGTATATAAACTTTCGCCCAAGGTCAGTAAATCAATCTTACTAATGCACCGACAACGGAATCATAAGAAGAGAACCATTTCAAACAACCCAACCGGCGGAAGACCCACAGCTGATCCTGAACACCCAGGTAGTGATTTTTGTGCAAATAATGATGATTAAACGTAAAGGCTTATTGTGCACACGCAGCATAATGATATCCCCATCTTTGTGAATACTTCAGCATCGACCTTACTGTCAAACCACTATGGTAGATTTCGAAATAGAAATAACACTTTATGTTCAAGTTATTAAAAATTCTTCTCCACGACAAATGACATAACCATTAGCTGTTAGCCCCATCACATATGGATAAGAGAGCACCGAACGGAAGGAACTCTTCACGCATAGTGTAGTCAAGCCATTTAACATCCCACCCGGAATAACCGAAACACTTACATCACCGACACATTATCTTAAAGGAAGTATATTAATTATGATTCATTCAGGAAATGCAGACCCCGATCTCATCCCAATGCAACTCGCCGACCTATGGAGAGAAGCCTGGAAACTCTACTGGCACTCTAAATCCCCACTCAACTTCCAACGCATCAACAACAGATCAGAGTATCTCGACCGAACTCCCGAGGTACCAGAACCGTTCTGGGAATAGTGGCACCCCACGGCAGAGATCTACGCACATGCACGGAGTCTACTCGATGACCTTCTCGATCACCAGCAACAAGTGGACCTACGAGTAGCTCGAGCCCGTCAATGTTTGGCAAACATTGAGGAGGACCTCGAAGCCGGCCGGATTGCCGCTACTTATTATCACCCACGGCCACGCGGACCCCTGTATGGAGACACTGGGACTGAAACGGGCGAGCACAGGAAAGCTGCGCAGATGACGGGAACTCACCGGAGCCGAAATACCAGAAGGCCGGTAATGATCATACCAAATTGCTCCCCGAGGAATGGGTAGCAAGAGGCTTCACGGACACATGATAGTAACATTGTGAATTCCATTTAGTTTGAAATTTGTTAGTAAAATAAAGATTTTGTTCGAGTAAACATTAATTTCGTTTTTTTATTTTATTTTTTTTTATTTTTGTTGATGTTGTAACAATTCATTAAGAAAGTTTTGTTTAATTAGTTACTTCTGTGGTGATAACTATTGTTTTGATATTATCAATTCCAGACATGGATTCCCCACAAACCCTGAGAGTGGAACTAGCCATAGCCCGACAAAATAACAAGAACTTATACGATCAGATAATTCAACTAACACGAGAGGTACATCAAATTCGAGCCACCTGGATAGATCCAGCAAAAATCAAACCCTTATACCAGAGGCTCACCGCTGCTCAGAAAGGATGGGCCGAAGAAAAACAAATCAATCAGAGTTTACGTACGCAAATACGCGGACTGGAGGTCGCCCTATCAGCCAGTCAGGAAGGAGCGGCTGTTACCTATCCGCTCGTATTCGCACCGGCTCAGTTAGCCTACCGGGAGTCGGCAGCTGCTTCAACTTCGGTCCCAAATCCTGCAGCAACTGTAAACACCTACTCCCGTTCCGGACGCAAAGAGAGAGCTAGGCGTCGTGCCGCCAAATTACTAACCTAATCCAAATCAAAATTTACAAACAATTGTAACTCCTATATAAAATATATTTTGTAGTTTGACTTTATTAACTCATGTAAGAGGATCCAGAAAACCACGATAGAATTCCTGTAATTCGCTAAACTCTAATAAATACATGACAGAAGAGGGACCAATTACAAAAAATCGAGCACATGTCTTCTAACGACTGCTCGTTGGACCCGAGGGTTGTCCGTGCAATTATAGTATTAGCAATAGCACTCACTTTTTGCGGACAATCCACCCGCTCGAGCACATTTCCAACGTTGCCTAGCAACGGGTGTCGAGTGGTAGTCAGAGTAATATTTTGTATGGCGTTACGAGGGCAACAATGAAGATAAATAACTAGCAACACCCTGTAACCCACCAAAATTGTTAAAATCAATTAAAAATCCAAAAAGTAAAATTCTATATTTTTTAGTAAAAGTGGTAACCGGTGACAAATGAAATTTCGAAGACGTATAAAATAATTTCAAATTGATTAGAGTATCATAGAAAGGTCAGGCGCCAAAAACAAATGAATTGTATGCTTTTAAACCTAGTCAATAAATTCTAGCTTAATGGGTCGGCTCAATAAAGAAAATTTATTAGAAATAATAAAACATTAATAGGGTAATAAATTAAGGAGTACAATTAAATACACGTGATCAGGATTTGTACTGTGCAAATACAAACAATAATTAATGGGAAAACAGTTCAAAACGGTAGTTTAGCAAAATAAAGTTTCAGATGCTTGACAGAAAGAAGAGTACCAAGTTCATTCAATTGTGTTAGAAATAAAATTTATTTTGTTGGGACTTGATATTATTAATTGTAAAAGAACACGAGGTGCCAGATTGAGAGCAAATTCTTATCGAAAATTTTTTAATATCCCAACAAATAATCCAAAGAGGATAACTAAAATTTATAAATTGATATTTACAATTACGTGTTGTTTTATTTGTTTTGCTTTAAATTGTCAGTTATGTTGTATGTTGCTTTTAATAACATATTCAATTTTTCATATAGGACTGTAACTGTTGCTTTTTGTCAAATGTTTTTATTGTATTTTTGTCATTAAATCAAATGCGTTTGCAGTTTGTTTGAATTTTGTCCTATGAAGAAATAGATGTTGGCCGTTGTTTTTCTTGTCAGGATTTAAGTTTTCGAATGTTGATTCTTATTGTAATGTTGTTTTACATTAAGCCTTCCTATCTATTTCTAACATCTAATAAGGATTCAACACCTTTTGTATATAGTTATTTAAATAATATGTAGTTTGTAGTTCAAACCGTTCTGTCATCTGTTTTGTGTTCAGTTTCTCTTTTTATGTTTCTTTTGGTTCTATTTCTCTTTGTTGTTTTTTCTATGTTGAGTCATTATAATTTTCGTTGTTTAATTTTGATGACAATATATTTTATTTTTTTCAAAAACTGCGTGTGGGACTTTCGTTGTCGATAGAATTCGAAGTTTTTTTCAGTCTCAAGGGGATTGGTATTAGCTGTTCAAGCCAATTTCTGTATTGTGCTTTATTCCGTATGCTTTCTTTAATTATTATGTGTAACCTGCGAATTTCCCATCTACAATATTTCAAACAATTGTGATTAGAATTGTCTTCATTTTTAGTTTGGGCTAACTATAACGAGTATTTTAATTGAATTCTAAGTTGTTACATATTTTTCTGGCTGAAATTTCTAGGGAAAATTTATACTGATGATTTGTTCGCGGGTTTCAATCAAACATTTTCCTTTTAACACGATTTGATTAGCTTCATTGACTTTCCGAGATCTATGTAACCAAAGTGCTCAGCAACTACATAAATAGAAAACTTTGACAATTGTCTGGCCGATGTCCTTATACCATTTATTTCCTGGTAAATTAAATGCGTTGACTAATTCCCAGATCGACGATAAATTCTGATTAATAACTCTGAATTACGGATTATATTCAATACGATTGTTTATAATTTCAAAGTCTCTGGATATGAACAAAGTTTTCCAAGCTAAATAACTTTATTAGTTTTGTAAACTTTTCTAATTTGGATCATTTTACTGAAAATATCTTTTATTAACTAAGATTAAACATTCAATTCCGGATGTTCACGTAGCAATTCAAATCAACGTAATAATCTTCGCGACATCTGGTTGTTTGAGGTCGTTGACTTTTTCAGGGGCGAATAACGTGCATGTAGTTGCTGATATTTGGTCACACACGGTAGGTGTAACATTTCTTCCGATTTTGAGGTTGATTGGATTGGATTTTTTTTCTTATTTATTGGAGATTTTGAAGTTCTGCAACTTTTCAGATAATTTTTCAGACAGGTTTTGAAAATCTTTTCTTACATAAACATTAATTTAAATGTTTAAACCCCTATAGTCATGGCGTTCTTCTCTTACCGCTTTTCATGAACGCCTCGGTGACAAAACGAAATCCTACTTTCGAGATCGGTACAACACGGCCTGACCTGTCCCAGCAGACATCGAGGGGTGTAAAACGATAAACCGACACGTACAAAATCCCTCAAACTTAACTGAGGGAATCGAATTTCAATTCACCATTTTCCACTGACAACATAATATAATGTTTAGACGGACCTGTCACCAGCTTCTAAAAGTGTCGCGGCCATCCATGAATAAAATGAAAAACTTTAATGAATCATGAAATTGCAAAACATTTATAAAAAACATTACAATATACAAAATATAATTGTGATGAAAATTATAAGTTTGCATAAAGTTAAACTTATGAAAATGACTGTTGTTTATATAGTATTTTCATGCTAGGGTGCGAACAATCAGAAAATTTTAAGCCTTGTTCGGGTTTTTTTAATTATGAATTTGAAATATAAATTTCTATTTGTTACTTATTTGTATTTTTGTTTGTTTTCGAGTGTTGATTTGGTAATGGAATGATTATGGCAGTCTACATTTTACAAAATAGTACTTAACCGATGAGTCTGTTGAATAGACAAGCTCGCCGAGAGGTGACTTATCAACTCAATGCACATACAAAAATAGGTTCTTAAATACTGACTGCCACAAATATATGATGATGACACCCAGTCGACTGGAATTGTAATATGGTTGCTAAGCTAATTTACACAATTGCCAAACTTTTATTTAAACCATATTTTCACAATTTAATTCCATCAAAATAATAATTTTATATGCTAATATATTTAAATTTAGTAAACAATAATGCATATAGTTTTATTTTAATTTCATTAAATAAATATTAAATACTTTTTAATTTATAGAGAAACTAAAAAGAAGCACATAAATTTAATAAATGATCAATTGCTCAGTATTTTAAATTTCCATCGATCCAAGGATAAGTAACTTTCAAAAATTTAAATTTAATATTCTAGAAAATTCATATATCAAAATCGTCAATCATGGAGAATACATAAATTTGACATAACATATTTCATAATTCTGATTTTATTCATTGAATACCTGAATAATAATGATTAATAAATTGTTTGTTTATCTGTTTATTACACTTACCACCCAATCATGTGCTGGAATAGGTTTTTTAGGTTTGGTTTGGTTTATGTTGTTTTCTTTGATTTCTGAAATTTTATTAAATCCACAAAAATATATATATATATATTACTTTGTACAGTTTTCTGTTTTGATTTATCAATCTAAATTATTTAAAACTCAATTATGTAAAACTCAACAAGTAATACCTGTAATGACTTATAATCTAGTTCATCTTTGGCAACATGAAAAGCCTGATTAACAGCTAATGACACGTCGAATGCCTTTTTATGAAAAATATTTAATACATTCAATACAACAGAAAGAGATCTTTTTAAGTTTATGATATTTCCATTTATTATAGGTTACTAATACTTTTAATATTAAATATAGAATTTTTGACTCATTCAATAATTTACTTTCTGCCGTTCAAAATTGTTATCAATTGCATTCTCACTAAATGAATTTATATCCCATTTTGGAATATTTATAATATCATTAGATCAAAGATGCTTCAAATGTTTAAAATATATCAAACATCTCGTCTTGCATTTCAAAGTCATTACTGATCAATGATGAAAATTGTGTTAACTCCAATATATTTTTTTGAAAAGATATTGTTTATCTTTTTATTATGCTTAGGGACGGTCTATAAATGACGTCACGCACTTAGGGGAGGGGTTCACACATTTTTGACAAGGAGGGTGTTTAAGAACTGTGATGTAACTTAAATTTTGCATTTTTTCAACATAATTTTATACTATTTTCAGCTTTCCAGGGCCTCCTTTTGTACAGTTTTCTGTTTTGATTTATCAATCTAAATTATTTAAAACTCAATTATGTAAAACTCAACAAGTAATACCTGTAATGACTTTTAATACATGTTTTCTCATACGATATTAGTGTAGCATTACAGTAAATACATACCAAAATGTCAATAAAGTGATTTGAAACATGTTCATTTTCAAATATAAAATAAGGATTTTTAGGTAGGAACAAAGATTTGTGACTTCATATTTGAGGGGTCTAACTTTTTGTGACGAGGGGGAAGAAGTTAAAATTGAGTGACGTCATTTATGGACGGCCTCTTACAACTCAATCATGGGCTGGAATAAGTTTTTAAAATTTGGTTTCGTTTATGCACTAAAATATATTCATTTAGTGTGAATGTAATTGATACCAATATTGAACTGCAAGATAGAAAAGCAAGAATGATTTCCGAATACGTTATGAAAATAGAAATTTTTTTTTAAAATATGGTACATTTTGCAGAAATCAACTTTTTTACTGAATAACTAACTTTTATACTTGTAGGAAATACTTCTAAACAGCAATATAAAAACCAATTTTGTGTCTGATTACTATAACAATTACATTTTAATCATTAAAAAAGGTATATAAGATCATTTATGTATGATTACAATATACTTTTTGTAAAATATATTTATTTTCATTCAGTAACAGCGTGCAATACAAATGACTGTCAGGTAATTTAATAGTGCTCTTGCGTGGCACAATAAAAATACTACGATTAATTTTATTAGATGTAATTAAACATACAGCTTGTGATTCTAAACAAATGTGTATATACGACCTTTCAGTACATCCTATAAGAACATTTTTTTTCATAAGTTAAAATTGGCATATACTGGTGGATAAAACAAGTAACACACCTACGAAAAAGACGTAATATCAATTTTTATAAGAATAAAACTGAAATGAATGACACTATTTGATAAATTATGATCTACTAAAATTGTAAAGTTAACATTAGTTTAAAGATTACCATGTACCTTTTTATTTATTTGAATATTACAAAGAATGCAGTTGTTTCATTAATTAAATATGAAAATAAGGTCCATAGAAATAAAACAGAAAGAGAGTGCATTATTAATAATACAGAACAGACGAGCGTTAAAAGATATATTAATGAGCTAAACAAAGAAGGAAATAAAATATCTTGTAGCAGTATAATTCGAAATTTAAATCTCAACATAAGTAGAGAACCATTAATAACTTTTTATTAAAAACTGAAGAAAGCTATGCAAAGTATCCACAAAAATGATTTTAAGCCAACTACATAAAAATGAAAGAGCTGAAGCCATTAGGTTGCGAATAAAAAGCAACATTGACTGGACAAAGGTGGTCTTTACGGAAGAGAAAAGATTCAGTCTCGATGATCCTGATAGCTGGTATCATTTTATATTAATTTAGTTATTTCATGATTTTTACGAATACTTGTATATATTCAAAAGAAAAAAATTAATAGATATCGTTGGTATAGTGAGGGCGGAGGTATTATGATAGCAAATGGTCTAATTGCAATAAAAATTGTAACTGGTTGATTTTCGGCAGAAAGTTAAAAAAACCTGATGAATACATGCGTTAATAACTATGCAATTGAATTATCAAAAGGTAAAAGTAATCCAAGATAATGCCAGGCCACATGTCGCAAAAACGAAGTTGAAATATTTTAAGGAACAAGATATTGACATAAATGATTGGCCAGACATATCTCAAATTTGAAATTAATGGTGACTGTTTGGAGTATGCTCAGTTAAAATGACTATTCATTGAATCAACCAATGAATAAGACTGGTTTAGAAGAGAGAATATAAAATTTTACCCTAAAAATGCCGAAACATCCGAAAATACCTAGAATTTTAGAGGACATAACAAATATAATAGATTTTTTGATATCGATGAAGATGATTTTGATTCTGAGAATGGACTAGCAGTACACGCCAAACAAACCCAATAAGTTCGGAATAAAATTTTGGTTAGCATCTGATCTCAAAAGTAAATTTATTATAAATGGATTCCCGTATTTTTGAAAGAACGAAACAAGACAGTAGTCAATTTCTTTGAGCGACTTTGTCCTACAAATAATTGAACAGTTTACCTGCAATTAAAGAAATGTAGCTACTGATAATTATTTAACAGCAAATCATTAGCATCAAAATTATTGGAAAACGCACAACTTTAGTTGTAACAATTTGTGCAAATAAAAAATTGCTTAACAAAAATAGATAATTTGCCTCGATTTTCATCAATAATTTATAAAAAAAATAATTGTACTTTGACAGTATAACAAAAGTAAGCCAACTAAAAAAGTACTTCTACTGAGTTCGAAACATAATTCACTCAACATTGAAAAAGACAATTAAAATGCCTAAAACTATAATATTTTATAAAACTAAATTTAGGGTCGGATCAAATGGCAAGAAAATATAGTGTGAAGTCGGAATCTCGAAGATGGCATCTTCAAATATTTTCAATTTTCTCGAATTGGGAGCAATAAATGCATGGATTTTATATAACGAGAAATGATTTTTTGTTTCAATTAGCAGAATATAAAGATCCATCTAAACTAAAATACTTGAATGTCCTTTCAAAGAGTCCTAAAAGTTCGAACAAAAGAAAAACTTGCTAAATAGGTTTGTAATGAAAATAAAACCACGAATATCTATTTTTTGTGATAAATGTATATTGAAAAGAACGTATATTCCCGGTTTGGTAGAAATAGGTATATAACAACTGTTATACCTAGTGTTAATAGGACAAATTTTATGAATATTTATACATATTGTCTATTATTGATTCAATTATTTTGACTTAAGTGGCAAATAATACTTATTTTGAATAAATGTCATGCTAGATTAGTAAAATAACAATTATTCAAGTTCATAATATTATAATATCAAATTTAACCGCATGACATTTTAAAAATAATAAAAAACATTTCAAATAAATATTGTACGAAATTTAATCAAATATTTTACATTAGATTATTATATAAATATTAAAACCTTAAGTTTAATGAATTTCAGATTTTTCTTGCAATATCGTCAAGAAGTTTAAGTTGGATCTGCACTTTTTAATGTTTCTGTATATGTAGGTAACATGAGCGGATCGAGGGGTCGAATCAGCCTGGGAGATTTGGATGATTCGGCCCAGGAGTTGTTGACACATGGGGATATGTTAAGAGTGCCGTGAGTGTTATTAGCCACATAAATTCTTATGACTACTGACGGCAAAATTACAGGAACAATGTGTAAATATCAAGTGTTTGATTGAAATACTAAAAGACAGAAGGTCTATTAAAAAATGAAATAAAATCGAAAAAATCTTAGTTTAAATATTACTATTAATATTATAAACCTGTCAAAAGTGTATTTTCAAGGTTTAATAAACTCACGGAAACCAGTGAACTGCAATCATACAAACTACTCAACAGGCGGTAGTTAACCGAGCAAAGCGCCGATGCCGGAATGTAGACAGCGCCATCACATGATTACGATAGAATTACTTCTGACGCACACTATTGAATGGTAAACTCAATGCTAACCAGAAATTGGTGTTGAGGAAACGCGCAGTGCTTGCGTTTGGCCCAGTTCGACCCTCTGTGATCCGGGCCAAACCATAGAAGCCACCCTATGCCTAACCGAACCATTCGGCTATAATAATCGCCTTCTGTTGGCTCATATTATGAATGTGGATCATAGATTCAGCGTACAACACACGACGATTATAAACATAATTAAGTATTTAGTATTGAATTATTGTAATGATGACAAAACGTAGTGAATAGCTGCTGTCGTCTTGGTTCAAAAAGTGCTATTTTCAGCAGGTCAATTCGCTCCTGATAGGTGACCCAAAGGAGACAGCCTTTAGATACTTTTCACCGATTGATTGACTCACTTTGTTTTTAATGCTTTCCTCACTGACTACAAGTGTAATTTCTTTTATAAGTTTCCTTCCTTTGAATTCATAAGAAAAAAATTAAATTAGGCAAGCGATAATTTGTCAAACAGTGAAATAACTAAACAAGCGATATGTCTACTTTATGCTCAAAGACTCCGTTCAACTAATTTTATTTAAAGAGGAAAACTAATTCCATTGTTTTATCATTTTCGCAGCTCAGGATTTCCACATAACAATTTACTTTATTTGCTTTTCTCAACTACTTCAGACCTGGTATGCATAATAATGCACATCAACTTCATTATTTTTTTGAGAACTAGGATCAATATTTTTTAATCACGCTTCGATTATTTAATGTTAGTAATATTTATAAACAAAACCTAAAAATTTTGTAAGTGTGTGTCAAGCTGTTCATGAGATACTCCATAATTAAATCATCATGGACGAGAAATTTTCAAGAGTAAAAACTTAGTATTTTTACATAATTCGAGTCGATCTGTCATGCGTTTTTTCCTAACTTATATTCAAAATTTAAAAATACAATGGATTAAAAATTACCTGTATATTATGCACCTTATTTTCTTAATAATAAATATAAGAATAAAAATTAATATTTTTGTTTTTCTTGCACCTAATTGAACCCAAATATATTAAAAAATATTTATATCTCAAGCAAAAATAAATCAGGTCTGAATAATAACTGTTTCCGAAGACTCCATTGATTTTATGTTTTTATATTCGTATGTGCCTCATTATTTACTATATATACACTTACATTTTTGCATGAATTAAGCCAATTTTAAAATAATTTTTTTATCGATCAATTAATTATCTGTGTATTTAACTTTCTTAGCACCCGAGTTTCCACATATTGAATTTATCATAATTTAATAAGAATAATCTTACAAAATGTTTTTGATAAACATTTTACTTTTAATGACAACAAAATCAAGCAATAAATAACAACGAATAAAAAAATACTGCTTTAGAAAAAAAGAATTAGTAATTTAATAAAAATAAAATTCGTGTCCGATTTAATATCTTAAGATAACAGAATTGTGAACTTAGACATGTCAAATGAGTCGCGTGAATAATTTACATTACTTTAACAATATAATCCTTCAACAGTTTGTAAATACATATATAACGCCATTTTAAATGGATATTTAAAAAAATTTGTTGATAGAAATTCTGGAAATATGTAAGATTGAATTTTGAAAATATAAAAATATAATTTTGGGTCGTAAATTGATAATCAATTGTGCTTATCAATAAAATTTGTTTAGATTTAGTTATTGCTGTCAACCAAAACACACTTTAGAGTTGATTGATGTTACAGAAACTATAAGATTTTACGCGTGTTCCATAAAAAATACATTATTTATTCGCCGGTAAACTGTCATCAATACTTTTCAGTTTTCATCGTGTTTCACGTGATGTACCGAAGCACCGATGATGGCCCTTGAAGATCTGAGGGAGCAAATATAAATGTCTGCGATTTTCTCGAATAATTTATTTGTATGTGATGCAGGTAGGAATGTTTCTAAATGTTCGGCAAGCAAATATGAAATGAAAAGTACACATATGGCACATATTCAAAATTAGCCGTCAAAATCTAAAATATGACAGATCTCCAATTAAAGAGCCAGAGCAGAAGGAAATTAAAATACACTTTAACAGTATTTGAATGAATCAAGATAAAAATATGCAAAAAATTTCATTGATTCATGCGTAAAGTTAGTAACCGATAATTGCCGTCCTTTCACAATTTTTGAAGATTCTAACATGAAAGAGCGAATCAATTCGATTATAAATGCACTAAAAATATAACGACAAAGCAATGGGCATAAGAAACTAAATTAAATCGGAATTATCAAAAAAAATAATTTCAATTTAAATTGATTCTGAATCTCCCTTGGTAGATGTATTGTAGGAATAAATGCTCAATATATTTTTGACAAAAATTAAAACTGCATGAGGCTCAAAATCGCCAAACAAGACTTTACATAAAAAATCTTATCATCACTGATTTTTGATTGCTTTGACATCAAATTGTAGAAAATTTATTCAATTACGTCAGATAACGGGGAATTTATGATCAAAGCTGCTGAATTATTAAAAGACGAGTATGAAAAGTTTGAAATGGCAGATGAATTTGAAATAGCCGAAGAAAATGCTCTATATAATATTGAAACATTATCATATAAGCACCCAAATATTATTCATTTCAGATGTGTTATTCATAGTGTACACTTGGCAGTGTTCGATACTATATCAAGTCCTGCTTTTAAGAAAACACTAGATCAATGCAGAGCTTTTTGCAAAAGATTACTAAAACCGAATATTTCTTCTTTAGCTAAGAAGCTAAACGTGAAAAAACCAGTACTCTATTGTCAAACTAAAAATTCTCAAAACGTTACAAATAGAGAGAGGAGAATTTTATAAAAACAGCTATTTCTAGTTCATCAGAAGATGAGGATATTATTATACAAGTTTAAAAAAAGAAACATTTTCTCAAATTAATATTTCGATTAAACATGTGATCGAAATATTTTGGGAGCAGCATAAATTACAAACATCATTATTATATCAAGTGGCTCAGATCATCTCCACAATTCCTGCTACACGAGTAAGCATAGAGAGGACTTTTTTAGCTCTGAATTTTTTATAATCACCACAAAGAGGAAATTTAAAAGCTTTTTAAAAAAATATTTTATTATTAAATTAAACGGAAATTTTTTGGAGAAATAAAATATTTTTTACCAAAACATTTGCAATTTGTACCATGTGCTTTTTTTCTAAATTTTGAACCTGAACTCAACTTTTTCAGGGTTTTAGTTCCTGGTTTCAAGAAGATGAAGCAACTATTGAAATTGAACCAAATTTGGAAAGTCAAACTACTCATAAATCATAATCTCCTAAAGAAGAATTGGATATGTAACTGTAGAAGAGAGATTCAACAACTGCAACAGTTCAAGATGAATTCAAACGACTTAAGCAAAAGTTTACATTGTTTCGAAACACTGGAAAAAGAACTGAAAATCTGCAAAGATTTTTTTTTGGAGGTGCTTCTTACAGTTACGCTGAAACCTACATTTTGAACGTGTGTTTTCGATATCAACACATTTTTGTACGGATTTGTCGAAAAAGGCATCCAGATGGGTGCCGAAGCCAATGGAATTTTAAACACAAAAACTATCTTGAATATTTTGGTTGAGTGACAACATAGTTATTGGTAGCCAAAGGCAGGAAAGACTTAGCAATAGTAAAACGCAAATCATTAATGATTTGTCACAATAATCGTAGGACCTTAGATGCAAGGGGAATAATTTAAAGACCCAAAAAGTTTTTTCATTGTTAAATATAAAAATAAATTAAAGTATTACTTTACGTAGTTTAATATTCATAATTAAAATTCATTAAATACTGAAGAATAAAAGATTTTACCGATAAAATTATTTAATATCATTGAAGATAATCTTAACGACAATAAAAACAATATAATACCGTTTTAGAATTTATACATGAAAATGCATGACATTCCATTGTTTCGTTGATTGAATTTCGGGCAATATAAGCAAACACTTTCGGATATGTTCCATCAGCAGTACAAAATGAGATCCTATGAAAATTAATTGTTATTCACCTCTACTCGTGTAAAATACATGCCTGTCAATAGAAGATTCAAGTATTTTTTCTCCAGTTAAATGATCAAAAATTGTTATTCCAGATGATTTAATGACAAAATCTACTTTAGAAGCTTTTGAAATTTTTTTACTTCCTTTATTTCTCTAATAAATATTTTATAAAGTTTATGATTTACTCTATTTAGAACCATTATTTTTATTGCTTTGATTGCATCAGTGCTGACACCATTGCTATAACCGTGTCCGGTTTTAAATTCTTCTATCAAATGTGATCCAAGATACTTTAATAAAAAACATATTCCTATTTCGTAAGGATTTCTTGTAGATGTAAACATTTCTGCATTTTTTGGATCAATATCTAAAATATTTTAGTTAACAGTTATAAATTATAATATACAAAATAATTTATTTTATAATAAGTTGAAATGAGAAAATGAGGCAATTAAAATACTTACATTCTGAATTGGTACTTTGCTTTTTGTGTAATTTTAACATGTTTATTAAAACTACTTTGAACAAATTAATGAAACGAAATAGATATTTAAAACAACATGTCAAAGGTTATTCAAAATATTTTATTTGAGATTATTGCTTAATTTTATCTTAAATTTATAATTTTAAATTCATTTTAGCTTTAAAATAATTTAGTATATGGTAGATATACTTTCAAAAGGGCAATACTTTTACCTTAATGTCTGAGATGAGTTTCATTGATACTTTTAAATTTTTAAATATTTGTGTTTAAGATGTCTGTGTTGGGCCAGCACACCAATAGCCTTGAGAATTGTTTAAATGCATCAGTAATACAGCACGAAAACCCAGCACCAAGATAACTTAAAATACAATATACAACACCAATTAAACACTTTAAAATCTGAGAGAATATAAATAAATATAAAATCAAAAACATAAAAGTAAAATAAAATAAATACAAAATGCATCAAGAACCGCACGAAATTTACATAAAAAATAACATAATAACAAGAAAATTCGACCGTAAAATGACCATTTATATAAAATTAAAAATTAATGAATTAAATGAATAAAAATAAAATATTTTTGGATGAATAAATTTAATTAAAAATGTTAAAAATAAATTACCAATTTAAATTAAGAAATAAATAAAAATTTAATGTAGATAACATAAATAATTTCAAAGTCGAATTTTGTTTAATCGCAGTAAAACTAACACACAAGGTTAAGACCAAATTATAGGTATAAATACCGATGTGTTTTCACAAATTTTCAGTCTTATTTTTCGGAGAAAAATTTCATTACAAATTTTAACTGGTTGTATAACTGGTTGAGAGCCGTGCATTCAGGCAATTAACACGGGTAAGTGTTTTGCCTGAACACGATCACTCTCAACTGGTGCAATATTATTAGTTGATTTTTTCGAAGAGAATTGATGGGTAATTTTTCAATTGAATTTATGTATGACTTTTCAGATCGAATTAATGAATGATTTATGTTTTGCAAATTGAAGTTATGGATAATTTTGTTTTTCCAATTGAATTTATGGATGATTTTTTGAATCAAATTTGTGGGTAATTTTTCAATTGAATTTATGGATGATTTTTTCAGAATGATTTATCGAATTAAATTTATGGGATTTTCGAAGTAAATTTTATGGAATGGATACAATGAATTTCAAATGTATGTAGCCGATGTAATATGCTGAATAAATATTTTATATCTACAGCCTTAGTGCATCGAAACTTTTATTCCAAATGCAATGGTAAAATATTATTTGTTATTTTCCGGCCCACAGCCAACAAATAACGCAAGAAAGCAAAATCTACATACTACAGATTCGTGTAAGTGCGTGGAAGATCGCCAATGATATGTACCCGTGAAGACTTAGCGTGCGGAACGCAGGAGTTGGAACGTCAAAATTATCCGTACATAGGGGAAATTGGAGGGTAAATGAGTAGTTTATTGGCTGCTCCTTCACCATCCGTTTTCTGTAAAATTGACATAAATTTTTAACAACAATCGGCTCAAAATCTCTAACACCGAGTAGTCCAGTGGGCACTCATTAACTATGAAATGAACATAAATAGATCTTAAGGACAAAAAGAGGGAATGGGTAGCGGGGAAAAATTGCGAAATCGTTGCAACAGTTAAAATGAACAGCCATCGGAAAAAGATTAATCCGAACGACCAAAATCATGAAAAATAATGTTTAAATAAATTAATTTGAGTTGAGGCGGAAAATATGGGCGGGACGCTGCTCAAATTTTCCGAACTAATTCAAATACTTAACAAAAATAGTAACGTAAAAATGGAATGCGTAAAATAAGGGCGGAACGCTGCTCAAATTTTCCGAGTCAATGAGAATACTTTGTCGAAAACTGTAGAACAGAGATGAACCGTAAAATAAGGGCGGAACGCTGCTAAAATTTTCGAATTTACAAAAATACTTATCAAAAACCAAAAAATATAGATGGACTACGGCTAATGTTGTATATCAATAAACAATTTTAACGCTGAGGAATAAGGAAGGATCCCTACAAAATCTTAATAAATATAACGATAATGATAAGGGTAATGGTAATTATAATAATAATGATAATAATAATAATAATAATGGTAATAATAATAATAATCATGGTATTTGTAGTAATGATTGATAATAATTATGATAATAATAATAATAATAGTAATAATCATAGTAACAATAACAATAGATATAATGGCAGTTATAGTAATAGAAATAATAATAAAGGTAATATATATAATAGCAACAATGATAATGCTAGTAATGATAATAGGAAACATTGTAGT
The DNA here is from genome assembly GCA_022537955.1 of Schmidtea mediterranea. Lineage (NCBI taxonomy): Eukaryota > Metazoa > Platyhelminthes > Tricladida > Dugesiidae > Schmidtea > Schmidtea mediterranea. The sequence goes on along the minus strand of CM039682.1, from coordinate 28,207,281 downwards.
TACAATAGGGATAAGGGTGAAAGATATAATGTGGGTGTATTTAACATAACAAAGGGTGTACAGGCCAAAGAATAATCATCAGCATGGACAATGATAAGAAGGACTAAGCGAATGGACATAAAGATAGATGATATGAGAGTATAGGTTAACATTTGAAGGAGATAGGAGAATAATGGGACCTAAGAATCAAAAGCGAGCACAGGTCTTCTATCGACAGCTCGTGAACCCGAGGGTTGTCCGAGCAATTACAGTACTAGCGATAATACTCAATTTTTGCGGGCAATCCACCACTTGAACACATTACCAACGTTGCCTAGCAACGGGTGCCAAGTGGATCAGAATCATTTTGTATGGCGTTACGAGGACAACTAGAAGGATAAGCAAGATTTGAAACCCTGTAACCCACCATCTGTATGATTTTAATATTTAGTACTTGATGTAATGATGGAAAAAGTGAATGATCTTGAAAAATTATTATGGACCTTTGAATATTTTATACTATAAATAATTCAATTATAATAGTAAAATGCATAAGCATGAATATATGTTTGGTTATTATTTTTCTAATTATTATTTTCCTAATTCCAACTTTCTTTTTGTAGTAGAATTGGTGGGTTACCGAGGTTGGACGTTCATTTAAATATTTCTGGTTACCCAGGTAACGCCATATAAATACTTTCTCCTTACCGATCGGCACCCGTTGCTAGGCAACGTTAGAAATGTGTTCGAGTGGGTGGATTGTCCGCAAAAAGTGAGCGATATTACTATTGCTGTAATTGCTCGGACAAATCCCTGGGTCCAACGAGCCGTCGTTAGAAGACTTGTGCTCGCTTTAAGTCGTTTGGTCCCCTTATGTCAAAGTTTCTATCTTTTCTCTTACTGTGTTGACAGCGTTAGTTTGGAACAAAATATGGCAGTGTCCCTTATTTAAACCCTTTTAAAATGTCATTTCAAACAACTAAGATTATATAAATGTAACAATATATACATAGAATTTACAATCTCAATCCCGCTTTATTAATCAATTAAATACATGACCTATGATAGTCCATGCTTATTTGACAATCGAGTGGCTCGGCGCTTAGCCCGCTCCTTACGTCCAGGTCGATGACTGCTCGTTACTGTTGTGATTGGAGTAGTGGTCGTGGTAGGAGTTGACGTTAAGATTGTTCATGGAGTGGAAATCGCCTCGCGGTAGGCCAATTGAGCAGAGGCGAAGACTAGTGGGTAGGTCACCGCCGCCCCCTCTTGACAGGGGGACAACGCTACCTCCAGCCCCTTTATTTGAGTCCTTAGGCCTTGGACCAATTGCTTCTCTTCCGCCCACCCCTTCTGTGCCACGGTAAGTTTTTGATATAGCGATTTGACCCTCTTCGGCTCTATCCAAGTAGCCTTGGTTTGTTGGGTTTCCCGGGCTAGTTGGACGAGTTGGTCGTGGAGATTTTTGTTGGCCTGCCTTGCCTGAGTCAATTCTGTTTGTAGCAATTTTAAGGGGTCCATTACTAGAATAACAAAAATTAAACTTTCATAATGATTTTTATAGTTAAAATATGATCAATACTAAACATAGTTTTGTCGAATTTAATTTGGAAAAACACAAAAAAATGAAGCGGGACTTCCATTGGTTTATTAAAAGAAAAAAAACATTTCGGATAGTTCACGGTCACTGTTTAGGGGACGATGAGTCCTCAAAGAATCGTTTGATCCCGTCTTCCTGGGAGTAACCCTGAATCACAAATACTGGCCGCTTGGTGTTTCGGGTCGGCCTCGGGGGAGGTGGATAAGTGCTTGCTAGACTCCCCGCTGCCAGGTCGTCTTTCACGTTGGCTAAGTATCTCTTGGCCCACTCCACTGAGGAGTGGACGAGGCGCTGGTGGTTCAGAAGATTGTCCAGGAGTGCTTGGGACTGAACTAAAATATCTTGGGACGGGTTCGGTTCACTGGACGTCCCTTTGAATTGTCTCATAGTGATATCTGCCAGGGATGTATCTTCCCGACAGTTGTCTTCTGGCCGGTGCTGATCAGGGTATCGCTCTTGATATACGCGATTCCAGGCCTGTCGCCATTGCTCCGCGATATGGATAGGGGTCTCAATGAGAGCTCCGGATCGTCCTAAATAGAGAATTGGATAAGTTTAACATCGCAATCAAATATGTCTCTCGGTAAACAAATATCCGGTCCGCTATCGTGGAGTTTCCTCGACTATCGCCTAGTATCAAAGGTTTCTCGACGTTCAACGAGGTCTAAAATGAAGGGAACTAAGCTAACTACTGTTGGAGTGCGTTGATACTCGGTTAGTCTCTACCAGAATCGAAACCTGAAGTGTAGCTACTAACATTGTTCGCAATATGGACTCTACGCGAGTGGTTTCCCGATTAACCTCTCCCATTTATTCGTATGCGAAAAAATTTTAGATCTCATGGCTTGAATTATCCTTTGAGAAAATGGGGAAATCGGAATATCGAGACTAACCGGATTGGGACTAGTACGCATTCCTAAGTCTGAAACATTTGAGCTGATAAGGTACTTGAACCAATTATACCGTGAAGGGTGTATACGATGAAGAGGGTTCATATTCAATTTATTAGAGCAATTAAGATACTTGGAATGAATGTGATGACAACAATTTATATAATTTAAGAATTTTTATTGAATCGATTACAACAAATAAAATACCTAAAACGGTTATAATTTCAAAATTTTATGAAACTAAAACTTTAATATGAATCAATAAAATAGAATGCCTAAAATGATCACAATATTAATAAACTATGTGACTAAAATTTAGAATATTTACTAGCGAATAGATTCCCAAAATGATTATCGTGTCGTTTCTTTCTGGGGTTCAAAACAAGAGTTTTCATTTAATAAATTAACAACTAGAATACCTAAATTACTAATGATTTGTGAGACTAAAGATGGGAACATATTTATTAACAAATAGAATACAAAAAAAATGATTACTGTACTTAACGTTGAAGTAAAGGGGTTTTATCGTATCGGAATTAATTTGTGCGGGAGGCCATGATTTACTATGATGTGCATAATCGCTCAGGTTATCGAAATTAAGTTTAATCCAGAGGGTTTCCTACTGACTCTCTCGGGTTCTCATTTGGTGGTGGAAGACTATACTGTTTTTGGATCTGAATTTTCTATCTAATACTCGGGTAGTATAATTAAAAATTTCGTTAATAAAATCAAAAAATTTACTCGTCGGAAGGACCTCTGCGATATCCAAGGAATCGGGTTCTAAATATTCTTCTTGATTACTTGGTGATTTCATGATTTTTAACTAGATTAAAATGATGCACTTTTCCCCGATGGCATGTAATATATTAGTGGGCGGGTGTGTAAGAGCGTAACACACTTCTTCCGTTTTATCTTTGTAGTGCGTGCCTAATGATCGGGGTAGGTAAATATGAATGAAATGTCGATTGCAGCGTGACAACGGCGATGTGGATGTTTATATTATTGATCGGCGGAAATGTCGGCGAGTTTTATTAAGGTAATTTTGTTTATCACATGGATTATAAATTTATTGAATTAGTCTCAGATTAACCGGATTTGTAATTTGTAATTTCGGATTCGATGTGTTATCTGGTAAGTTTTGTTTAATTAATCTCTACCATAATGAGTTTTCTCTAGCTGATGTTGAATGAAATTCAGAGTACAATGCGAATGAGTTCGGAGAACCAATTCACCCTGACATTTCCCAGGAGATCCTTACTTCCTCTGCGTTTTGGATTGTCCTTATCCCTTACTGTTGATCATACGGTTGATTTATCGGAAAATTTATTGATTTCTAAATTCTCACTGACCGTCTAGTAAGTTATGTCATAAATTTAATTAATTAATTTCGGTATAATTTTTAGGGATTGTTGGGGTTTCCTCGTAACATTTTTATAGCAGGCAAAAATAAGTCAAGTTTGTTAGCTGGTTTTCGTGATTTACTCAGTGAAGACTCTATTCAGATTTTATTTTCCAATTTGGGAGTATTGCCAATTATCAGTTACTGCAATGAAAATCGGATTTGGGTCTGGATGGAGCTCTGGTCCTGCTAAACCTTCATCAAAGTCGGGTCGCTACGCTCATCATCTGGAGCCTTGACCTGTGATCATGATTTATCGTAAGTCTATCATATCGGTGTGATTTTAATAGAGTTTTGTTGGTTTCAGATATCTTATGCCTATTTGCTGTGTAGTGAAGCTGATTTGGTAAGTGGGTGTTCTTCATTTTTAATAAAATAAAGTTTTTTAAAAAGTCTTTAATTTTATCTTTAAATTTTTTAAAGGGTAATATTTAATTTACTTTATCTCTAAACTTTTCTTAAATTCTGTAAACGTTTCATGATGTTTATAACAGCTGCATTATCTTGTTACTTACTTCAATAAGTTTGATCGACTCTTAACGGAATAATAAAGGTTTATGATGACTACTTTATGGGTTTTAAACATAAGTCAATTTCTGTATATGTTATTTGATTTATGATGTAAATCTATATCCTGGTTCTTGACAACCACTGGAACCAATAATTTATATGACTTCGTGACTCCTATGTGACTTTATCAAGTGTCGTATGTTCGTAACAAATCGCTCAATATTTAAAATTACTCCTATAAATTGTTTCAGCGACTTACAGTAATAGTTTGAAACTATGGTTGATTTTAATTAGCAAAGATTTCGTTCTTTATTCCCGTCACCTTTCCCTTGGTTGACCTTAGGCGCATTGTGTTCATATTATAGTTAATGAGTGCCCACTGGACTACTCGGTGTGGTGATTTTGAGCCGTGTGTAGAGTAGTTTAGGTCGAATTTACAGAAATCGAGAAACGAGGAAGTAGCCACAAGACCTCTTCCTTATTTCTCCTTTCTTCTATACGGAATAATATTGACGTTCCGATCCCTGCGTTCCTCACGCCGGGTCTTCACGGGCACAGATCATTGGCGATATTCCACGCACTTACACGAGTCTGAATAATATGTGGATTTTACTAACTTGCGATGTGTCTTGGTTGTGGGACGGAAAAATTTCGACAATAAAACAATTAATTTATGAAAAACAAACTTATTTTATGTTTTATAAATATTTATTAATATATTAAAAAGCAATATAACAAATTACTTGCCAAATCATCATACCAAATAAAATTACATCTCTCCCCAAGTCGACATCCAAGCAGAGCTCTACCGAGGTTGCGAGGACGGGACGTGGAGAGAGAGTTTCCAAATAAAACTCTCACTCACCTAAAATAGATTCAAAATGGTTTAAAAATGGTTCAAAAATAGTTTTAAAAATAGCTAAGAATTTTGGTTTAAAATTGGTTAAATTTTATCTGAAAATGCATCGGTATATATACCTATTTTCTGTCCCTAACCTCGCGTGTTCTTTTTGATTTAGTAAAACAAAATTCGACCTTGATGTTTTCTAGTGTATTCTAATCTTTATTTTTATTATTTTCTAATTTATTTTGATAATTTTTTATTTGAAATTTTTATTGAATTATTTCTAATTCAAATTCTTTGATTTTAATTTCGTTTTCATGAAATTTTCATTTTTTGTTAAATTATCGAATTTCGGTCGAATTTGTTGGGTTTTCGTCTTATGTTTGTATTTATATCGTGCGGATCTTGTTGCATTTTGTTATTATTTTGATTTATTTTTATGTTTATTATTTTATATGTCATTGCTTTTCTCTCATATTTTGCTAGGTTTAATTGATGTTTACACAGGTTTGAATTTAAACTGCATGTTATATTTGCATGTGTGTTACCGATTCATTTAAACATTTTTCAAGGCCGTTTGTGTTCTGGCCCAACAGAATCATAATTTTTGTTTCTTTCTGACATATTTATAAACTATTCTTTATAAATGTGTTTAAAAATTCTTTAACTTCGTGTCTGACATAATATTTTGGAATGGGGAGTTTATCATAAATTCAATTTCTGGTAATAACTTCACTCTTTATCCTTTAATGCGATATGAATGGCGTTTCTAATAGTTCTAAATTATCACTAAATTTGTCCATCTGCCAAATAGATTATTTTAATATTATAAATTTACATTAGATCTTCAAATGATTTTCATTTATCATTATACATTATGCCGGTGCATCATATTTCAATATCCAACTATTTTCTAAAATGTTGACGACTTTATTTTCATTTTGTGATTTTAAAACAAGAAGTAATACATATTTACATATTGATCTATGATACCAAAAATGTATTTTATCCCTTACTGTGTTGGCTTTAATGAACCTCAAAAATCAATAAATTTGTTTTAAAATAAACTTAATTCTGAAACTTTACAATTTATTTTTTAGTTGAAGTCATCGAAACTGTTTGTTTTTGATAATTTTCACAACCTTGGTAAACCACTTGAACTGCTTCTCTCATATTTCTCCGCTCGCATGATACAATTTTATATGAAATTTTCTTCTTAATTCTGTTCTTCGGTCATTAGTATCCATATTTTATCATCTTGTTTCAAAATCACTCGACATTTTATTTTGAATTTATTTTTAACTTTTGTCTTTATGTTGTTTGTAATCTCTTTAATTTGATCCATACCTTATCTAAAACATATTCAATATTGTTATAGTATTCACTTAATTTCTTGAAATATATAAAAATGTCATATACAATATACAATCGCTAATTTCCAAAATATTGATCAGCTTTTGAAAAATTTGCTTTTAGTAGAAAATGCTGCTTTCAGTTTTGATTACTTATACAATTCAGTTTTCTAAGTCAATTATACTAAAACATTTTGCTCCCTTAAAGAATACAGTAGTTCACTGGGATTTGGAATCGAAAATATTGTTCGTTCCGTTACATTGTTAAGAGCTCTAAAATCTAAACATATACGTAAGTCATTTTTATCCTTCTTTTCACACACCAAAGGAGTGTTCCATGATGAATTACCTTCCTTTATTTTCCAAACCTCTCCATTTCTTCAATATATTCACCCATTGTTTCTACCAAATGAGCTTGTTGCCGCCTTGGATTAATAACAATAGGTTTACCCGAGGTTAAGATTTCATGAGTTAATAAATCATTTTTATATACATCTCACTTGTGCCTCATAAAAATGTCATCCTATTTTTAGTAATAATTCATTAAGAATTTTGTTATTATTTTGACCACTCCTATTTTTATTCAAAAATTTGATTAATGCAGCTTCTTTAACTTCATTTAACTTTCTATTTGATAAATCTCTTTAAATTTTAAAATCATTTCCATCAATAAATTTTTGAAAAATCTCTTCAACAATAAAAAATCAACACGTTTTGATTTTGCAATACCTAAAATTTAAACATCTACATTAACTTTGCCTAAAAACTAAATAGGTGATTCATTGGCACATTTCAATTTTGTTAAGAATTTTTCAAACTTTATAATTCCAATCTTTTTAAATACACTCTAATTCATACCACTAATTTTAGCCCAGTGTGTTTAATAAACAACAAAATTTATTACAACCAATATATATTGAAACGATTGGTCTGTTATTTAATTTATCATATTTAATTATATTATTAAGTGAGCTAACAATATAATTTTATTATTAAGAACACAAACATAACTATTCAAATTTACATTAAAATCATTATTAAATCATAAATCATCCATTTTCCATTTATCAATAAACCAATTACAGTATATATTGGGATCAGAGAAACAGTTACAATTATTATCATCAAAATAGTTATAATTATCATAATTCAAAACATACAAGCAATCATCATTTATATCAATCATACTTTCGTTATTCAATACCTTAATTACTAAAGAGCTCCAATAACCTTCTCTTGTGGTGGACCTTATCCATTTGGACTTTGTCTGTCATTTTCATTATTTCCTTGAAAAGCCGCGACTTGTTCTCAATATCGCCTACTTATATTTGATTGCAGCTCAAAGCATTACTATCTTAAATGCCCTGATTTATGACACTGACCGCATTTAGTAAATTGGACATCTATGACCTTCGTCATGGCGTGCCGACCATTTGAATTTTGGTCTATAATTTTTCTGAAATTCAAATTCATCATTTTTTTTGAAGTTTTGCTTGATATCTTTGATAAAAAGGACTGAGTCTTGAAAGTGTATTTTCATTTTGAATTGGATTGTAATTTATTTTTGGTTTATTTATTTTCATTTGATAGTTATTTCAGAGTTTAAATTTCATTTTAGAATGTTTAGAGTTTCCCACTAGATCTGCATATTTGATATTTTCTTTAATTGTAATAATTAATGGTATTTAATTCCTTATTTACTTTCTTATGCTTCTTTATTTTGATTTTCATGTTTTCTACAGATTTAAATTTATTCATTTTTTATTTTTTAATTCATCATATACTAATGAATTAAAAATTAAAATTTTTGTAATTTTTTCTCATTAAATTTATGTCTGAGAATTTGCTTTGCCAATTTCATTATTTTATCACAAAACCATTTGCAGAGTCGTTTCCACGGCGATTCAATTTATCGGTTTTTTAAAAGCTTCTCTTAATCGATCAGTATAATATTGATTTTCTTCTGTCGCTTTAAACTTTTGTCGAAAAAATTGCTTAGACAAATTCTTTTGGAATTGTCATTAGATCAAAAGATATCTCGCATTCTTGAATAAAACCTTCCATATCTGGACCAATTTCATAGTTTTCCGGTAGTTAGATAAAACTCGCCATCGTGGTCACCATATTAGCTACATTGCTTTTGGGATTGATTGTATCCATTAAAAGTTAAATTAAATAAATTAACTAATTAATTTTATTAATTCAAAAATTCTAATATCTGAGAATATAATTCAATGAAAAACTTCCGAGTACAATTTTCAATGTAATGTATAAATAAGGAATTCAACAAACCTCATAAAACAACAAATACTAACACAATCTTAAATTATTCATTAGATTGTTAAAAATATTAATTAATTTAATTACTATAATTAATTAATTAAATATCATTCTCAGAGGCATATTACTAAGGTGACCAACTATTTTTTGTTAAAAAAGAGTACACTTTGCAAGTATTTCATAGGTGAAAAAAAAAGAATACAAATCTCAGTAAATGAGTATAGATGGTCACCTTAATTATGGATTATTGTGTGAAAAGCAAAAGTACCCTCCATAACTGCCAATTTTTTTTCATTAGTTCCAAAAGTATTCTCTTTAAAAAATGTTGTCAGTTTGGATGTTGATGCTGCTGTGTCATGAGACGTGTTATGTACTTTAGTTTCAATGTGTGCCGTTATTGCACTACGTCCATGAATTGCAATTGAAAATTTCCTATTGCAGATTATGCATTTAACCAAGGAGTCATCATTTTGACTTTTAACTACAATGAACGCAAACTCTTTTTTTAAATTTTCGTTTAAATGATTTTTCCTTCTTTTGTTATCGCTCATATTTGAATTAATAATCTAAAAATTATATTAGTAATATATTTTTTATTTTGATTTTAAATAGATATTATAATCTGAATATTATAATCTGATATTATAATCTGAAATTCAAATCACTGTCAAAATAATTTTAAATATTTAATTAATAAAATTGAAATAAAATAATCTAAAAAAATGTTTTAGAAATACAAATAAGTATAAAATTATACAAATGAAACTTTCAGAGTACAGGATTTTAAAAGAGTACGGTTGGCTAAAAAAGAGTACAAATCTCAGTAAATGAGTATAATTGGTCACCTTAATATTACGAATATTTAAACACAGATGTCATATAATTACGAAAACTGTATTTAGATCAGAGTTATGAAAAAATGTTTAAAAACTGAAAATAACTACCGCTTATATAGTAAATGTGTGAGTGTATGTACAATTTCCCTTGGCTTAATTTGTCTCATTCTCTGATTTTTATTATTTTCTTTTATTTTTAATTCTTTTATTAATTTACTTTAGTTTCCTCTTAGGTAATTTTTCATTAAATTCTGATATTTTTTAGTAAAGTAAAGTTGTCCATTTTTATAGTTTGATTGGTCGCCATCTTTTTCTTTTATGTTTATTCTAGTCTCTTTTTTTGTAGGTTTAATGGTTTATATTTTTATTAATATTTTGATGATTGCGGCTGTTAAGCTATTTTCTGATTTATGTTTTAAAATCCACGTCAAAATTCAGTTAGAGAGTATTTTCGATCATCGGCATTTCTGCATAATATTACGTTCGCCCATTAATTTTTGTAAATGTTATTGTATTAAAAATCAAAATTTATAAGGTAAGTTGTTTTTTATTTTTCTATTTTTTTCATTTAATTGTTAAATAAAATTAAATTCTAAACTTTTTTTTGTTAATCTTTGTTTATTTTTCTTTGTTTATAAACATTTATTATTTTATAAGAACTTCTTTTTATTTTCAAATGACAATATATCTATTAAAAAATATTTGATTATAAATCAGTAAAGATGATGATTTTTAATATTCATGAATTTTCGGCATAGCCTTTTTCAAATGAAAAAAGCTGTAATTAATCGACTTTACAAGCGCGCACACACACATATATATATAAGGGGGTACAATACTGGGATTGAAGCAATCTTTACCGGATTCTAATCTCTGGATTTAACCGGCAGTTCCAGTGATTATTTCATTTTACGCAATGATATAGTCTTTATAAAATCTGTGAAAAAATGCTTTATTTTGTTATTCTTGCTAAAATAAACATAAAAATCATTGATAATGTAAAACCTTATAATTATAAATTTGCAGTTAGTAGTAGGATGTGAGCCCGTCAGATACAACCCCCCTTGGCTTGCGTAATTATTACATAACGTTTGACCTCTGCACACACTGTTGCTACCTGGAGATTGACCTCTGTCCACTAGTTACTACATAGTAACTGACCTTTGGTCAATGACCTCACGATTACGTCACTTGACCACTGGTCAATCGCACACTTATTATGTCACTGGTCAGTCACACACTTATTATGTCACTGGTCACTACTCGGAGATACACTTATTACCTAACTGTAATTATGTCACGTAGTTGTGGACCAGCACACCTACCTTCTAGAAACTTCCACACACCTACCTTGCTGTTATTATGCCATGTAGTTATGGACCAGCACACCTACCTTCTAGAAACTTCCACACACCTACCTTGCTGTTATTATATCATGTAGTTGTGGACCAGCACACCTACCTTCTAGAACCTTCCACACATCTACCTTCTAAAACTTTCAGTTCTTAAACATTTCACACACTCACCAACCAACGATCAACGATCCGTACCCATCCGTACCCATCAGCACCCATCCGTACCTATCCGCACCGATCCGCACCCATCCGTACCCATGCGCACCCATCTGGACCCATCCGTACCGATCAGCTCCCATCCGCGTAGACTTAGCAAAATCACTCACTAGTACTATTCAAAATTTTATTAAATATAACAAGTTTGTTTCACAGTGAAAAGAATATGCTCAACATGAAGCATGCAATTCATACTGCAATCGTAGTAGAGAAGGATTGATTCAAATGTAAGTTATCAAGTATTTGATCAATCAGTCTCTTCTGCAATTGGCGTCTTCTGAATTTTCTTTTGCTTGATCTAATATGAGGATCCATCGGCATCGTCATCCGGCATTGCAAATATAAATTATGCAGTAATAAATACTACGAACTAAGCTCTGATTTGATTTTCTAAGTTTTCTAAATTCAATTACGACTTTTACAAAGGCAAAAGTCAGGTTAATAATATTGAATTTAAAGATAAATTACGAATGTAGTCTTAATCATTTCAAACAAAAAAAATAATTCTGATCTCAATGAAAAAGTTTAAGTTAGTTTAAATATCCATTATTTTAAATTAATTGCAGAAGTCTGGTTGAATGCCGTGCACATGGTAATACCATATTTTAGCTAAGTGCAGGATATTGCTCATTGCACATTCTTTTAGCAGACCTTCTGTTTGAAGTGGTTCAATGCCAAGTTTACAAATCAGATCATAAGTTGATGGAGGAATCGACCCTAATGCCTCAATAATACAAGTGTAAAACTCTACCTAATAATCAGGTTTGGCTACCTGTAATTCACTCTGAAGCAAGCTATATTTCTCAATATTTGCCTTATCAGTCAACTCAAAATGTGAAACAGAATCCATTGGACACTTAATATCAATCATGAGTATTCTTTTTCTTTCAGTATCAGTTATTATAAGATCGACGCGTTGTTTAGAATTCAGGACAAGAGAACAAGAATGGTCAACCACGACAATAAAATTAGGATTTTTTAGATTATTCGTTATTATCTTTAGGCAGTCATTGTGTCTCTCTAATGTCAGTATTTGGTGAATCTTACATGACTGTAAGGCATGAGACATAGTTTCATCCTCTTTCTCCCAACGTCTACAAAGTCTAGAATCCCCTTTTCTATTAGGCTTTGCATTGATGTTAAGTGTATTAGTTCGCGCTCGATGTATAAAGTTCCATGCGAATTCGCCAAGTTTACTTTTAAAAATTGCTTTATTTATTTGAGGAGATAATTTTATAGCCGCTGCAATCATGCCGCTTTTATTACTCAGTTGCCACTTTTGCATATATGAGTCGTACAATGCAGAGTGAAATATCTTAGAAATTGCTTTTCGAAACTTAGTCGTAAGTATGAAAGTTCCATGACTCTTTGTTAACAGATATAAAAAAACTTGCTCTTTAACAATATGAAAAGATACGGAAATTGAGTGTTCTCTTTTAAAGTAAATTATTGAAGTACGTGCACGTTGAAATCTCGTTTTCTTTCCACAATGATTCAATTTAGTTTCAGCACCATTAATCCAATCAAAACTTTGTTGTAATGTAGGGTCTTTGATTCCAAGAAGAGTACCCGTTACAAACTTTAGAGAGTCAATATTAACTTTTCTCGAGTAATCTCAATTGGAAGTAAAGAGTCGGAAAAAGTGCACAATTGGTTGAGTATGATATTCATCAAGCAAATCGACACACGAAGCTCCACCATTTTCAGTTGAGTTGTATAAATAAACTGTCTCAGAATTGTGCGGCAAGTTCAAAATTCTTCTCAGATGGCCACGCAATTTACTTGAGTTATTGCCACAGGAATTAGTATTTCCTTGAGAAGCTGATAAAGCCATAGTTTTAATTCCACGCGTTCGGAATGCAAATGTTAGTCGAGAATGAATAAAAATCTTGTAGGCCTTGAGTTTTTGCCAACCAAATAAACCGGAATCTGCAATTTTTTTTGTGTCACTAACAACTTTATCAAGAATTGCATAGGGACTTTGATCATTGTCCTCGCCTACTGGAACACCAAGATATTGATAAAATTCTTTTGACAACAACTTTTTGATCTCCTTTTCATTTATCAAGATCTCACCATTGATGTTAACTCTGGGAAGCTGCATGTAGCCACACTTCTCCGGTCGGTATTCAAATCCTATTTCTGTAGCAGCTTCAACAGCAACATCAACAATTTTTTGAAGGTTCTCGACATTGTTTGCAACAAGTGCAATGTCATCTGCATAAGCTAGAACTTGAACGGGCGAATCACCAATCATAAATGGTTCAATACATGATCTACTTATTGCTTCAAGAACAGGATTAATGGCAATCGAGAAAAGAATCATTGAAAGAGGACATTCTTGTTTAACTCCTTTTTTGATTGAAAGATTAGGTGTTACAATTGGGCCACAGCTGTAGAAAGATTGAGTGTCGGTGTAAAGTAATTTGACAATAGTAATAAATTCTTCGCTAACGCCAATAGTTTTCAGAACACTCCACAAGTAGTCATGAGGAACACTTCCAAATGCGTCCTTAATATCTAACCAAGCAATAGCTAATGGGGAATTCTTGCTATATTTCGAATGCTCAAGTGCAGAAAAAAGTATTGAATTGTGCTCGACACAGCCTTCATGGACAGAGCCACCCTTTTGCCTAATATGCAAAATATCGTTACAAATCACCCATGATTTGATAGTAGTATATTACATAACAATTTTATCAAAATAATCATAAAACTTTAATAATTTTCATGAAAATTTAAGTTTAAAACCATAATAGTATATTGATAGTTTATTTAACTAAAAATAAGTCACTCAAAACTTAAATTTGAACACTGGATTTACAATATTTTAAGAAAATAATTCAACAAGTTTAAAATTTCAACTTAACTAAATGTAAAAAATTATACAAGATTTACTTTACCAATTTCTATAAAATTTTAAATTTACATCAAATAAAATGTACAGATTTATATTCTATTAAAAAATTTAATTTTTAAAATAAAAAATAGTTCGCCCACTATAGGAGTTGAACCCCTCATCGAATTATTACCGACACCACTGATGTAAGAATTTTGAAAATAACTCATTCAAGATAGGATTTAAACATTGGATTTATAAAGTTTATGAAAATAACCCATCGTCGGATTATTTACATGTAAATACTTAACCAAATTTTATAAATTTATAGCAAATATACTGTTTCTAATAAACATTCAATATTTTGATAATAATTCACCAAGTTAGGATTTGAAAATACTAATTTACAAGTTCATCCAACTCTAAATTATTAGCGATACCATCAACCAAATTCGTTGTAACAACTATTTTAGAGTTTTTATGAAAATAAGTCACTGGGTTTACAAATGAAAGTCACTGGGCTAACTATATAAATTGATAAAGAATAATCGATCCATGAGTTTTATATCAATATTTTTTAAAAATTCACGCATACTGGATTAATTAATGCTAATAATAATGCTATTGATAATAATAATTTAGCTTACACAACAATTAAAAAGACAATTTTTCACACGTAAATTTATTACAAACACGTATTACATTATCAATATCAGTCAAGTGAATACTAATGATATCTAAATAAACTTTTGTTTTTAATAAGAACTTTGATCTAAATACTAATTAAATGTTGATACCAAAACGTGTAAAATTAGATTTACATTCATTATGCTAAGTAACCGATAATTTCGGACATTAAAGCTTTATGTAACCAAAATTGATTAAATAACCATTAAAAATTCATCAGATGATACCTATTAAATATTTCAATAATTTATGATTCAAACTAGGTATATTATAATACTTTTCGATAAATTTATGGATAAACTATTACATGGTTTGTTATAAAGTTATTTAAAAGGTTAAGAATTTTAACCCTATGTGAAGAAATAGGTAATAACTTTAACCCCAAGTAATGAAAGAAGTAACAATTTTAACCCAAAGTGATGAAATATTTAATAATTTAAACTCTAAATAATGAAAGAAGTAATAATTTTAACCCTAAATAATGAAAGAAGACACAATTTTAACCCTAAAAGATGAAAGATAACTTTTAACCCTATGTGATTAAAATGTTATAACATTATGTAAACCAATAATTACTAAATACCAAGTAAACACATGTCTTTAATAAAGAGTAGTTGGTAAAAAACATACATATATTTAAAAATCGTTGACAATTTTTAAGTACCTGTTAAAAATGGTTTGAAAATATGAATAAATATTTTAATTTAAGAATATTAAATTGAAAATCTCTATTGAAATTAGATTAAAAAGTATATAAATTTGTTAATCGTCAATTTAAATAAACTCGTAAAATTATTGATTGATTAAATGCAATTGTTAATTAGAAATATAATTGACTGAACTTATTTTTTAATAGAAAGTTATTCTTGAAACAACATAAAAATCATATTTCAATAACTTTTCTTTAAATTAATTTTGAAAAAGTAGAAACCACATACTTGATTTTGATTGGCTGTTACTATTGCTATTGACAACGACACTATTTTTCTATAACTTTAGTCGCTAAACACAAAATACTAATAAATTTATTAAAATTATTACAGTTTTCTTGAGAATAATTTGAAAACGTACAAACCAAATACTTGATTTTGATTGGTTGTTACTATTCCTATTGATAACGACATTATTTTTCGATAAATTTAATCGCTAAACTCAAAATACTAATAAATTTATCAATATATTAAAATTAATACAGTTTCTTGAAAATAATTTGAAAACGTACAAACTATTTTTCAATAAAACTATTATTAAACTAAAAATAGATGAATAGAATTATCGATATATTTATTGTAATTTTTCTTGAAAATAATTTGAAAACATACAAACTATTTTTCAATAAACTTATTATTTTACTAAAACCGGTTGTTGAAAATACTAATAAATTTATCAATTAAAATAATTACAATTTTCATGAAAATATTAATTTGAAAATGAAATTATGGGATACTTAATTTTAATTGGTTAATTTTATTTATTACCAATGACAACGATTCAAATTAATTCAAATTTTAATGTTCAAATTATTTTCTAACTATTATTGGTACCACATTGATAGGAAATCATACTATTCAATCGAACATAATTTCATTAATCTTTTTAAATAAATCAACAAAAGTCATTTAAAATTATTATAATGTTGAACTGGTTGCTAATCACCGACTTATCTTATTTAAAACTTATCCGAATCTAATTACATGCATTGTAAAACGCTTCAATTACCACAATTCATTACTCTAAAGTTTCCTTATAAAGAATACTTCAACAATGTTTCCAAATCTAAAAAGTTGTAATTATAACGATTCAAGCAAATAGATCGACTAGAAAATTTTCATGTACAACAAATATTGGTTAAATTGACTATCAAATGTCGTAATTTATGGTTATCGTACAAAAAGAATTTGCCTCTATAAAAATATACTAATTATCCCTATTAAAAGTTTAACAATTTATTGAACTATACATACTTTTCTTAAATATAAAATGAATTTAACAGAATAAGAAAAACAATATTTGTTAGCATATTGATAAAAATTAATGTCCAAATGGATATACAACCACCTTAAAATCTTCGATAAAATTTTAATGAATTTCTATCATAGTAACAATAAATACCACAAATCATCGACAAAAAAGTATAAATCTACTCACTCCTTGAATTCATCTTCGATTCACCTAAAAACTATCATGTTACCAGTAAAGATTGCATTAATAAGCTACAATTTACTGACAATAATTCCACATATAAAGCTAAATTATCGATTTCTCTACTTTACATCGGATTAAACCCTTAAAGTGACTGTAACCAACAAATATTTGATTAAGACTCCTCAATCGTAACCAATTATTAAACTTTTCACCTTTATTTGATAAATTACTGATCATTTCACGTAAAGCTCTACATTTATTTGTACATACTTAATATTTAACCATAATATTCTCCTTAAAATTGATATATTACTGATCATTTCGTGTAAAACTCTACATTTATCTGCACATACACAATATTTAGTCATTATTTATCCTTTAAAATTGCTATATTACTGATCATTTTCATTAAAAACCCTATATTTAGCGACAAGATCTCACTTTAAAATTGATATATTACTGACCATTTTCATTAAAAACCCTATATTTATCTGCACATACTCAATATTTAGCCATAATTTATCCCTTAAAATTGATATATTACTGATAATTTTCATGTAAAATGTAACATTAAATGATTATTTCTACTCAATATTTACCTTTGATTAATTTCTTTTAACATTGTATAATATGAAATTACTTATACTGATATCCAAATTATTATTACGTCATAATTAATCGATTAAATTTCTCACTCAATATTTCCCTTAGTAACTTACTACATCTAAACTCGATATTCCAACTTGTAAAGCATACTAGAATTGATCAAAATTCCAATCCATAGTGATAAATCTAACCTTTCCATTATATTTAACACTCTGAAATATTCATACGTTGGAATACTCTCTCTAAAATTGATACAGTTCTCTTAAAAGTTTACGTCAAATTCTCAATAAATTCTTTAGTAATATCAATTGAACTTCGATTAGATATAAAATTCATGAAAACAATATCGAGAATACTAAATTTAAACTAAAATATTTAACAGGCTCTATATTATACTATATATGATAAATTAATATACTAGCCATTATTCAATACCTTATTACAAGTTTTAGTCTAATTAAACACAATTTCCATATTGAAACCAATTTAACGATGTATGCCAGGGTTTCTTAACCGGTGAGGTATACCTCCCTTGGGGAGGTATACTAATGTGTTGGGGGAGGTATGAGATTTTGTTTATTTTTGTTATGTTTTTTTTTAAATTAAAAATTAAAATTAATTACAAAAAAAAATATATTTAAAAAAAAATATTCAAAATTTAAACTTTATTCTTTAGATTTGGAAATTATTCTTTAAATTTTTCACTTAAATAAATTTTGTCAACATGAAATTTAATATAAAATATAATTTTTTATATCAGTATGAATTAAATATGATTTTTTTTATAAATATATATTAAATGGTAAAAATAAAATAATATATGTAATGTTGGTATACCACTAATTATGTTTCTTATCTTTTCTTAAAATAAATTAATTATGCTGGAGGTGAGAACATAAAATTAAATATTAGGTGAGGTATGAAGTAAAAAAGGTTAAGAACCCCTGATGTATGCGATAAAAAATATTTAATCGAATATCAAAAGTTGATAACTAACTCTTAAATAACCAAAGAAGTAGTATTTTCAAATTGAATACTAAAATTAATTAATTCTGAAATATAATTTCTTAATAGTTTTAATGTCAAAATTTTGGTTCATTTAAAATTATTTAAAATCTGTACAATTCTTTTCAATTATTGTTATCAACCTAGATCAATATCATTTCTTATTATATAAGTAGTTTAAATGAAGTTGGGATTAATTTTAAGTCAGATGGTTTAGTATGTCTAATCTTCACTCTAATTTTTAAAAATAATCGACATGACTTTGTATGCTACATCTTGAAACATAGGGAAAGTGTTAGATTTTAACAAATTTTATGTATTTTAAATTGAATACCAGTATTATTATCGACTTTTATCAATTTTAATGATCAATTGATCATCCAGATAATCTTTTAGTATTCTAGTAATCTATGTTAAAAAATATATGTTAATATTCTTAATATATTTTGTGTTGTTTATTAAAATTTCAAGTAATTTATGTAAATAATTTATTGTGAAGATTTAATTAGTTTCGAATTTAAAAACTGCAGTAAATAATATTTAAAATTTGTGATATAATTCTATTAAAACAATAAAAATATTCAATTATTATACCTAATTAAATTAATTTATAAAAATGATGTTTTACTAAGGCAAAACTACCATCACTTATGAACACACGAATGATAGCACATCGATTAAATTTAAATAAATTCAAATACACCAATCCCTCGATTTCGCGAAATCAAAACGCATAAATTAAGGGATGGGGTACCATAAAAAAAAAATTAAAAAACGCAAAAATCTACATAAATTAAGTAATATTTATACAATATTTTAGTTTAGTGAGGTCCACCATTTAGAATGAGAAACTATAATCGAAACAGAATGATAAAAAAAAGAAAAAAGAGCAAATAATTATGGTTTTATCAATAGACGAATGATCATTATTAGACAGCAATTGAATTAATTGTGGCTTCTTATAACACACGAAAAACTCATAATTAAATTCACAAGGATATAAAGTATTTGTTAAGAAATAATTTGTAGAAAATAATTAATATAACATTATGGTACTAATTCCGATACGAAAAAGCTATAAATATTTTTAAAAATTTAATAATTAATATTTTTAAATATATATATTTATATTTGTAAATTTTTTAATTTTAATTTAAATATAAAAATATTTAGCCATTTATAAGTAAGTAAACTAAAAAAATCCACATTACTTAATTTTCCAATGAATCCTATATTTTCTTTCCATTAAATAATAAAATTAAAGATGGTTTTATATCAAAGGAAAAAGTATTATTTTCGTTAAAAATAATATAATATGAATAATAATGAATATTAACAAAAGTACGATAATCACAAGACTATATACTAATAGCTAGTCAATGTCCAAGCATACAATGTCAACCATTCTAAAATGAAATGTAGAGATTAGGCTAGCCGCTATCATCAAGATCATCTTGACTGAAAGCAGAATGGGATAAAATGGCTTTCATATCAACTCCTTTTTCTTGGATGTGGGCTTTTCTTTTCTCTTCGAATTCTCGTTTCTTCTTCAATTGATCTTCATTCATTTCAGTTTCATCATTGATGACAATTGGGATACTCTAAAACATTCATTTTTAAAAGTTTTAAAAAATCAATTAATTATTTATATTTTGTAAACACATTTCCCACGATTCACATGTGCAGCACATGTGAAAAACATGAAATTGAATTCGATAAAACATTTCACATGAAAACTTTGAAAATGTGTAAATCAGAGAAATAAAGAAATTTTTGACAACTAATGAATGTTGTTGTTTTTTGACTTTCAGAAAGACATTCATTAACACAGGATGTGACCGAAGGATATTGCAAATTTTACAGAGAACTGTAATTAAGATATAATATTTTGTTTAAAATTTTACATCTTTTCCCACGTGATTTCCAATAATCATACATTTTGTCTAAGCTATTTTTTCGAGTTTTTAAAGCTCGTAGCTCATGCGGATCTTGATGTTAATAAGTATTGTTCAATTAAATAAATTAAGCAATGTCCAAGTAAGTGATAGGGAAATGTAAGGTTCCCTTAAGATTAGATAATGAAATGAGCTTAAAAATGGTTGACTGAAAAGACTGTATACTAAGAAAAGATGACGTGAAATATCCGTCACTTATGGATGCCAACAAAGTGTTACTTTTACCTTTGCACATAAAGCTTGGGCTTAAGAGACTCTTTGTTAAAGCAACCGATTTTAATAAAAGCGCATTTGATTACTTAATGGACTACCCACAATTTGACTAATTTAACTACCGCAGGTTACTGATACGAAGTTAAAACCTATTGGACATCAAATTTCAGATTTCTTGAAATTCCCCTGAAAACTAAAAAGCTGCTTGAAATCACTCATTCACATGAATTTCCGTACGTAACTTTGCTCAGAAAAATGAATGGGATGGTATTTAAATTCTGGACATGATATAGCAGAATGGAATTCATATTCTTAATCAACATACAAAAATACATATAAAACCTATTAAAACAAAAACCTAACCAGTACTATATTACCAGTAGATTCATTATTTAATAACGTTGAAATTGAATGATGAAATTTCTCAGAATATTATTTAAATTTAATTATTTTTTTCATAGATATTATTTAAAAATTAATTTGTTTTTATGATAAAACATATCGAATTCATAGGGTTATTATGAATAATATAAAATTTCTTTAAACAAGGCAACAATGCCCATAATTCAGTCTTTGGTAAAATTTCGGAATATAAATTTCCAGAAGTGTCTATCAACGGATTTAAAAAAAAATTCGAAAAAAATTAATGAAAATTCAAGGTGCTTTTATAAAACCATCAAATTTCGTAACCAATATTAATGTTACATTGTCATAGCTAGGATGAATTGTTTTGCTTATTTAATTTCATACAACGTAAAATTGATAATTTTTGAAAATATAGAAATTGTTAAATTAATAAATTTAATGTTTTTTCCATATTAGTAAAAATTCAGTTTTAAAATAATTAAATAGAAAAAGATTTAAAAAGAATGTAAAGAACTTTAATAAAATTATTATAATAAATTTAAAAAGTAACATAAATAAGTTTAAATTTAAAGTATCAAATGATGAAGTGACTTGATTGCAAAATTAATATTGAAGAATGTTTGAAATTTACAAAGATGAAATATTTATTAAATGCATCTGTATGAATATTCGCTGTTCAATTGTTAACTCATGCTTGTTGAAATATCCTCAAAATTATTAAAAAAGAAACTTTTAAAAAATACTAATATGGATTTTTGCAGTAAAAATACATTTTTGATGCTATTAATGGATGTTAGAAATTTGAGAAACCAAATAAATGATAATCCCTTCTCACTCTTTTATTCCGAAAAACTGGAAAAGAAAAATCAAGATTCCCTTTTAAATATTATTAAATATCTTAGAAAATATTTCAATATTAAATGAATATCAATTAGAAATTTGGCTATGGAAAATTTCGATTAAATAGACGCAATTTTCTGCACTAAATGACATCCATTACCCAATTTTCTATTAATTTATCAACAACTTCTGAGAATTCATTAATGTAAATTTAATTGAATTCTTCCAAGAAATCAAAATTTTATTTTCAATTTTAAACATTGTATTAAACATAGATTGTTGCATTTTCAAAAGATTTTTCAGTTTTACTGCTACTTTCGACGACATTGATGATTTTTATATACATAAAATTAGAAATAAAATCAGATTTAATAATGCAATTTCTCAAAATAAATGTAAAAAAATACCAAATAATTTTGGTTAGTGAAAAAACATAAAAATCTTTAGAACTGCTTGAATTAAAAAATTCTCACAGATTCTCTAAATCAATCCGATTTTTCTTTTTATTAGTTAATTACTTATAATTTTTCAAAACCAAAAGTATGTACGAAATATTAAATATTTATTTATTCAATTTTCTGAAAAGATGTGTTTTATCTAAACAAACTACTTGTGCTGAATGATCTTAATGGTTCTTAATCTTTTGATGATGAAGGAACAATTTTTTATCTAAAATATTTTGGCGAAACACCTGGAGTCCTTTCAACTAAGTACCGAATAACAAAGGTGCAAGATTTGATCGAAACGCAATACCTTCCTAAACGTTATGGTTGGTGTTGCGGAGAGGGAAGCGTGATATAATGTTTTTGTAAAAGTACCCGTAAAATTGAAATTCTAAAACATTTCAATATAAAAATGAAACTAAATTGAATTTTGAAATACCATATATTTCTGAATATCTAAATTTCGCGGAACACTTCACATAATTCTACGGAACACTAGTGGTCCTCGGAACACCGGTTAAGAACCCCTCAAAAAGACAGACTTTTGTTTAGATATCCTATTTTATCAATTAGCAAATACACCTCAAATTTCATTAATAATAAGCATAGCAGCTTTAATAAATGAAGAACATTACTTTTGACATACTAAAAAATAATTATATGACGCCAATATTAAAGCTAATTTATTGAAAATATACCTGTATGATAATGTCAGAAAAATTATTCTCGTTTTGTTGATAAATTTCTTCTGAATTTACTAATACTTCACAATTTTCTTCATTCTTTCCCGTTAATAAGTGCTCATTAGGTAAAATACAGTCTGTAATTATCTGTTGTAACAAACCATCATCTTTGAAGCTTGCACGTTTAGTATGCAAATTGTAACTCCCATGGGATAATTCTTAAAAAAGTGAAACAATATTAACAAATAATAATAATCATAATAAAAATATTACTAATAATAATTATAATAATAATAATAATAATAATAATAATAATAATAATAATAATAATAATAATAATAATAATAATAATAATAATAATAATAATAATAATAATAATAATAATAATAATTTGACATGGGAAAAAAGTATCTCCAACCTAACAAAATAAATAAAGCAGTAAACAAAATAAACTCAAAATATTTTGAAATATATAATTCGCATTTTTGCCGGTAGCACAATGTCAGGAAAAAAATATCCAAGAAAATCTAAATTAAATATTTTGTTTTCATTCAATACGAATTTTTTATATTTTCATCAATATATTTTTTATTTACAAATGTTTTCTTTAAAATTACTTTTCATATTAATTTATGACATTAGTAAAACTTTTTGTTTATTTATGATCTTTTTTAATTTTATTTTAAATTTTTTTTATTAAGTTTTATTAAATAACACGAATTTTTGGTGTTACCCTTTTTAAGTGCCTTTTTTAAGAAACATATTTAATAATATTTATTTAAGTATTTGATGATATTGTAAACAATTATGAATTTTTGATAAAATAAAAAGAACACTAAATTTGTCAGAAAATAATATTTGCAATCTATAAACTCAAACAAAAAATGATTTGCAATAACAATTTATATAAAACAGACAGTTCAAAGTATATTCCAAAAATTAGAAAAAAGTGAATTATAAATATTTAAAAAATATGTTTTTAGAAAATAATAGAATAGTTTACATAAAAAAGTAATTATTTTTTAATAATTAATGATTCATTAATTATACATAGAAATTGTGAAATATAGTTCAAATAGTCAGTATTCATGGAATAAAATCCTTTTTATGACAAATAATGATGAATATTGCTAAAATAAATAATGTTTACCATCAATTTTAATTGCTCATTTATTTAGATATAAACTAACAATCAACTTTTTCATGTGTTTATTTGTTTAACCAAATTAACTATGATTATGTGTTATGTAGTTACAAAATTATTTGACTTTCATCAATATCTTTTAGGAACCTTAACTCATTTGAGATCAAATTCGGTGATTTTGTATTTTTGTACAATTTGATATCTAATAAACTAGGATAAATAACAACTTATATTATTGTAGTTATAAATTGTTTTAAACATTACTAAAATTAAATAAACCACACTAAATTAAACTACTTTTAAGAGTTAACAACCGGGTCGCTAAAAAAACCAAACGATTTTATATTATAAACTACTTTCATATTCAGTGTGTCCTGTTTGGTTTATCAAAAATTCTTGCAAAATATTTGGGCTCAATCTCGATTCAAATTAAGTTTCTTACATGTTAACAATGACAGTTAAATAAAGTCGAAACTAGTTAGCCTATGTAAGTTACATCAAACAACACAACAAACATCATTTTAGCAATTAATTAATTTTAATTAATTATTATTTAAAAATTTAATTGACACAATTAAATCACCAAATTTATTGTTATTAAACTTAATAAATCAATTTCAAATAGCGACTAAAGATACATTAATGCTATAATAAATCAGTGTCACAAGTAAGAGTTTGTAATTATTTATGTCGAGAATTAAGATTAAAAACTTTTTTAAATACGTTACTAAAACAATATATAAATTAGGAAAACGTCATATTTTTTATTTTCTGAATATTATTTGTTTATTTATTTTTATAATAATAATAATAATAATAATAATAATAATAATAATAATAATAATAATAATAATAATAATAATAATAATAAAAATAAAAATAATAACAATCAGTAAACCTTTTGATATTTTTTCAATTAATATACTGACGACAGAATAGATTCATGTTTTATATATAATGCTATGATTCTAATTGTTGCAAAAGTTTCTCGATCTAACAAAAATATCATGCAAACATTTTTTTATAAATTTTCTAAAAAGAATTTATATTTAAAAATAAAAAAATATTTAAATATATATTTTTAACATTTTACATCTATAATGACGTAAATATTTTTTTCGTTTTTTCATTTAATCTGTTTTTATTTACGATTTCATTTATCATCATCTAGTTTTCGAATATAAGTCAATGTTTACCGTCAGCATTAAATAACACTTGAAAATTTGTGTAATATGATGATAGTAAATTTTTATGAACAAATATTATTCTTTTCCGAGATCTGTAATATTTTGTGTGAATTAAATAAAATTTAATCAATCCATTAAATGAGAATAAAAAAAATTTTCTCCACTATCAAAAAATTTAATATCAAAGAATACAGAGAAATTATGATAATTTTGATAAATGAGTCAGACTAAATGAAGCTGTAGAAAATTTTTATATTCTCTTAGCAAACATGAAAAACTGAAAAATTGTAAATCGATAAAAACAATTCATTTTTTCACTTTTTGTAAACTTTTAATTATTAATTTTTAAATTAATTAACAATATTTTTGATAAAAATTGATATACAAAAAGATTTTTTCAAACATTTAACATTGATTAAAAGTTTATTGCAATATATAATATGCTATATATTTTGCTTCATAAATATTATTACAAGCTATTTGTTAAAAATTAAAATATATTATTATTATTATTTTAATTGATAACATTTATACTTTCAAAATTATAATTTTAAAATTGTTTTATTTTAAAATAAAAATTATGTTTTCAATTTAATAAATTTCAGTTTTTTACATCTGAATAAAATATTTCTTTAAAATAATTTTGAATTTTTAATGTATTTCAATTTGCAATTTGATAAATAGTTATAAAATTCATTTAACTAAAATTATATATTGAAAAATAAATAAATTAAAATGAATTAAATTCAAGTGCAAAGTCTAAAATTTTATTATTTACAAATTCCGAGTTTTATACATAATATTTCCCATCCGTTATTTAACTATAAATTTGAAATCCAGTAAAACCAAATTTTTTTAAAATTATATATAAATATTATATTATCTTTTGATAGTGAAAATAAATTTTATTTTATTCGAACATATTATTAAGGAAAACTGCTTCCATAAATCACAATGTCAATAAAAATTTTTGTTATCAGTAAAAGATTAAGTTTCACGTTGATATAAATTTTACAAAAACGCCTCTATTTTGAGTTATTGTAAAATTTGACGTCAATCATAAAATATGAGAAATGTTTAATATTTCTTTTAATCATTATCAATTCGTTAATTACATGATAAAATATAAAGAAGATTTTTGAGTTCAGTGTATATATAAATAATTATTTTTTTGTTTATTTAACCATGTAATCACGGTAAGTGTAAAAATATGTTTTAACCTATTACTTTCATAAAATTAATTTTATTCATCTAAAAATTAATTATATTACACCTTAATATTATAGAGATGACATTATATTTCAATAAGAAAAAATTGTGGGTTCATTAATTTTTGAACAAAAAAAGCAATGTAAGAAAACCTTAAATCATCATGTTTTATTACACAAGCACTTTGTAAACTTATCCAAAAAACACGAGACAAGAGTTTGGTCCTAAGAAATTGTTTGATTCATTTAAACTTTAAATTTTAAAGGAAGAAATAATTTGTATTTATGTAATAATTTACTAGATTTTATTAAAATATTTGTATTTCAATTGGAATATACTAGTATTTAAAATTCTTTTGTTACTCATTAAAAACCTTTTCTGAAACATTTTTCTGAACAATTTAAATATTTACGATTATTTTCTGTAAAGATTTACTAATTATTTATTGGAAAATCATGTAATCTATCAAATATTTTCAAATAATTAACAACTTAGTTAATTTTTCATCAACAAGTACAATTTTCTTTACAATTTGCTTGGACGATGGTTTTATTTAAAAATTTATTAAATAATATCAAATTTAATCAAAAATCTATCAAACCTTTTAAAATATTTTACAATTTATTAATTTTAATTGAAGAAGTACCATTTTCTTAACAATTCGTTACTATTTTGAAGGTTTACTTTAAAAAATCTATAAACCTTATTTAAAGTATTATCAAATATCTATTAAATTTCGTTCAAAATCTAGCTAATTTCATTTTCTACTACTTTATTCTAATTCTACTTATATTAGGATTTTCAGTAAATAAGTAACTATTCTGAGCAGATTTTGAAGCATGGTAATAACACTGTCAGAAATTCAACTTATTTAATGTTTGGTTGATAACTATTTGATTTTTGGTTGATTTGTTAGTAATGTGGTATATATCAATAGTATACGTATGATTTTATCTAACCGTTTTATTTAAAGATTTAGCATCTTTATGTAATTAATTTTAAAAGTCTAATAATTTTAAAAAACCTATCTTAAATATTGGTAAAGTAATATATTTTATTTTAAGTTTCGACAAATTGATTAAATAATTTAAGTATATTTTTCTAATCATCAAATTTCTTTTCATCTTAATTATACACACTAACCAACTAATTAATTCACCAACTAAAATGAAAGGATAGAAAATATATTTCTATTGTAATTATCAAAAACCTTTATCAATAAATTAAATTAATTTTATAGAAACGATACCAATATGTAATTTTGCGACTCTAGATTGCTTTGAAAATTTACTACAGGCACTTTAATTTATATTAATATACTTTAGATTCTTTAATTTACACTTTTCTTTGATCAAGATCATAAAGTACCCCTTTTCAGACTTTACTAACGGTAGGCGATTTAGTAAATTTTTATCCAGAGACCACATTTACATATAGAAAATAATGTGACCAAATATTAGAACATGTATTTTATATTGTAATCCAAAAGTTTATGCTTTTTATCGTGTATTTATTTTTAGGTTTTATTATCGGTAGACGATTCAACACATTTTAATCGAAAGTTTTAAATACACTTGACTATAATATAAGATAATGTTACATTTACTGACAAAAATTGTTGCAATATCAGGGAAATCACAAACAGACTAACAGTAAAAAATTTTATACCTTAAGTTATAAAAATGTGCAAAAAATTGATTTTTATTTAATTTGCTAAATAATTGGTACATTACATTCACACTTATTTATATGAATAATAAGTGTTGGCATATTAAGTATGTTGTTTGTTCATTGAAAATATTTATTTTTGTGTTCACATACATTTATTATTGATGTTTCAAAAATAATTAAAATAAAATATCGTTAGATTTCGATAATAAATCAAGGTTTTCCCTATTAAAGAAATATTTGGCACTGCCTTTTTCAAACATAAAACTCAAAAAAGTCAATTCTAAAACTTTTTGTTATATAAGAATAACATTGACCCATAGTCAAATTCAAATGTGACCAAAATGAGAAATGACATTTGTAATAATATATTATTGAAAATTTTAATGTTTCTCTGGGACTGTAGAGAATTAAATACTAATTGTTACATAAAAAATCGTTTTCACATCGATAATAATTTGTTTAAATATAAGTAATGTTTTTTAATCAATCTTTTATGGAAAGAAAGGCTTTGAAAACCAATATGAAAATTCTTTAAAACTCTAAAGTTATCTTATGAACAATAATAAAATTAATAGATTTGACAATTATTATTATTGATATTATTAATTCTATTAAATTTATAAATCCTTTAAAATTTCATTCCCAAACTCACATATTTGAAAAGCTAAAAAGAATAAAATTAAGAATTTTTGACACAGCCTTTTACAAGTGAAAAAGGTTGTGTCGAAAATTCTTGAATATCAAAAACTATCGATATCTTTACTGATTCATAATCAAATATATTTGAAAAAATTGTCATTTGAAAATGAAAAGTAATTAGTGGTGAAAATTAAAGATGAATAAAATTAGCGGTTAAAATAAATCCAGTCAACCCATCACAACTTGACAGATACGTTCTCAGAAAATGCACTTAGTACGAAATGGTGTTGTAAGAGACAAGAACTTTATAGATGCAGGGTTCCAAATAAAAAGTCTGTGTTTTTGTTATGATTCAAACAAGAAGTTTAATTTGAGGATATTTAATAGATTATCAGAAACATATTTCAACAAATTTCTAATACAATTTAACAACACAATTCGAATTCAATGAAATTTAAGTTTATGAAAATTATAAAATCTATAAACTTTAAAAAAGAAATCTTGTGCAAATTCATGTTAAAAGTCTCGTTTTTTAAAATTGAAAAATCTTCTTAATACAAAAAACACAGGCAAATCAACTGTTGACAAATTGATTAAAAATCCTAAGGATCCATGTTTTGGAAAGTCTGAGTGTAATTTATCAAATGAGTGTGAATTGAGTGTTGATATAAATAATAGTAAAAATGGATATAAAAAATTGAACCTAATTATGTGTTAGTATTGCCGTACTCTGAAGGTTTTATAAATTATAAAAGAAAGTTAAGTAAACAGATTGGAAATTTAGAGTATAAGATCGTCTTTAATTCGTGTAAGGTACGCAATATATTTATTAATAAATCAAAAACTCCGGCTGGATTGTGTTCTGATCTCGTTTATCAATTTACATGTAATGGATCTAATGCCACATACATTCGAGAGACTTCCTGTTATCTCTGTACTTGAGTTCTAGAGCATTGTCGATCGAAGGGTTTGACCAATATTAGTGAGCACAATACAGGCTGTAAAAGTGAAATAGGAATATCTGATTTTAGAATTTTGTTGAAAAGTTTTAATAATTATTGGGAACGCGTGATATTTAAAGCATTGCTGATAAGGTCAGTGAATCCAAGATTAATGTGCAAAGTGCTGTGACTACGAATGTTATAATGTTTTTAAATAGATTAAGTATGTTAAATCATGTTTATGTATTGTTTTTTTAAAAAAACTTTTTTAATATTATTAAAATAATTTAATTTATAAATTACATTATTTTTTAAAATTATAATATAGATAAAAATTATAATATTTATATAAATAACATTTTAAAATTAGTTAAAAGTATTTGAATATCTTTTAAATGTTTATTTATTACAAAATTAAATTAATATAAAAAAAATAATTTGTTTAAATTATAAGTTAATTCATAATATTTTTAGTTGGTTTTGTGTACTTGAAGATGACAGTTATGCTGTCGAGATATATCGTACGAAGAGTTTTTTATTGGCGTTATCTTTTAAATTTAAATACAGACAGAATTTGAGATTTAAATGTTTAAATAAACTTTGGAAATTATATTAAATTGTTTTTAATTGATTTTCAATTTTTTTCTTGATTTATCATTTTAAATTTTGATAACATTCAAAAAAATAAGTACTACAAAATAAAAATTCATTATTGGTTTATTGTTTAATGTATATTGTAATTATTTGTAGTTACATTTGTTTTCGAGGGTAAGATTAATTGATATGGAAAACATATTTGTTAAAGAGACATGAATGCACAATAATTTATTGTGGTGAAAAATCTCCAAATCAGCCTATATAATTCTTCATTGTGTAATATCTAAAAAAAAAGCTAGTTGGTTTAGTAATTATTGATACAGAATACCTGTAGACACACATACATACAAATATTCAAATATAACCATAAACCAACTTGAAACTACAATCTTGGCATATTATTAGGCAACAGATTAGTTTAATTAGTTGTATAATATCTATTTATCGTCCTTCATTATAAGATAATATTATTTTCTAGGAAGTTAAGAACATTACAGACTTAGGTCAAATTTTAAAGGATTTTCAATATTTAATATTGATGATTTACTTACTGTATGTTTTTCTTTTTCTTAAATCCGAATTCCGGAAACTAGTAACATCATAAATAAAATGAGAAAAAATTCGATTATAAGGTGACCCTTTTCAATTTTTCATAAATTAGAATATTCAAATACTCCTTGAGTTTACTATTCATTTATAATTATGATAAAATTTATTAAAAATCGTTTCTATTAAAATATAACTTAAATTTGTTACAATCATTTTTGTACTATATAAATAAATCCAGTTTACAAAATATTTTCTACAAAATTTGACTATGAATCTGATTTTGTAGAAAATATTATGTCACTTATAAAGAAATCAGAGGTGGAAAACAAAAAAAGTCCTTATAAATCCAGTTTAAACAATAACAATTTATATGAAGTCTAATGGTGTATTAAATTATTTAAAATTATTCACTTTTTTTTGAAAATTAAGTAAAATTAATTTAAATTGTAATTTGTTTTATATTAACACAAATAAATTTATACGCTTGAAAAAAGGCGGTGCAAAATATTTATCTTAATTATAAATAATTTCTGTTAACATATAAAATGCAGATAAATGCGATTGAAAATGAACATATATTATTGATTTTTAGTGAGTTTGCTCTTAATTTACTATGGTGAGACCTTTGATAAAAAGAACTAAAAACCATAGGATTGATGTTTTATTCTAGTTAAAATTACCTTTGGCCGCAAATTTAAATCCTAATTAATAATTTCTTGGAAATTTGCCAATCCTGAAGCGAAACCATAAAGTCGTGGGAATTATTATTTATGAACTTGTTCTAAAACTCAGTTTTATTTATTTTACAACAAATTAAATAAGCAATCTTTTCACGAAAAAGTAGTATTTTTTAATTTAAATTAAAAACATTTGCCTATTTCTTACGTTCAAAAAATTAATAAAAATATTTAATAAATCATATTATAAATTTAAAAAACTTAATTATTTTCTTCTAATTAACTTCCTGAAATTTTCATGAAAACACTCAGATAAATTGACAATTTAATTCATAAATAATGGATTTAAATAAAAAACCTTTCAAAAATAATAAGGAAAAACACAAAACGAGCCTAATCAATTCTTTTAAAGTCAAAATATAAATTTTATTATAAAAATAATAAATTTAAATTATAATATTTTCCGTAATAAAAACTATTGAACTGTACTTTCTTTATTATTTCGTTTGTTTCTATATATCTACTATTTTTTATAACTAAACTTTTAATAATGTTCTTTAAAACAATTCAGAAAACGTTTATACATAGCTTAATTAATCAAACAAAATCTATTAATGTCTATAAGATTTACATAAATATATGTCTTAGTCTTTATATTGATAAACTGAAATAAAATATTTGCATAATTTAAATAATTACACCATTTTTAAATTAAATTTTCTATAAGCAGAAAATGTGTATACAACCCGATGCTTGCACACAGATTTATTAGTGGCATACAATCAAATCTACTAAACACATATCTATAAGATTAAGTTATAAAAACAAATAAAATGCAAAATTAGTTTTTAATTGCAAATATTTCGTGTTCAACTAGTAACAAAAGTGAAAAAATCTTTTGTGAACATAATTTGATATTAAAAAGTAGTTTTCGAGAAAAATTAACTTTTGCCAGGATTATATCAAATTTCGGAATGCTATGAGAATTTCAGTCAAAACACCTGAACCCATCTAAGAATCAGTTAGTAAATGACATAACTTTACTACTTAAATAAAAGAATTCTTAATTACTGATAAATTGAATTGGATTAAAACAATGTACGATTAAATTGACATTCAGGTTTTGGCATTTTATACAATCTGATAACTGTTCCAGAGAAGTAAGTGAAGAAATAAAAACATTAACGGTGATGAGAAGCCAATTAAAACCAAAAAACTTATAATTAATCGGTAAAAACATTTAAGAGATGTTATGAAAGTTGAAATACATCAAATTACTCAATTTGAGAATATATATTATGAATTTTCTAGTCAAGGTTTGTTTCATATTTTAACAATATAAATGTGTGAAAACAGATAACAGTTTAAAAAATGTCTATTTTCTTGTATCTTTTAGATGGTAAATTGATATAAAGAAAGTTTGAGATGTATAATAAAAGTTACGGCCATCAAAATAGAAAAAGAATTAGCTCAAGCTCACTATATTTTAAAAACTTTTTAGTTTATTTCTTAGAACAAGTGAAAAACATGTTTGATTGATAAATAAATTTTATTTCAGTTACATAATACCACCATATATAAATAGAAACATTGAGAAAAATGCAAAATTGGATGTAAAATAAAGAGTATTGTTTGTAAAATCAAAAAATGTAATTGCAAAAAAACAGTTGGAATTTTTTATTTTTAATTAAGTCTTGATTTTTTAAAAAATGAATAAAATTATGAGTGCTAAAATAACATGATTACATCTGTAAAACCAGAAAAGCAAATAAAAATTTAAGACAGTGATATTTGGAACTTTTATTATAATCAAAGATGACAAAATTATGTTTTTTTAACTGACAATTACCTTGAAGAGTCTTGTATACATTATAGTCACGAAGAGCTGATATTTCGATAAAATATGATCTTGAAACAAATTGTAAAATTTATGGAAATAATTATTTAACTGAAAACTCTAAAATTGTAGCTATGTTACGAAACATTTCTTTTATAATAGGGGTAAACATTTATGTTATTATTCCAATAACGGAGATATGGCCACCGCCTTTCAATAACGGCCTGTGTAACAACGATATTTATAATTCATTTAAGGACAGAAATTAGAAAAATAAAAGAATATAATCTGTTTTTTGAAAGACTATTCAGACTTTATCACTAATGAGTTCTTTCGTGTCTCAAAATGTGAATTTATGAATTAAAAATAAAAAAAAGTGGTTTAAGTATATTTAGTTTAACCAAAACTCATTGATTCCAAACAAAGGTCAATTGAAATATAAACAAAAAATGTTAATTTTATTTTTATGTCAACAACTAACACGATTTCTGATTACATAAAAAAACGAACACACACACACACATATATATATATATCTTTTAATTATAATAAATCCCGGTAATTCAATTTGAAATAAGATTTAAAACTTTAAAAATATCAGTTAAAACTTTAATAATAATTTAAAAATATATTTTTAAAACAAATTTTCCATTCCGTTATTAATACCCTAGAAAATATATCTGCCTATTCTTTTCCCTAAACATATGGCATATCATCCAGATTTCAGATGAAATGAAAATAATTTCTCCATTTCCAGTTCTTTGAGCTGATTTTTTATA
Source organism: Schmidtea mediterranea (assembly GCA_022537955.1). NCBI lineage: Eukaryota > Metazoa > Platyhelminthes > Tricladida > Dugesiidae > Schmidtea > Schmidtea mediterranea. Next base: position 28,173,008 of record CM039682.1, on the reverse strand, counting down.
CATAATTCTAAAACATACTTTTCCTACTTTTTCTCTTTTAATTTTTCATATATTAAAATTAAATCTTTTGATAACAGTAATCACACAAAATATGTTATGAAGTTTCCAAATGAGAAATCTCTCGTATAGAAAATTGATAAAATTTTGTTTCGTTAAATTTCTTTCATTCTTAAACGATCTTTATCAGTTCCTCGCAAATTAGGGCTTACCAAACTTTATTTCTTTAACTCAGTCTTTCTTTAGATATTGAAATTTAATAATATTTAATGTGACAATATATATATATATATATATATATATATATAGTTATAATAGTGAAACAAAATTTTTAATAAAATAAAAACATTTTATTTCATGGTTGACATGCTACGGTAAAGGATTAATAAAAATAAGTCAAATTCGAAGGATATTAACAAAATATTTTACAAAATTAATCATGCTTCATAGTATCATATAAAAATGTATTCAAGTTCTAATAATAATATAAAATTTTATAAATAATCTCTAATAATAACGTAATATTGAATTTAGAAATTTATTAATTTTTAATACTGAGTTACACCAAACCGCAAACTATCACATAATATCCTGATTAGTGCATTTATATTATTTGTTTAACTGCAACTTATCTTTTCTTTAGTTTTTAATTGTGACAATAAAATGAAACATATTTTTAGAACATCTAATATCTATATACCGGTTTTTATAAGAGACTTTACAAGGGTCTATTCAATTTAATAATATATTATCAAATAAATTTTATATATTAGCAAATTGTGAGATAATAAATTTATTTTCATCACACGTTAGACATTTTAAATAAAAACTGTTAGATTTGATAAAGGCTGAGTGAAAATTTGTGAATATTTTAAACTATTGATCAATTGTCATCTGAAAATAAAACAGATAGAAAAGAATGTTTAAAATAAATATTATTATTGTGTTTTTTATTAATAAAATAATAAAATTTATTAATAAAATTTAAAACATAGTTAAAAATAGTTTTGTAATATTAGCAAGGACAAAAATGCCACTTCTGAATTACAAATTCAGACAAAAATAATAAAATTATGTATTAATAATTAAATTATATATTAATAAAATAAAATTACGAATTATTATTTAGTTTTCATAACTGGAAAATCGCCACCGACAGTATCTCTTATAGCTAACTCCAGTATTGTAATTATTAACTATAAATTTATTAAAATAAAATTTAATTGTAATTGAAAAAAAATATTATCCACTTTATTTCACTTTGTTATTAAACTTTTCAAAATTACTTCTCATTTATTTAAATAATTTTAATATAAATTTATTTATATTGTATATTTCATATCTAATTTGTCTATAAAATATTTTATTATCTAACTAATAAAATCCAATAATCTAAAATAATTTTAATATTTTATATTTTAAAAGGGGTGAAAAAATTAAAAAATAGCAAGATAATTAAAGCGTTCGAAAATTGAAGGAATCTATTTTTGAAGAATAAATAAAAATTGTCAATTAAGAATTAAGAGATGAAAGAAAATATTTTATAAATTTAAAAAGATTAATTTTCTAGAAGCCCTAATCCCATTCAAAATTTGTTATCACTGAAATCTTATTTTTTAACAAACCTTATAAAATATTTGAATGAAATTATAAATGATTTTATAGTAATTTTTTAATGAAAAATTTATATTGAAATGATTTCTAAAATTTTTGATTTTATTTTATTAATAACAATAAGCGATAACGTAAGAAATTTGGTATAAGAAAATGACACTCTAATGTTTCACCCTCTCAAAGATATTTTAAGTGGGCATAATTTTAATTTCAGGCTGTTACAAGACTGATAAGAGAGAAAATCCATTACATAAATATAAAAATAAAAACATCCGAAATTCTGTAAAATAAGTCAGAAATATGGAAATATTAGTAATATATAAACCAAATACGCTTTTAGTCAAGGGTATTTTTGAAAATTTTCAACAATCGGTTTCAAACCGCTGGTTTCTTTAGGTTGATGAGTTTTTATCTGACCGCTTCCAAATTTCAATACCTCACTGCATTAGGCAGTTTTTCAGAGAGAGCTTACTCCAACGACGGTTACAGCTCCATTCTCCGAAGATTAAAAATTGAGCTTCTTCCTTCTAAATATCGCAAGTGTTTACTTAATAGTTTACATTTGCAAAATCTGCAGTATCATTTACTTTTATTTTGACTACAATAACCAATGTTGTATTCCGTATTTGTAAATTAACTCTCCTTCAAATAATAAAAATAATTTCCATAATAAAATCAACACCAATCGTAATGTAATTTATTCAGAAAAGTTACAAATTTTATAATTTTTCTATCACCAATGAAAATAATTTTAAAAAAGTAAGTACAAATAAAGATTTTATAAATATATTTTAAATATTTTAAAACTTTTAATTAATACAATTGTAATCATCTTAGCAAATTAAGTTTGAATTTTTACAATTATTTTCACAAAACCTTTAAGCACTTTAAAGATAATAACTAGAAAAATAAATTCCTCAACTTAGTGTGTTATACAAACAAAAATTTTAATTAAAATCTTAATTTATTTTTATTTTTAACATTACAAATTAAAATAAGATCAATATTAATATCAACATAAAGACTGAAATAAATACCAAAAAAACAAAAATTGCACTGAACATCCTAAAATCTAATAAAATAATAAGAATTTAAGTTTAAAAATTTTATATTAGTTTCATATACCATCACAATAAAATTACAATAAGAATAAGAATGTTTTGTATATAATAATATTTTATTAATATTAAATAATTAATAAATAAAGCAATTTATTAATTATTTTAAATTATTAGTATTATTATTAAAAACAAAATATAATATTATTCATTCTATAATTGAATAAAAAATAATAGAATTAAAAATATCAAAAAAAACAATAATAAATATTATCTACAAACAAGTAATCGTAACATGATATCAATTTTAATTATAATTAATGACGACGTAGATTTCCGATTGAAAAAAGATCAAATAAATTTATCAAATATTTTCCTATCATTTATTTTAGTTATAATTTTGAAAAAAATTCTTTTTATTATTTCTAATTAAAAAGTAAACAATTTAAAAAGAATCTTTTTTCATCTTTTGGGTTGTCACAAAGGTAATGGACGTTATATCATCTTTTAAGTTCTATAAATCTATTTCTATTTTTATATACTCAACTGTTGTATATCATTTTTTAAAAGTTTTTTCATTCTGCTATCTTTTCAATAATAATAATTATTCTGATATCAGATAAGTGAATAATAAAATAATCCCTTACTGCAAAGTAATAATTATATTGAAAAATGTTTCGATTATTAAATAATCCTCTTCAGTTTCTTTAAAAATCTTCCGCGAGAAACTGAAAAAGATTATTTAATAATCGAAACTTTTTTCAGTATAATTATTACTTTGCTGAAAGGCCTTATTTTATTATTCACTTATCTGATTTTTTAATTTATGCTTCTACCAAGGAATCGCCGTCTTAATAATTATTATATTGACAAATTAGTCTCTTTATTACACTGTGTTATTTACATGTTATCAAAACGAAAATTGAGGGTCATTTTACTTTAACAGTAAGGACTCAGCCTTAATGCCATGGAAACAATGGCAAAAAAAATCCACTTCAGAGCGTACAATACATTATTGGGTTGAAAAGATATAAAAACTATAAAAATACTACATCGAATACCTAAACTTCAGGATACATTAACAAATTCATAATAGATAACCACTCTCAGTTTCACGAAAAAAGCGTTTTTGAACATGTTGCTATCAAATACATTGACATGACACTATGTTACAAAAATACGTTATCATACACTTTAACGGTACGAAGAGAAAATAAAAAATATTGTTTCAGTAGAAGTAGCAAAGCACTATTAATCATTTTTGATCGGAATGGTATCAGAATTTATTTTTTGTATTATAAATATGACAATTTTTGATATACTTATTGTATAAAAACAAGAAATAGATGCAGAAAATAATTCTGTTCACTGGTTCGAATTCACTCTCAGATTTTATTCTACATAGAGATGCTAATGAAAAGCGCAAAACAAAAATGCCAAGTATGTAATTTCAATTGTTATGTAATTAAACAAAATGTCTAATTCTCAAGAGATTGAAAAAGATTATCTTATAATCGAAAATTTTCCCACTTAAATGTATATTATTCCGCAAAAGCTTGTCTTGAGACGTACTTGTTTAATCTTTTATTTATGATGCTACCAAGAAATCATCATTTAATTCATTTTTAATAGTCTCAAGAGAACTTTGAAGATTTTTGAATTATCCCCATTGGAAAACACTGAAAATTTTGAGATCTAAATTTTAGCTGACTTTGTAGTTCATGATATCATTTAGACATTTTAATAGTTCACTCGGATAATAGTCAGCATAACCGGTAAAGGAGTGAGTATCAATTCATATACTTGCTCTAATTTTCTCAACGTAACTCCATTGTCTTACTAAAGTTTTCTTTGTTTGAAAAAGGTTTTACAAAATAATACATGTTCATGTTATGCATTCCAAATTCTATTTTATGGTGATGAAAAACTGATGTTGTATGATTTTGAACTGACTGACATATGATTAACATCTATGTTTATTCCACCATATTTATGAGAATGTTTTATACAGTTTTAATTAGTTGGATAAACGGAAATAGTTTTGTGGAGATTTCATAGCAGTTTGTCAGAATACAGCATAGTTAGAATATATCATAGTCAGTTCAGTTGGAAAACAAAATTACACTTAATTTAAACAATTGAAAAACATTGTCACTTATGTCCTAAGCTAAATTCATTTGTTTTCATAATTTGCTCTTATGAGGCTAAAAATAAATGATTTTTTGACAACCCTTATGGTTTTTATAATAAATATATTTCAGTATTATTATAATAATATGTGGTTTTATTTTTGGTAAATTATGTGTTAAAGAAGGATTAAAACAAATTAATAGGAATTTTATCTAGCAATTTGTAATGAATTATTTAAAATATTATTAATTTAAACTTGATTTAATTTACTCTCAAAAGTACATTAATTTATTTATCACAAAAATGTTCATGTCCTTCTAACAATGATAAAGAAAACAAAGTAACAAAAATAGATTTAATATTCGTTGGAAAAAAAAACAGATTTCTCCAATTAGAAAAGAAATTATTTCTTTCAGTGATTTTCATAAAATCCTATTCGAACCTGTCAAAATATGATTATTTTATTAGTATTATCTTTCAAATAGTTGATAAATTAGGTTTCATTATCACATTTTAACTTTCAAAACTATATATATTTTATAAATAAAGTTTCAGTTTTTAAAATTTATAATTTATTCCTTAACTCATTATCAATAGTTGTCGCTATTAAAGATGGCAATAGTAAAACAAAAGAATATAAATTTAACTCAAAAACAACGGGTCCATGATCTTCAACGAATACTACGTTATATTGAATATAACTCGCCGAAAGAAGCTTTTATTTTTACTTTACGAAATTCCCTGTGAAACTACTTCACATATATTAATACATTAAATTAGGAATTTTTATTAGAATAAATATCAGAAAAAGTAGTTGTCGGCATTCACTGTTATCTTTATTATTATTAGAATTATTATTATTAGAATCACACAACATTGTATTAAACTAAATAAAAAACGCAAATCTAACATATATATATATAATACTACAATATATTTCGATAAACTCACTTTCATGAAACTATATAGATTTAACCTGCTTTATTCAAACAAATTTTTTCATTGATCTTTTATATTTTAAAAATATATTATATTAAAAATTATAAATTCTGTTATCTAAATCTCAATTTTTAAAGATTTAATTTTTTTAATTTTAACAAAAATCCCAATTTAACAAAACAATAATAAACTTTAATAAAAATTTTTAAAATTTACAAATATATTATTATTATTATTATTAAAACTTTAAACTAACTTGTCGATAGAGGAATTATTTATAAAAATATAATTTAATTAATAAACTATGCAAGTCGATTTCAAAAAACTAATTATGTTGAACAATTAATTCAGTCCAGTATGTTTTAACATGACTATAATTATTTACAACGATTTGTGCAACGCTGAGTAATGTATCATAAGCAATATTTACGTCGAAAAAATTAAATGGCTTGAACGGATGTTAAAATAATTTTGTCATAAAAAGTTGGCGGAAGTCGCAAAAATTTTTGAAACCAACGTTGTAGACGACCCTCAACAACTGAAAACAAATGCTTATATACTCCGCATTTTATCCCGACACCGTTTCAGGAATGCAATCCGAAACTAATCTTATTTCATTAAATAAATATCGATTTTTTTTAAAATTTGGTGTAAACCATTTGTAATCCCGACATTTGTCCAATTAAACAACAATAAAAAACGTATCGTTCAAAAAATATTTTAAATAAAATATTGCATGTGATAAATAAAAAATAAAATTTAAAAATAAAAGTAAAATTAATCTTGTAAATAAAGTCTAAAAATAAAATCTTTTGCTTTGAGAATCTAATAAATTTTAGTAAATAATAAACTAATTAGTAATTTATCATTCATTGATTATTTTTAACTTGAAATGTCAAAAATAAATAATTAAATATTTAATGATAATAACATTAATAATAATTATCATTATTATTATTATAATTATTTATTTTAATATTATAAAATTGCTTTTATTATCTTGATGCTTCGATGTACTTAAATATTACTTTTGTCAGACAAAAAAAAGAAAATTTCTTGGGTTGTATAAATCAGTGCAAAAAAATCTAAAAGTCAGTCTTTCTTAGGAGAAAAGGTTTGATCGTATAGCAAATAAACAGATTAAGTACTAGTAAATTAATTTTTAAGCACTCTATAAAAAAAATACAAACTAACAAATTAATTAATTACAATTTTAATGATGACTTTAATTGGGAAAACAAAATTCCATAGCTCTACTGGCGTGACGATTACCTGTCATGCGGAGGTAAGATTTATTAAATTAGCCTTTAAGAAATTAGCAAATGGGATGTTGATTAAAGGATTGGCAAATTCAGTCTAAATTGCAAATGTTGATCAAACCGATATTTGAATAAAAAAAATCGAATATTGTAAATCACAACATTAAAGTGTCCAAATGTTTTAAAAAAAGAAATGACGGTTATTTTACCCGATTATTTATTAGTTTCAGCGAAATTGGTGGATTATTATTTTGGGTCTTGTTGTTTATAATATAAAAAACACGGATATTCTAGTTTATTGATTGCCGAAATTATTTAATAACCAACCAAAATAGTACACATTGAAGATAAAAAAAATAAATATAAATTTTCAAAATTTTTCTTTGTTTTATCTTTCTAAGTTTCAAGTAAAAGCTTTAAATCATTATTATATAATAAATATTAAAGAATAATATATTTGAGTAGTTTATAAAATGTTAGGAAAAAGGAAAAATGACATCTATAAAAACGAATTAGATTTGAAGTTTAAATAGGTTAGTTGAATAAAACAATAAAAGTTTAAAAATAACGAGAAATAAGTATAGTAAATAAAGAATTGAAATAGTATAATGTTTTTTAATAATATTTCTATATTTTTGCGCTATATAAAACAAAAAAATAGTAGATTAAAATTTGATAAAAGAAAATTAAATATTTTATTAATGCAAATGCAAAAATTTTAAAATAAACCAATCAAAAAACGAAATGCTTTACAATTTTTGTGACTTAACATTGGACAGAAATTAATAAATACAATCAAATAGAAGTTGAAAAATATTTCAAAGATGCAAAAAATAGTGAAATTGTTTAAAACACTTAATTTAGAGATCTCAGACTATTTATTAAATTCTGGAGTTTTGTAAATAATAAACATAGTGTGATTTGTCTTACATTATTACAATGCTTGCAACTATTTTTCATAACAATTTTCAATTTCTTTATTTTAACTCAAAAAAGAAAACGTATAATCCAAAGACTAAACAATTTTACTGATAAAACATTTACATATTAAATTTTACGATGATAAAGTTTGTCTGTGAAAGATTTACAATTAAACTGTTCTTCCAATAAATGTCTGTAATTATCGATTTATTAATATAAAATAACATTTTATTTAGTATTTTATATTATTTTAATTAAAATACTTTTAGGTGGCTCATTGATTTACGTTCAAATTTTTAATTGAAATTTTAGAAATAAATTTTTGCATAAAAAGTCAAATTAATTTAGATGTGAAAATTATGCATCATAAAGTCAGCTGTTATAATGGAATTTTCAAAAAAATATCAAATTTATTGCAAATTCAAATGATCAAACAAAAAAAATTCTGTAATTAATTTTGTTAAATATTTGTTTAACTTATTACTAATATTTAAAGATATAAAATACAGAATAATATCATAACTAAAATGGGGAAAATAAATTCAGTAAATAATTTTGACATGTGTCTAAATTCATACATTACTTCTTTTTTTAAGTGTTGAAAAATTCAGTGATGTCAATTCGTGTTGAATTAAAAATACATTAATAAATAACTGATAAGGATAAATGAAATTTCAAAATAAAAATCCGATCAAATGTTTATAAAAAGTTACAATTATCATAACCGATGTTAAATTTTCATACAAACAATTAAATTATAATTTTAATGGTAATTCAAAAAATGGTATTTTAAAGTAATGAATTTTAAAATTAAAATTTTTAATTTAATTTATTTACTTGTAAAATCCAAAGTCATTTTGACTTGTACATTTATTAATTCCGAGGTTTTCTTTGAATATAAAAAGCACATTTTTATAATAAATTCGAAACCCAAACTATTTTAAAAATAAAAAATTGCTAAGAAAGAATGGTATAACGAAAAAAGAGCGAAAAGTTAATTATGTTACATTAAAGCCGTAATTGACTGGAACTAAAGTTAAAATGACTACATCTAGTTTCAACAATGATTAGGGTACCAAATGAAATCTGAAATATAAATGGAATATAACATTTTTTGATTGCAAAAATACAATTATTAACATAAGGTTTATCAAAGTCGCAATTTATTCATACTTAATACCAATTTTGTAGCATTATAATTCTATTGTAATTCCGTCATTTAATTTTGTTTTAATTTACAATGTAAATATCGTTTTCTAGTTTCTCCATTTGCAAACTGCTTGACATTATTTTTTTGAGAAGTAGATTTTTAAGTATAATATCAGAGACTCTCTGACAGAGGATATTAAAATAAAATAGTGTTTTTTTATTTATTTTAGATACTTTAAAACTTCTGAGTTAATATTAATATAGAACTTATAATCCATCTTCATCTTTTTGATCAGAATTAGATACTCAACACAATAAGTTTAATAAGTTTAATTTTCAATAACAAATAAAATACCTTCACTTGATGCTAGGGGTTATTTAACAAAGAAATTTAACAAATCTCTAAAGAAGATCCCTCACCAAATGTTTATTCTCTTATTTTCGCTATTTCGTTTAATAATATCTTCTACGAACGTAACGGAAATTGTCTAACGTTTTCGGTTTTTGTATAAAAAATTAACATCGTCCATTTTTCTGGCCAAAAATAAGAAAGAACTTGGCTTGACAGAATGTTATATTGCCTGTCGAACCTGGGGATATTTTTTACTAATTCTGGAATTTTGGATTAACCAAATTTTAGTTTAACTAAATAAATAGCTTAAAAATCTTGGCTGTTGTAATGAGTCCATAAATAATACAATGGGCTTTTCAATAAACTCTGACTATTTCCCTTTCCAATTGTATAATTTCTGAGGCACATAGACCATTTTCTAAATAGTTTCAGGACGCTTTTTTATTTATTTACTAATTCGTTAAATTATTTCACTAGCAGTAACAAAAGGATGAGAAAATATTCAATCAGTTAATTCACTAAAATCATTTTTGGGACAGACTTACTTATAATTTGTTTCTCCAAACTAGTCATTTTTTAGTAAGATGCTAAAAAATACAATTATTTCAGCTGCTTCAGTATATGTTCGGTTTTTTCTTTCTTTGAATATAAATAGGTGATAATTTATACCAAAAAAGTCATTCACTGGATTTTTTATAATTAAAATAAGATAAAAATATATATTTTATTGCTAAAGTAATCTTAAAACTATAAATTTAAATACAATTATTATATTATTACCAAAAATATTTTTATATTCGCACACACAAGTAAAATATAAAGTTAATGTGTCTTTCGAATTTCTTGATGCAAATATTTATATTTTATTTATCAATATCAGAATAAAAATTGTTTACTATTTACAAAACTAATAAACATCTGCTATTAATTAAACAAATATTTAAAATTACACTATTAATTTTAAAATAAGCAAGACTAACACAATAATAAATTTCTAAAATTATTATTATTATTATTATTATTATTATTATTGGTTTTATTAATATAAACAAATTATTCTTACATAAAATCAATATCAGATGATTTATTTTGATTAATTTTATGCAACTTCAAATAATCAGTGAACATTTTATAAAAAATAGATGAAAGTAATTCTGACAGTTTTAAATTATTAATGTGAAGATTTTCGATTTTTAATCTTTGGAATTATTGATTATATTGATAAAAATATCATTTTTCATTCTACAAAATTGTAATTGAGAAATTATTTGTTTTAATAGAAATAAATTATTTAAATGATCCAGTTTTAAAGTTTTTAACACTATTCATAAATTTTGTAATTATTGATTTAAATAATATATTGATTATTAATATATTATTAATAAATTATTGATTCATAATAAAAAAATAAAGCTTTAAATTTTCAAAATAAAATGAATTGTTTAAAATTCTTTTTGTTTATTTAGATTTCTTTATCATTTTATTAGGTTATAAAATTTTATTTCAATTACAGTTATGAAGTTGAAAAATGTTTCCTTTTTTATATTTATTATAAAGTTTCTAACCACTGGAAAATGACAGGATTTTATTTGAATTTCAAAAAAAGCGACGTTCATTTACTTCTTGGAAACGTGCAATATTTATACTTAGTAATTGATCAACTTTTACTATCATTTATGACTTTTTCGTAACTCATGGTTGACATTCACTTATTCAAGAACCGCAGTCAACCCAATTTCAAGACCTGCGTACCATAAACGAAATGTAAAATCTACTGTATAACATTCGTAGCTAATAGAAGTATATCGTATATTTATTAAGTATATTAAGTATATACCTTGACTGGGTAAAGGAATAATATGATAAAGAAAATTGAAAAAATGAATTCTTCAAAATTAAGTTTAGTAGAAAGATACTAATTTGATGATGATTAAAGTAAGTATAACTAAAGATGTAAGAAACTAAATGAGAGATTTATAAGAACCTAAAATAAGGTGTTTTTGATGTTTAACTGCATCATGCTAAATGCCACAAAGCTCCTTTTAATGAAAAAATCAAACCAATTAAATAAAAGTTGACGTTTACAACTTAACGTACGTGACCCTATGTGTGCTTCTTACTATCAATTTTGCATAAGTTAAAGTGGTAGACTAGTCAAATTACACATACTTATTTATGAAAAATGTTAGTTCAAATAATTTTATAGATATTTGCATGGGCATATGCAAGGGAGGGATTAAGGGGATAAACCTCCACCACCTGAAAATTTCAAAATTAACTAAAATTTAAACATACTGCAAACTGTAATTTTATTTTACTCTATGAAGGTAAAATTTTGTAATTTACCAGAAATTTTAATTTGGTAAATAAAAAACATAAATTCGTGTTTATATGCTTCTTGGGTTTCATAGGAACTGTACATCGTACGGTAAGCGCAAGTTGCGTATATGAATTGTGTTCTGAAGATTTTTGAAATTTTTAATATTATAAAATCATTGAAACATTCATCACTTATCGTAAACCTGTAATTTAATTTTTACATACCAAATTACCTGTACAAGAAAATGTCGATAAATTTAGCAATATTCTTATAGTTTCCTGTTTATTAGTGGGGTTTTCAAATAAATTTTAATACATATTAGAAAAAAGTAAAGTATTTCGGGTATTAGTGAAATTTATCAAGTACCACTGATAATTTTTTGTTTAGAAAAATTTGTATAAAAGTTTAGAAAAGTGTATTAAAGTGTATTTATAGAAAAGTTTATATATATCTTATGAAACAAGATGCAAGTAATAAACTTGATGCTTTTTAATACACTCGTTCATTTGTTTGTTTGAAATTTTGAGAATCTCTTAACCAATAATTGATAAAATATAAATATTTGATTAATTTACTAATTACAACTATTAGATTTTTTAATTACTTCAAATATTTCCGACAGACATGAAATATTTTTATTAATTTTAACTAATTATTTTAATTCAATTATGTGGATTATAAGCAAACATGGAAAAATATTCATAAATCAAGATTAATGGAAATGTGAGTTGTAATAATTTTTAATTATTTTTTATTTCAGTTATCATATATCATCACTACTTACAGCAATAATATTTATTAAAATTTATTTAAATTTTCTAATGAAATCTTTGATTTTTAAAAGTAAAAATTCTGCATTGACTTTTATATTGTTTGTTTTTTATTGCTAGATTTGCGACTTAAAACGACACAGGGGGATTACATTTAAATCTTTTAATTAAAGAATTTTACTGTTAATAGTACGATCGGAACATAACAAGTCAATAAAACACACATTTTAACAATACAAGTTGCATCTGCTAGACCAGGGATGCCCAGAGTGCAGCCATTTGTCCGCATACAGCCAGTTTTACTTTGTTTTATTTCGACACATGTTGTTTTGAGAAAGTAGAACCAATTTATGATTTCCAAAATAATAAATAAAAATGAACTTTATTTTAACTTAATTATATTCTACTAACTACATAAAAACTAATTTATAACTAAGTATATACTACAAAAATAAAAATATATTTAGGATTGTTTATACTTGTGACATTTAATTAAATATGGCAATTGTGAGGTTCAATTATTTATTAATATTCAAATAAAATAATTAATAAATTTAGGCCTTGTAAAAAAATATGTATGAAAAAACGCAAAATAAAAGATAAACACCATTCATTTCAAGAATCTTGGACCAGCGAAGCTTTTTTTTGAATCAAAAGGTGCTGACGTTATATGCTTGATTTGTGATGTAGTTATCATTTTCAAAGGATATAATATTAAAGAACATTTTTCAAATAAACACAAACAAAAATATGACAAATTAGCAGCTAGACTAATTAATAAATAGCAGTATCGAAAAGGACTTAATTAATAACTTAGTTGTTACCGTTGGGTGAAATACTAGTTATATTTTAATAAATGATTATCATAGACCTTTTTTTCAATTGTCGAAATAAGAAAAGGTTAAGGAAAATTATCTAAATTACATTACAAAACAATATAACTTAAAACTATTCTTTAAAAACAGGAGAACTAGACTATAGATGATGTGCAATATCATTCTTATTTTAAACATTTTTTCTTCACTGACAGACGGATTCTCTTTTTCAATTTTCTGCCCAGTGGGCGACAACCAAAACCATTAAAGAAATCTTTTTTTCTTTACTCTTTGAAGGTTCGTTTCAGACTATTTGCGTCTACAAGATCAATGAGCTTTTTTGTTTTGTTTGAATCATTTGTATTTGGTTAATAATATTTAGAAGCTCATTCCATTTATAAAAAATAATGTGATAATTACTGATAATGAATATAAATAATTAGGATAATTTCACAATAGCTATTTTTCTAGTTAGATTCAGCTCTAAAAAATGTGATAAAAAATAGATTTTTTAAAAAAAGTAAAAATACTTGCAAAAATCTTGTTTGTTTTTCAACTGGCATGTGAACATTGTCATCCATTTATTTTTTAGATTTATATTAACAACCTTATGAGACATAAAATATGGGTTTTAGCAATGACTTTTTGATCTCGATATGATATCCAAACCGAAGTGGTGTCGTGAAAGAAATAATATTAAATATAAAATAAATTTAAGTAGTTTGACTTTTGCCTTTGGTTCAATGGAAATCTAGAGCTTCAACGCTGGTTTCTGTTTTTAGATCAAATACAGAGATTAAATTTATAAATCACCGATAAACCGATAGTATACAAACTTTATACCTAGTTTTGAGTTTATTTTATTATAAGTCGGTTGCTCTCTCTTCTCGGTTCAAATTTTGCAAAGAAAATTAATAGAACCCAACACAAGAAACTTTAATTCATACTTTTACCACAATAAACACAACCGTCAATACAATATCTTTTTACCTGCACCTTTGCGATAGGGTTAAGTTAATCTACGCAAGATCATCTTTTTTGGTTTAAATTAAAATTGACTTTCAGACTCACTTCTGTAATTTAAATATAATTACACTTTTGAGTGTTTCAAATATCTCGTACACTTCGACAATCAACTCAATTTTCTTACTCCTCGATAAAATTCAAATATCTTTTTAATAATTGTTTTAGTCAATAAACTAATCATATTAAGTTTTAATACATAAACTTTTGTTTTTATTTGCCTTAATTAGGTAGGTAACTTCTCAAAATATATCCTCGGGTTTTCCACAGGGTTCGGGCTCTTCACATGCCTAATAAATTATTAATTAATTTTTATTTATTGAATTTTTTTCAGGAGACCTCCCATTGATTTTATATTAGCATATTTGTATGAATCTCTTAATTTGCTATCCATACATACCTGTTTCCCTCGACAATATGTCAATTTAAATTTTCCTTTGATCAATTATTAAATAATTTTTGAATTTATTTATTAGTTTTAAATATTGCCTTATTATATTGTCTTTGTATTCAGAAACAAGAAAAATTTTTATCAATTTTTGTATTTTATGAATAAATTTTACATAAATAACATGTTCTGTAGAGAAAAAGAATTTAATTCTAAAATTTAGTTTCTTGATTTGTAGATTGAAGAGAATGATGAAAACTTTTTAACTGAGATTTACATTAAAGCAGCAAATAATTATTTATATATAAATATACTGATTTTTAAACATCACCAAAACGTTTAAAGAATTTATTTATGAAAGAAATATAAATACGAGGATTGGAGACTAAAGCCAATTAATTGCAAATTTTTTGAAATCATTGATAAATTGTTTAAATCACTCATCAATAAACATTTTAATAAATAATCTAAATAAGAAATTGAAAGTATTTAATTATAATTAAAGCTTATAATTAAAACTTTGAATAATCTAAAGTTTTCATTTACAAATAACGTTTTACAAAAAAAACAAAATTTATTAAAATAATAATATTTATTTGATAAACAAAACGTTGTTGTGATAATTAGTTTGCTTTTATTCTACCGCTTTATTATTTATCTCCTTTTTGAAGTCGGAGAAACTTCAAATTTGTCAAATATTAAATTGAAAAATTTTCAAAATAATAATTATTATATGTAACATATTAGTAACTACTGATGAAAAATGTTAATGAATGTTATAATTTTATTAGTTGCAATATTTTTATTTAAATACCTTTATTCTTCCCATTATTAATATTATTATAACAATTATTAGCTTTTCGTATTTATTATATTCATAATTTAAAGTTAAATTTAATTATATTTTCTTAATTCAAATAATATTATTCAATTTTTTTGAGGAAAATGTAGTAATATATAAATAAGGAAATCAACAAATTAATTACGAGACAAGATTTATTTATGGAAGATAGACAATATATAATTATGACTTAAGTGTTTACAACACATTTATCGTTGGGGTAAATAATAAACAATGTCATAATCTGAGCACGCAGACATTCAAGATAAATCAAACAAAAATGCAAACATTCGTTTTTAACTGATAATGTGAGTTAGCATAATGTAACATATCATTATTGCAATAATTTCATTTCCGCATTTAACTTATATTACTCCATAAATTTATATATAAGCATTTAAAATCTTTATACTACATCATTTCATTATAACAATGATTCTTAATAAAGAAAATGTTAATAACTTTATTACAAAACACAATGGACTTTTTGGAATGCTAATAGTTTTTATGGTCGTTGGAATAATATTGTTAATGTATGTTCTGGTCATGACATGCATTATAATTTTGCGTAAAATAAAAACCAAAATTAGAAATAATCCAAAAAATCAAGAAACAAATGATAAAAAATCTCAAGTTTTATATCAAGTTGTCGACACTGACACAATCAGTGAGGAATCTTTAAGTACGAATAACACAAAGTCTCAAAACGATTTCAGTGAACCACCCGACCTTCCACCAAGAAATTCCATTATCACCAGTGAATGTTGAAATATAAACGAATTATTACACTTAAGGTGAAGTTCCTCAAACTCATAGATGGTATCACATTTATCTTTGCTTTCGTGTTTTTTACAAAAACAAAAGTTAAAATATTCAAAAATAGAAAAAATAAATTTTAATTAAGTGTAATTAATTCCAGTTCTAATTTTTTGTAAAATTTTCTGTTCAAATAAATACAAATCAATTATTATTATTATTATTATTATTATTATTATTATTATTATTATTATTATTATTATTATTATTATTATTATTATTATATTATTATTATTATTTTATACACAATTTGACTATGAATTCCTTAAATATATCTGATTCACAGTCAAATTGTGTAGAAAACTTTATTTCACTTATAAAGAAATCACAGGTGAAAAACAAAAAACTCCTTATAATATTATTATAATTATTATTAATATTATTATTGTTCTTAAAAACGTAAAATATAAGATAAGCCTTTTTAAGCTGAGAAAATTTAATAATTAACAGTTATGTCAAAATATCCTTAAATTAATTTAATTAACTGACATTTTATTATTATTTTTCTAAAAAAAGCTAAAATTTCTAGTTTAGAGGTTTGAGAACTTTTCACATGTTAAATTCCTACATCCATTCCTCTAAAATCCAAATGGAATTAACTTTTGATTGAAATTGGCTTGAACTCTTAAAATTTATATGATAGACCCTTATTAGATCGTCTAAATGATATTTCAAACGACACCTGAGCATATTATAAACGTCCAAAATTTTAATTGCACATCACAGGTTAAAATATCATTTTTTCGCGTTACCTCAAGCCTCATTGAAAACTATGAGTTGTGAAATGCCTCGAAAATGACACATTTTTTAAGATGCAACAAAATTTGTTCGCCAAATAAATGTTTGTTTAACGGTTTTTAAAAACAGGTAAAAGGGTTATGCCAATGGTTTACAACCGGGATACCAAGGAATATTATGTCAGTTAAGATTGGGAATCTATTTTGTTTGTTGAGGATCTTGAAATTTTAGAAACTTCCAGAAAGAAGAGATACAGGAAATTCCACAAAAAACTAAGTTGAACACCTTTTATTGTTGCTATTGCATTTTATAACAATAAAATACAAATTAATATTAATAATAAATAATAATTTACCAATTTAAGTATTTATTAATATTTTCCGTTTAATCTAAACTCAAAATTGTAAATACACTTTTTGGCGATGAGGCAGAAAATGAATTTAAGAAAAAAATTATCTATAGACAATTTTGTGATGTCTGTGGATATAGAAGTAAAATGTAGTTGCATCTATAAAGGATAGTGAAATATTTACAATTCAAGTAGATGAGTCAACTGATATTGGAGGAAAGACTCAGTTTCTAGGATTTATTCTTTTTTTTATAATAAAACATAATAAACCAACTCTTTCGCTGTAAAAAAACTTTTAAAAACAACAAGAACAAACAAAGATCTAGTCTAAAGGCTTGCTATGCTATTAGGAGATGACGTAACCATTTTTCCACATGTTTCTACAATGGGTAACAAGAAAATAACAACAGTAATTTGTGAACATCTTCAAGTCATAGAAAAAAAATAATCGGTATTATTTTCCAAATTTTTACATTAAATAGTATAGAGTAGGCAGGAACCCATTCATTGCAAAAATATCATTTCAATTAAATTTCAATTAATGTAGCAGGAGGAGTTAATTTAATTAATAAATAATGAAAATTTAAAATTGGAGCATACAGAAATTGAAAACGATACATTTTGGTTTGAGATAAAAGATGAATATCGTCATATCGCAAATAAAGCTTCAGTTGTATTTCTGCTGTTTCCTACTTCTTATTTAGGTTTTCTGCATTAAAATTTTAATAAAATTACATTGAAAACTAAAATTTCATGGAAAGAAATGATAGTATGTCTTTCTAACAAAGGTAGGGAGCCGGAGTCAGAGCCGATCAAAATGACTTGGCCTCGGCTCCGACCCTAAATTTTTTTTAAATTTTAAGAGAACTTTTCAACATACACACAATATGTCAATTGAATTACTTTTTTTAGAATCCTTTATTTAACTATTTTAAATTTTTGCTTTTACTAATATTATCTAAGAATATTTTTAAAAAATTATTAATAAAGCCCATGATTTATAAACATGAAAAAAAATACCATTTGCTTTTATTTAAAATATATTGTTAAAAAGAAAATTTTAAAAAATTTGTTACTTTTTTTTATTGTAACATTAACATGAAAATACGATACCGTCGTAGTTTTAAAATATTATGGTTTTTTTAAATATTTAATATTTTTGTATAAATAAATGTTTATCTTAATTGGAGAACATCAGCACTTTTTTTAAAATAAAGCAGACAACAATTGAAACAAATACATAATGAATAAAAATGAACAACTGCTTTTGTAAAATGAATTTTGGTGGCCGCTATTTACATTGACCCAATTCTGTAATTAGAAAATCGTAAAACACAGGTCGAACATACTTACTTTACTTATAGCCAAAATTCAACTTCTTCAAGTTAAATTGAAGATTTAAGTTTTGAAAAATATTTAAATGAATTAATTGCTTAAAATCGAAAACGTTTCAACGAAAAGAAATCAGTTGAAACGAAAAAACAGAAGTTTAAAAAGGAGTAGAATCATTAAAAATGCTGCTAGAATTGTGACCGAATTGCCACCTACAAGTCAATGTAAAAAGTTTGTTTTCTGTTCTGAAAATAATCAAGTCGGACATTCGTGTATCCTTTTAAAGAAGATTTTATTGAAGCAATTCTGTTTTTAAGAAATATAGTTTAAATTTTAAATTTTAATATATTATTAAAAAACTTTATTATTTTTGTTTTTTAAAATTTTATATTTACTTATTTGTTTTTCTCTATGTTTTTGTAAAACAGAAAAAAAACTCTGCACATCGCATCTAACTCAAATACCGCATTAATTATGTTTATTATAATTTTATTGAATACGTATTTAATGAAAATTTAAAAATATTTAATATCTTTTGAATCATTTTATTTAATATATTTATACTAACTTTTAACAATTAAATAAAAAAACAAATTATACACATTTAAAATTATTCAAGAACAAAAAAAATGTTGACAACCTCTGGGTAGTGAAATGTGAGCCCGTGGGAAAAGAGATATTTAGTATGTTAATTTAAACTCAAAAGGGATTATTAAATAAATTTTAAATTAAAGGGCTTCTGTACAAAATAGTATTCTCTACAAAACAATCTGATTGGAATTTTAAATTTACGCAATTAAAGTACGTAAAAACCCAAGCAAAAGTAAACTTTGTTCTTTTAATACTAAAATATTTTTTGATGAAACTATGAGTTATGGTAATATTGTAGGAAATTAAATTCTCTATAAGTAACGAATATTTTATAATTACTGTGTTATTTTAATGCCTTTTCTGATTCTTAGTCACTTTCAACATGTGATTATTTTTGTAAAAATCAAAGTATTTTGGTCTTTTTTCTACAACGAATTTTTAAATTTTTGAAATACTAGTTATGGTTGCAATCTTAATATATATATATATATATATATATATATATATATAATATATATATATATATATAATATAATATATAATATATATATATATATATATATATATACATATATATAATTAATATAAATAAAAAATTAAAAAATTATTTAATGAATTAAAAGTAACATTAATAAATAAATAAATGTAATGTAATAACATTAATAATGTAAATGTTGCGCTGCAAACCTTTATCTATAATGCAACATTTTATCAAGAAATCAGTTCTGATTTTTGTTTTATTCTAAATTTTATGATATTTATGATTAATCATATTAATTAATTTATCATACATTTGAAAATATAAATATGCTTACTACTAATTACTGCAAAAAATAATAATTTTCATTTCTACTCAAACAGATAAATAAACAAACAAATGTCATTTTACATTAATGCAAATAAAAATTCTAATCATTTCTGTATTTAATTAGATAAACTTCAACCGATATTTGGTTTAATTGTTAAAAAAAACAATTCATATTGTGCTGGCCATGAGTCAAACCAAAAATTATGACATCCCGATTTTTGTTTCTTTTTTCTTTTATTTCGGTATGTCTTTTGATTTATTTTAAAAGAATTTAAATTGATTCAATCATGGTTTTAGATTTTGTTAAGTGAATATTACTATTCGACAGGAAAGAGTTTAAAATCCGATTCCTCGGGTGGATATTGTGAAGGCTATTACTTGGGAAAAATAATATACAAATTTTAATTCATACAGATTATGATACTATTACTTTGACTTATATTATATTTTGTGCAACTTCTTACAATTATTGAGTTGGAATACCTACTGTTAGCACTATAAGCAATAAATCATACTGTGTATAACACTGGGCGGAGATGTACAATGCATGTGAGTGAGGTCGCAAGCTTCTGGTTTAAATTTCTTTGAAGTTAAATTAATAGAATTTCTAGGTATGTCAACAAATTTTCGAATCAACATCAAATTTTATTTATCTTTATACGACCAAATGGCAAGTGACAATTTTTTGATTCGGAAATTGCTCCAATAGCTAAATTAATTTCGGAATAGAATTCAAATTAAACATATGGACGTCGTTTGTAAGAGTTATTATTTCCGATGTTATAAACATTAGTCCATTTATATCCGATATCATTTCGTTTAGTAGTTGTCCATATTTTTTAATTAAATTTTAATAGTTAAAGAATAGAACTTTAAACACATATTTTTAATCTCTCTTATTTAAAACCAATCATTCACAATATAAATTTTTTGACTAGTCTTAGTTTACACTTTAATATTTAAACAAAGTTTTTAATTATTTGAAATTTTTCATCTAATATTTACTCAGAAAAAATATTAAATCAAAATCAGCAAATTGAATTCATAAAATTTAAATTAGTCCAATGTTTTTTATAAGTTGGGATTGACGACTTAAATTTATTGAAATTGAAATTTGAACGATTATTAGTCTTTGGTTAAGGTATTTGTTTGTTACTATGGTACTGTTATGGTATTACAGTTCTTCATAACTGTAGACTGAGAAAAGTGAATAATATGAGGGAACACAATTGTTGCCTGGAATTTTTGTTTATTGGTAGATTTCAAGTCCTACTTAGATTGTGTTCGGAACTTGGTTATAAATATACATGTCATGGGTGCAATACATTGGAATGATTGCCGGTTATTTCCACTCTAAGTTCTTGATTACAGTCAACTTATAGAATTGATAGATATTAATAAACGCAATTTGTACAGTAAGATGTAAATAAATGTAAAAATTTTTTGCTTAAAATTTTGAAAATATTTAATTAAAAGTTTATTAATATTTTGTTAAATTTCAATTTTATAAAATTTATTAAATTACATTTTTAAACTAATTGAGATCTTTAAAACAGAATTTGAGATTTTTTATATAATTCATTTTTAAAATATAAATGAAGAAATTTGTTCAAATAAAGCATTTTAAATCAAATCTACCTGACTATATAATATTACACATTATCTGAGAAATACCAAAAAAGTAGAATACAAGTTGATTGACGGGATAGAAACATAAAAGTCCAACTCATAAAGATTTACTTAAATTTCTACATTGTGATTATTTTCGTTATAAAAGCAGAGTAGTGACATTGTATTTTAAGAATATATATGTTATATGGACTTAAGAAGTTAATCTTGGGTCTTCGGATTGTGTCATTGTTTATTATTTATATATAATATTTTAATGACACATAAATGATATATTCCTCATGAATAGATTATTTTTCGTGATATTGTTATTAATTTTATTAATTACTAAAAGTAATTAAACGAAAAAATCATATGAAATAATTATCGAAAACAAAAATAAGAGTTATAAACAATTTTCTTAATGTGATTGAAAAATAAAAAGAAATCAGAGGTGAAAACCAAAAGAAGTTCATATGAAAAAATAATGTTAATTTTGTGCTTAAAACGACTAATGAAACAAAAAATATTATTATAGGAAACTTATGTAATTTAATGGAAAATATTGTATCAAAAAATGTTCATTTTTATGTTAAAAAGCGACATTTTCTCAAATTATTAAATAGAAAATTTGGTTTTGTAAGATTCAAAAAATTTCAACTTGAAATCTTCATAATTACCACAATTTAAAAAAAGTCAGCAAAATACATTTTCATGTATCCAATATTTAAACGGAAAGAATAATTTGAAATATATTTTGTCCATAGAATTAGAGGCGGTCTGACCCAACGGGATGCCACGAGCTTCTTGATGGGTTGTCGAACAGAAGACGGAAATATTTTCCAAAACTTTTTAAAAATTTTTAAAACATAAATTTTATTATAAAAATACTGTTGCAACTATAAATTCTATTTCAGATATTTACGATTAATTCTATTTAACATTGATTTGTTCCTAGCAAAGTGAAACGAGGAAAGTGAGATAGAAAAGTACAGAAGTAAGGAAAGATCTATGATATATTCTTTCTATTTCTTCAATTCTTTATCCGTTTTGAAATTATTTCCTAGGTCTATATTGGTAGCAAATTTGTTCTGAACAGTGGTCAATTCAAATTGACATTGAATTTAATTTTAGAATATAAATGGAAAATATTTGTTAAAGCGGTATAAATAAAATCATATATATATAAACAAATTCAATACATTTTTAAATTGTTTAACATATTTATTTTACAACATTTGTGGTTTTGCAAGAACTTATTTCCAAAATCTTTGATTTAGCTTGAAAATTTAAAGAGATTTTTCAAAAGATTTGTTTGAAATAAAACATAAAAGATAATAATTAATTATAAAATTGTTTATATAAAATAGAAAATATATAAATTTTAAATGCCAATAAAATGTGTTAAAATCTTAAATTAAAATTTTTATAATTATAAACTTTAAAGAATGTAAATTAATAATTAATTTAAATTGTCAATGCTAAGCTGACTTTAAAAAATTTTTATGATATATTTTTATATCATCCATAACTTTTCAACTAGTTATTTATCCGCAATATAAATTTAATTGATACACACACACGCATATATATATATATATATATAATATTAAACAAACAAAATTTCAAGAGGAAATCTTAAATTAAATTATTATTTATTAAATTATTAATTACATTTGATTATATTTTACCTTAACAAAAACATTTTAGTAGAATATTATATATCACTATTTTGTTCAATGAAACTCCAAAATATATTATTTTAAAAATTCAATTAATTATCAATCTTTTTATAAAGTTAATCTTTATAAATTATAAAGGAGAAAATAATATTAGAAATATTTTCAAAATAACGTTGTTTTTTGATTTATATAAAAGTGAAGTTTTTTAATTAATCTAGACTTACAAATTGTGAGTTCTGGAATTACACAGTAGAGATTAATCTAAACCGATCCATTGGAGAGTTTTAATACATTTTCAAGTTTTTTTCTTTGTAATAATAAAGTCTCTACCTCATATTGAATTGAAAAGGTTCTGAGAAATTACGAAAGTATTAAGGATTTTGAATATTTATGTCGATTTCGGAAACTGTTAACTTCAAATAATGTTGTGAACATCTAGGTCGAATTTTATAGGATTTGATTAAATATTATTTCGATAAAATGAGTAAAAAACAACCCAACCTTCATACTGGGGAAAAATGTCACTGGATAGCTGGAATTTCGCAACTGGCAAAAGATAGCTAGCAATTGGGAACATTTAAGAGATATTCATTTCCTAGTAGTAGGGAAAAGACCGAAAATAGATGTTTTGATTGGAGGAGATTACCCACGTTTGCATTCAGCTATTCGGGAAATAGAGGGGTGACGAGATGAACCTATTGCAAGATTGACGCCGCTTGGGTGGACGTGCATGGGAACTATTAACTGGAAAGATGATACTTCACAGCATTTCCATTATGTGCAAAAGGAAGAAAGATTGACGCTATTGAAGGGATGCATTACAAAGATGGGCGATTTACAGTTAGTTTGTTGTGGAAGGAAAACAAATATCAGCTTCTAGAGAATAAAAGGTTGACTGAAAGTCGCTTGAAAGGGTTATTAAAACGATTTTTAAAGGAACCAGAATTGAAAGAGAATTACGATACTACGTTTAAGGACTATCTGCAAAAGAGGTATATAAGACGTTTGACGAAAAACGAATTCCAGGAAACTAAATGGTGGTTACCGCATTTTCCAGTGGTTAAAGTAGAAAAAGAGACAACAAAATTAAGGATTGTTTTGATTTATTTCAAATATTACTTAGATTCAGAAAGTATCCCGTGGCTCTAGCTTGCGACATCCAGGAGATGTATCTTCAAATAAAAGTAACTCCTGTAGACAGGAAATATCTACGCTTTCTCTGGGATGAAGGCGGAAGTATAGAAGGTTTTGAATTTGAGCGATTAGTTTTTGGCTTGAACATATCTCCATTTTTGGCACAGTTAGTAACAAGACGTTACGCAGAGCAATTTCTCTAAAACCATCCTATGCCGGTGGATACGATAGTGAACTCCACGTTCATGGATGATACTTTGGATTCCTTTGGGACGACTGAGGAAACTATAAGAATAAAGAATGAGTTAATCGAAATTTGGCAACATGGTGGAATGCAGATCAGGAAGTGGCTTACAAATGATGGGCAAGTTTTAGAAACAATACCAATCGAAATGAGGTCAAAATTTTTTAATTTGGATGAAAAATCAGATATATCTGTTAAAACACTTGTAGTAGTTTGGTATGCTTCTGAAGATAAATTCGGATTTAATGTTCGAAGAAAAAACAAAGGAAAAATCTAGAAAAGTGAGTTCATGAGTTGTTTGGCAAAATTATTTGATCCTCTAGGTTTGGCCGGAGCATTTTTGGTTAGAAGGAAAATATTAATGCAGGAAATTTGGATAGCTGAAAC
Organism: Schmidtea mediterranea; assembly: GCA_022537955.1. Classification (NCBI taxonomy): domain Eukaryota; kingdom Metazoa; phylum Platyhelminthes; order Tricladida; family Dugesiidae; genus Schmidtea; species Schmidtea mediterranea. The sequence continues at coordinate 28,147,743 of CM039682.1, read as the reverse complement.
GGACTGGGATGATCTGTTGCCCGTTGACTTAAGTCAGAAGGTGTAAAACTGACTGGCAGAATTCATTAATCTAGATGAATTAAAATGTTACCTCTGCTTAATTAAAGATATTAACAGCCAATGGGGAATTCACATATTTGTGGACTCTTCAAAATGTCCATATGGTGCCGTTGCTTATATTAGAGAAGTAAATAGCGAAACGTTAGAACTAATTTGATTTCAACTAAATCTAAAGTTGCTCCAGTAAAAGTGTTAAGTATCCCACGATTAGAGTTGCTGGCTGCGGAACTTGGTGTGAAGTTAGGAAAGTACCTAGCTGACGTGGAATAACCGAAGATCAAACAAGGTTGATGCCAGCTTCAGACAAGCAAGCGCTTTTCTGACAGCGAAAGAGTGTGTACAAGAAGGATCATTTTGGAAAACAAGTTGCTTGAATCCCAGAACATATTCGAGATGGATAAAACTTACCCTCACAAGAGCTAGGTTGGTGAGGTTTGTTGAAAATTCAAGATTGCCAAAAAACAATCGATGCACTGGTGATTTGACGATAACGAAGATTGATGATGCTCAATCTAAATTAATTCAAGAAGACCAAAAGGTCGAATTTGCGGAAGAATTTAAAGATATTGAGCGATATGGGATTGTAGGAGCAAAAAGCTTCCTAAAATGGTTAAGGCCAACAATGGGTTGATTTGAATCAATAATAAAATATCCAATAATCCTCTCCGGGAAAAGTTGGATTACATGGTTGATAGTGACGGAGAAACATCAATCTTTGGGGCATTATGGTGGAGAAGAATACTTGATGACAAAAGTAAATGAGAAATATTGGGTTGTAGATGGACGACCATTGCTTAGGCGAATGAGAAAAAAATGCATAACCTGTAGAAAACGAAATGCAAAACCTGTCACAAGTCATGGCACCATGGCCTTCTTTCCGAGTAAATGAACTTCTTGCGCCATTCAAAAAGGTAGCGGTAGATTATTCCGGGCCAATAATTACAATTCAAGGGCGTAGTAATCAACGAACAAAAAGGTACCTATGCTTGTTTAGCTGCTAAGTGACACGAGCGACACGCCTGGAAATGTCATATCGATTGGACAGACAGTTTCATCCATGCCTTCAAACGGTTTATTGCGCGACGTGGGGTCCCACTTATGATGCTTTCTGATAATGAAACAAACTTTGTAGGAGCGACAAAGGAAATCGTGAAAGGAATAAAGAAAAGAATAAAGAAAGGATTACAGAAGAAAAGATCACTTGAGTTTTTAACCCATCAAGTGCACCGCACTTTGGAGGAATCTATGAAGTCATGATTAGAGAAGAAAAGAAGGCGCTATTGGCAGTAGCGGGAAGTGCAGAGTTGATGGATGAAGAGCTACAAACAGTTATAGTAGAGGCTGAGAATATGATAAACAGCAGGCCGTTGGTTGTTGTCAGTACAGATCACGAGGAAGAAAAAGTGATTACTCCAAATCATTTTGTAAAACCAGGTTTCAAAAGAGAATTCGAAATTGAAGAAGGAGTCAAGTAAGCAATGATTATGAGAAGAAGATGGAAGTTGATTAAAGAAACAAATGTCAAATTTTGCCGACGTTGGCGAAACGAAGTTTTGATGGGGTGGTGAAGACAAAAAAATAGAACCGAGAGGGAAATGATTTGCGGAGTGGCGATGTGGTGTGGTTGATTGATGAGAACTTTGGATGAGAAAAATGGATTTTAAGTCGAGTTATTACCGCCATTCCAGGGGTAGATGGGAATGTGAGAGTCGTGAAAGTCTCATCCAGGGAAAAAGAGATCCTGAGGCCAATAACAAAAATTTGCCCTTGGAGATTAGATGTGGTATTAATCTTGAGGAAGGGATCAAGGCGTAATATTAAAAAAAATCAAATAAAGAAATTGCCGGAAAAAGTTAAAAGGACTTTTAATTGTAAAAATTAATATTTTTTTTCTTTGGTTGTGCATTTATTTAACTAGATTTTTTTGATGGCACTTTTTGTCGAAAGTTTAAAATTATATCTTTAGTTTGTAATTGTTTTTGAATTTATATGAAAAATTTGAAAGAAATTCATATTTTGAAAATTTAATTTAATTATCACATTCTGCAAAATTTTGAATGGAAATTCCAATTACTCAAATAGGGATTGTGCTGATAAAACTAAACTCCCTTATAGTTTTGCAGCAATTGCCAAATCTTATGACACCACAGACGACACTGACCTATGAAAAGATTGGATTACAAATTATTAACGAAAGAGAATAAGTACCAGTTGGATTTGCAACACTAGAAACTACTTTAGATTAGAACGCAGTTAATGATCAGCTATTGAGCAGAGTATTTGAAAATGTTGGTCAATGTGGGCAGTTGATTGATGTAAGAGTTGATGGATTTCCTGAGGGTCAATTCAGAGGACTTGCATTCGTTTCATTACAAAATCGTGATGAAGCAGAAAAATCAATACAGAAAGATGGCTTACTTTAATCTCTGTGATACTTTATTTCCGATGGACACCGATCTATATTGTGATAATTCTAAGTTTGCTATTTCTTCACTTCTGTAGTTTTCGGTTATTATGCCCTGTCTCTTGTAGATAACTCCCTTTTCTCAATTTACATCTCTATACAATCTCCAGTCAGTCCATCAGTTATGTCATACTGTTGTCGAGAAAACAAATTCTATTGAGGAGCATTTTTGTTTTTCCTTCATCAATTTTTGGATAAGCTTGTCAAAGTAACATAATTCTATTCCATTTTTGTTAATGTTTTCTGTTTTTCATTTAAATTTGTAATTCATAATTTAAAATGACTTTTTATTATTTCATTGTTTAATTTCAATTTCATTTTCTAACCACTGATTTTCAGAATTTTTAGACAAGACATTTCCTACATTTCCCATCATTCATTTTCTTCACTTTAATAATTATTTTATTTAGATATCTTCAACAAAATGATATAATCAAAGAATAGAGTTATTGAAAAAATTGACATCTATATGATGATTAATATTATTTTCAGTATATTTTATTGTACTGTGTTGGATTTGATTCTCCCATTCCTTATTCTCTTGATTCCACTCAAGAAATTCTTTTAATGTTTCATCATTACTTTGTAAAGAGAGAGAGAATTGTCTTAAATATAATTTATATATTCGATCCTTTTGTTCATTATTACCATCATCTAAAAAAGGTGATTTTTCATAAATAAGATAAGTACTCCATATTAAGTATCCTTTGGTTAAATGAATCCGAACTTGAGCAATAGCAACTTCAAAAAATTGTCTAATTTCTTCTTTATCAGTTAAATATCCTAACATATATTGACAATATCCAAACCATACATCGACACTTCTATAATCTTCAATTGCAAGAATGAATAGAGCACGTATGAAATCTTTGTCTGAATAGACTTTTCATAATTTTCATCCAAACAATCCACATTTCAGGGGACAATGGATAATAAATATGCATAGTTTCTCTTGATGCACTTGCTTCAATCATCTTTTCTAAATGTTTTAGTGCGTTAATTAACTTCCAATGAGAATCATAATCAAGAGGATTTTTTAAAACATTTTATCTATATATATCAATTTTCATAATTTCCTCTGAAAAATCTTCTGATTCCGAACCACTACTAGATAAATCATCATAGATCATATGAACCATTTTTAAAATATGTTTTCTTTATAAGATAAATTCGTTTTATTGTTAGCAATTTAATTTATTAAAACAATTCCAACTACAAATCCTCCAAAACATTGACCACAATTCAAACCCATTTTTAAATTTGCAATTTCGTCAAAAAACTAAACAACACTATCTCGAATAAACAACTTTTCATAAAAAACAAAATTTTACATAAAAAATTAAAATGAACTTTTAATTCAACACTAAGAAGCCATTTATTTTAATTTTACTTACACGTGTAAAAGAATAAAACCAAAATTTAATCAGAATGATAATTTACGTAAAATAAATCATAAAATAAATATTTGCATTTAAAGAAATAAGTAAATGTTGAGAATTTTTATTTCAATATTTTAATTAATTTCAAACAGTTTTTGACAATAAAAAGTAGAAACTTCAATATTTTCTTTTTTATGTTTAATTATAATTAATATTTTTAATTTAATTTTTATTGTTTTTATTATAGTAAAATTATTGACGTATTTCTGTAATAAAGGAAATTTATTTAATATTTATAAGATAGTAAAATTTTCCTACTTTGAATTTTGTTCAAAGATTTCCTATCTAATAGAAATTTATGAGAATGCTTCGTCACAAACAAATTATTATTTTTCAATACTAAAATTAAAAATATTAAAATAAACTTTATTTTAGTCAAAATTGCATTATTATTTTTAATTGTTATTATTGTTTATTAAATCCTTAATATTTTTAGATTTTTCTATTATGATGTCAGTAAAACTGTTGAAATATATCATTAAATGTAACTTTATAGTGGCGTTTTTAATAATAGTTTCATGAGCAAATAAAAAGTTAAAAAATCCAACACATTAAAAACTATCATTTCTATATAACTAGATAATTAGCCGTCGCTAATTGAGAAAAGAATTAATTTTCAAAAAAAATTATTTACAATTATTTTCTATTTCCTTAAGTTTCCCAAAATTAAAGTTATCACATTTCATTCCGAAAACAATGCTCTTTTGATATTTAAAAAAATATGTTTATTTATTGTATTATGCCATCTTCAATAATTCGCGTTATATACGTATATGTCTATTATATGCTTATTATAAAGTCTATTTTAGTGATAACAACTTTTTGATATTCTTGATAATTATATACAATTGAAATACATTTTTTAAATAAAATTCCATAATTAAGAGGCCAAAACCACTATTCTATATATGAATATAAAATACATTAAAAGCCGTCATTATTAATAAAAGTAAGAATGTTTATTGCCAAAAAAAATAATTCTTTGCGTTCAGACAACATTTTTAAAGACAAGACAATACAAGGGCAACAAGGGCTCACAACCGCAATATACTCGTAATATTTTCAGTCAATTTATAAATTTGTTTAGGTTTTTAATTAACTAAAATTAAAAGAATTTTTTTTTACTTATAATGTAATAGTTTTAACAATAAAAACTAATCGATGTAAATTGTTTATCTTATATTTACATAAAGATTTGATGATAAAATTTCAAACATTGTTGAATAAAAAAGTCACGAGAAGATTTTTCACATTTAAACAAATAAATAATAAGATAAGATAGACCAGTGTTTCCTAAAGTGTAGAATATGTACCCCTATGGTTACTGAAAGAGTTCACAAGGTGTAAGCGAAGAATTTTAAAACTCTTTTATGGGGCAATATTATGATAATAAAATTAGGTATGTTCTATGTATACTAATAAATTATAACTATTTGAAAGAAATGAAATAGGATGAATGAAATGACTTAAAATTAAAAAAACTATTTAGAAAATGCTATTTATTTTTCAACTAAAAAAAGTATAATTATCGAGTTTATAAGATTTCGTAAATATTTATTATATAACAAAAATTAAATTTTTAATTACTCTAAACCAGCAGTTACCAAACTTTTTAAAATTTCTTGATTGACGGTTCCTATAATATTTTTAGATAGCTCACGGTCCCCTTAGAACTTTATAAATAATTTTTTTAAAAATTAAGTAATTTATGATAATAATTGTTTTAAGAAACACTCATGTTTTACAAAACTACCTTAACCCTTTCACCCTGCCAGTAGCAATTACTACCATAACATTTACAGGGTTTTACTTACTGAGCCAAACCGTACTTTTGTAATTAATCACTAGATTAATCTCTACAAATTATTTTAAAGAAAATGGAAGAAATCAGTGCAAATCTGGTTTTGGAGTTGGAGTGTCAATTGTTTTCATATTTTGAAAGAAGAAAATTAGATTGTTTCTTTCGTTTATCCAATTATGTTAAACAAATTGTGATAAAAAATCAGAGATGAAGTTAATATTTAATATAAAAATAACATCACAACTAAAATTATGTTAAAATTAATTTAAGAGGGAAATGATTGTTGATCGTAAGGTAGAGTAAAATTGATCAGAAATAATTTTTAAATAAAAAAAAAAAAAAAAAAAAAAAAAAAAATCAGAAATAAAATATTTCCAAATTATTTTTAAAAATATTTTCTCCTCTCGTCCAGTCCATATACAAATTACAAATCAAATAATAGAAATGGTGGGGTTGATCACGGTTCTTTAAAAATTACAATGAAAAAATATAACTGAATCAGATTTTAAAGTAAATGTTTATTCAAAAACAAATCCAATTGTTTTTACACTAAGGATCAAATAAAACAGAAAAAACGTTCATATGTGAATAATCAGATTTCAGACAGAAAAATTACACGACAACTTTAGAATTTTTTCTTATCAATTTGGAGATTAAATCTACTGAAATGTAGTTTCTTAATAACAACTAAATTGAATTTTTTAATAAAAAAGATCAAATATTCATGTATTACAGCTAATAATATTTATATGTTATCAAATACATGCATGTAAATGTATATAAAATAACAAATTTTTCTTATTATATGGCAGAAAAGAAATCGAAAAAATACTTGTAAGCTTTATAGGAAAATAATAATTATTTATTTACATTTTTTAATGCATTTAGGTAATTAAATTACTATTATAAATATATGTATTTATACATAGATTCTCAAATAAATTATTATAAAATCTTTGACAACCAATAATTCTTTTTAATTTTTAAATACAATGATTTAAAATATATATTATTACAAGTATGCTAGTAATTTACTAATAGTAAATATAATTAATCAAAATTACTTTGAATTGCAAAATATTTAAAATTAAAAATACAAATCGTATTTATAATATTTGCCGAAATATATATTTCCGTACTAAAAAATTGTGTATTAGTGATAAGGGCAGTTTTTGCAAATTTTTTCTCAATTTCAAAGTCAGTAATTATTTTTGTGAAAAAATTCTAATTGTTATGTTTGAAAATTTGTCAGATATTGTAAATTTCATAAAAATAAAAAATTTGGCAAAAATTTCCGAAATGCTCAAATAAGTTAAATTTTTAATAATAATAATAATAATAATAATAATAATATAATAATAATAATAATAATAATAATAATAATAATAATAATAATAATAATAAAAATAATAATAATAATAATAATAATAATAATAATAATAATAATAATAATAATAATAATAATAATAATAATAATAATAATAATAATAGCAATTATAATAATAATACTCATAATAATTGTAAGATGAAATTTTGTTTTCCAAACTAAACATAAAAGTAGAAACCATCGTTAGAGCCAATGGAGAACTAATAGAATATTTCATTTTACAATTTAAATAAACCAACTATGTACAAACGATATGTGATGATATTCTTTTTGTATTTGAGAGTCGTGAGTATGTAAGAACTTTTTTGGATTATATGAATTGTTTAAATTTACACGCGAAGAGGGGAAAATGTCATCGATTGGATTTTTAGGATTTGCTTATTCAGAGTACCAGCGAAATATGGTGATTTGTGGTTACTTTCAAATATAAAAATTATTAACTTAAATAATTTTCTATTGTTTTTTTGATTGTTACTTAATCATGACAAGTTTACTGTCAAAACAAATCCTAATTCATGTTTGAGTGGCGCTTTTCATAATTTATTTAATTATTTTAATAATAATAAAAATCTAATAATAATTTAATCTAATTTTCTAATATAACTATTTTTTTCAGAATTCTTGTATTATTTATACAAAAACTTTTAATTTATTAAATTTATTTATTAGTTGAATGGTTCTATATTTCAAAGTAAAATTAGGATTTGTTTGAAAATATTTTGGTCAAATATTTTTGTCCTATCTGGTTAGAGAGAATTATTTTATTACACATATATGCTGGTTAGCAATTCGCCTCCTATATCTCAGGAGTAAAATTGAATGAGTCGGTTGTTGACTCATTTTAATGTTGATTTTTGTAAATAAAATACAAATTGATATATATTTTTTAAAAATTCACGCTAATTTGTTATCTTTTTATTAAATCAAAGCAATAGGATATTGCATGTTGATTAATATCAGTACATGACTCATTTTAATATTTTTCAAATATTTGTGAAAATATTTTTAAATGCATAATTGGTTATTGTTTTAATTTTAAATTATTAATTTTTTTCTTGATCATTTTGTTTAATAAATTATATTTTCAAACCATCAATATAAAACAATAATTATTAATAATAATTATAATTGGATTTTTTGTAGGTTATTAATAAAAAATATTTTGAACGTGCACGCTTTCAATAAACTCAATAATGGAATTATTTTGATTAGAAATCCGATAAGTTTTGAAAATTGTATGTGAAAATAAATTTATGAATTTAATAATTATTTAGTAAGTTTTACTAAAAGTAAGAAAAATAGTGATTATTAATAAATTTAAACAAAATAATTATTTTTAATTCACTAGTACCAATAACAAAACTATTGGAATTAAGAGATTTGCATTTAGTAAAGTAATCTTTGCTGTTTTAACAAGTCCTAATATATTAACAAAACGGATGTTAGTTTATATTTAAAGAAAAAGAAAATTGTAGAAATACAAGAAAATATTTCATTTAAAATTCAGCTTGGCAAGTAATGATAAAAACAATAAATATTATAATGAACCGTTTATCTTGAAAGTGGGATAAGTGCATTTCTTGTTATTAGATATTTTTTAAAGATTTGCATTTCAATAAATTTTAAAATATTAACAGCCAATTTTTATGTGTTTTGTAATCATAGATAATGTAAACTGTTTTATCTAAAAAAATTGATATACCTAAATGAACTTACCACATTGTCAAAATAAGCGAATTTACTAACCTTTTGGGAAGTATCAGAATAGTAATATTTATAAACTTTCTATTTTATAAGGAAATCGTTTTAAAAATTGTATACATGTAAAACATTGCATATATTGAAATGTATTTCTTGATGATAGATCACATGCAAAAAAACTTTTGCGACTTAAGATTTTCAAACTCCAAAAATTTGTTTAAATATTTATTTATTCAAATTTAACTTTAAAAAAAATGCATAATTCAATTCAGTACATAGATTTGTTGATTAATCGTTTATTTGAGTAACAAATATGGGAGAGTTTAATCTTTACACAAATCTGAATAATTGATTTTTTAGTGCTTGTCGAATATTTGTTTAAATTGTCATTTCAAACCACTAATAAAAATTTAGCACAGTAGCAAATCATTTTTTTGAATATTTGAATTTTATTAAACTATTTAATTGGAATAATGTTTTTAGAATTAAGTATTTGAATAATTTTATAATTTTAAAAAATTAGATAACATTGAAGTTAATAATGGAGTGTGGTCTGTTTGAGGGGGGATAATTTTTGGTTAAAAGTCATTAGGATAAAATCAAATTGCATATCAATGAAAAACTTAACCACAAATGGTAATAAAAGTGTAAACAGATGTAAAGCTGTGAGAAGTGTTAAATCACAAACTTCACAATTTTAATATGCCTTTAAGGATTAAGTCAAGGTTTATATCGTAGACTTTATTTGATAATATTTTTGAAAATATCAATGCCAAAATTAAGTTGAATTAAAAAAGAAAATCTCAAATATTAATTTAAGAATATTATTAAATGTTCACTTTTAGAAATGGTTTAGCTTTAATATAAATAAATCATAATCTACCTGAATTATCTATATTAATTTTCAATATTCCTTTTGTAGACAAGTTAAGATTTTCTTGTGACATTACTGAAAACAATTCTAAAAATATATTACAAATGTCAATTGTAATTTCTATGAAAATCAAAATAAGCTATAAGAATTCAAATTAAGTCAAAAAGCATTTTTAACATTTATTATAACGCATAAAAATGAATTGAATAAATTGACTCATTTAAACATAATTCAGGGTTGTTTCAAATTAGATTTATTTAGTTTTATTTCCAATTACTAACTGATTATAATATCTTATGTAAATTTAAATAATAAAATAAATGTGGGAATTTATTTCTATTAACTTTTAATAAAATAAAATGTATATTTTCTTTTACAAGATTTTAGTATTGTTGTTGAATTACAATTTCAATATCAATAAAACGCATTTTTTATGGCTTATGTTTAGGAAAATGTCAAAAAGTCATAAAATATACGTTATGATTAAAATGTTTGGTTTTAAATTGCAATTTGTCAAATTTGAGTTAGAATTCTAAATTTAAGCCTTTGAATAAGTAATATGAAATTATATTTTAGCCAAATAATTAACTTATTATTATAAATGTTTTCGATATTTATATGTAGCGAATACTGAGCCATTCAGAACAAAAACAACCCGCAGTTCGGTTCGAATTTATTTTTGGGAATAGTGATTTTTATTTGGAGCTTATATTGGCTCTCAGAGATATTTTTACAAAAGTTTGTGAATTTTTAAAAATGATTTGACAATATCATTTTAAATTTTAAAAAATTACTTTAGAACCAATAGTTCTAATTTATTTTTCTTGACGTGATAAAATTTTACAAACTGTCAAAATCTTATCTGGTTGGTCTATATCCTGTGTGAGTTATACCGAATAATGATTATTATATTTTCAGAAATAGAAATAGATCCCAAGACATTTTGTGCATTATCAGAATTATGATCAGATCAATATATCTTGTTGAAAAATCATTAAAACCTTTTATCAAAATACCCTCAACTTCATTTTTATTTTTATTAACCAATAAAAACCATGAATTTACATTGCTATTGTTAACCATGCTTTGTCTTAGTTGATCCTGTTTATCCTATTTTATACATATCAAGAAAGCATTTTGGTTTTGATTCTAAATGTTTTCATGAGCAATTCAGAGAAGAAACTGGGTTTCATATTTAGCCTATAAGAACTAAAACATGAAGCAGAAAAGGCTTTTTCTGAGAATCTGATTGGCTCTTCATAAATATTTAGTTAGAAGACAAAGAAACGCGCGCCGAAAGACATTTCCTATGCATTATTTCAAATAAATAGGAAATGGAAAAGAATTATTATAAGTTTTAAGTACATAAAATTGATGTTGGAAAAATTTGTTACATATTATGATATTTACTTTGAGTGACCGGGTACAGTATGCTCTTTAAACATTAGAATATCATGTTAAATTATTATAAAAGAAATATCGCCAAGGATTAATAAAACAGAAATAAATAATATTTTAACTATTTTAAAAACATTTTCATATTTTAATATACTGATTTTGTTAAAATATTTATCATTGATTTATATTTGAAAAAATCTATTAAAGGAACTAAAATTCACTTCAATAGATATCATTATTCGAATTAATAATAAGATACATAGAGTACAACAAAATTTTGATTTATTAGAAACATACATATTAAATTTGCATTAAAAAGGTTTTGGAATATCTTTCTGATTCAGGATATATAATCATTATTTTTTTAGGACAATTATTTCTTAAATGAATAGGGTACTTAAGTATCTTTGTTCTTAATATTTTTCAAATTTGAAAAATTATATCCTATAGAGCAGCGATAGGCAAACGGTCTATCGCGGGCATTTAAAATAATCTATTAGCTTAATTTGAAATTTTTTAAATTAAAATATTTACTAAAAATTTAGCAGACATTAATTTTAAACTAAACATACATCTATAGTACAACTGACGTGATTCCTTGAATATACCTTGTGGTAAACTGCTCAACGGCCTTTCTATAGAAATATTATATTAATAAACACGATTTTATAAATATTGATTCGTCCGATCAAATATCATGATGTTCTAGTAATCGTACTATCGATCTGTATTAACTGATTATTCAATTTCTACATGAGTCAAAACGATCTTTCAGTTTCAAATTAACAACAGAAATTTTATCGATCGTTTTCCATGCAAAATCTAATATCAATTTCAAACTTACAGGGAGGATCAATCTTCTTATAATTTCACTATTCTAGCATTACCTCAAATTTTTACGTCAACTTGAAGACAATGACTCGGTTAATGAAGATTTACTTCTTTTTTGTCATGTTGGGTGGATCAGCCGAGGAAGCTTTTAAGAAAGATTTCTAAATCTTTTGCCTGAAATTGTTACTTTTTTCGACACAATGGGAAGAAAACAATCGGAAGATCCAGTATGGGTAAAAAAATTAACGTTTCTTACGGATTTTATGGGTTACTACAACTAGCTTAATTTACAATTACAAGGAAAACGAAAAAATATTTTTGAGTTGGTCAATTCAGTAAAGGTTTTTAAATAAAAATTATAAATTTTTGCTTTAGAATTAAAAAGGCAAAATTTTAAAGATTTTCCATACTTAGAAAAACATATTAAACTAGCTGTTAAATGTAATATTGAAATATTTTGTTTTGAACTGGAAATTTTTAATCAAGAATTTGAGAAATGATTTGCAAATTTCAATAATCTTCGACCGATTTTTAAATTTATTTCATTTCATGTTATAAAAATTGAACAGTGATATTATTTGCATTTTTTGGTTCCACTTATCTATGTGGAACACTAAGACAGTATAATTTAATATTCATTTATAAAATTATTTTAAAATAACAGATATGAAGAGAAAAATTTGAAATCTTCATAATTGCCACAATTTAAAAAAAGTCAGCAAAATACATTTTCATGTATCCAATATTTAAACAAAATAATAAGTTTTTTTAAATGTAGGTAATTTAATCTTTCTCTAACACAGGCAGCATTAATTTTATCTTTCCTGTTGTTGTGCTTACCGATAGTGGACGACAATGAAGTTGAATTCTATATTTTTCTTGTTGTCGTTTCGAGCTAATTTTGTTACAGACAGATGATCAAAACCAATAACATTATTAAAAGCATTTTGTCAACTCTTGATCGCATTGTAGTTTCGAGAAAATTGATTCTACAGCTGAAGTGAAAATATTGGATTCATTAGCTTCTGTTTGTTTATTCATATATTTGGTACCATTTTGTCCCGCCACCAGATCTTTCAATAGAATTTGTTGATTTAACAAAAACCATTGGAGATTTTGGAACATCCGTTGTTAAATTCAAATTTCGTTCACTAGTGTTATGTGGCCGAATTTTTATTTTATAAAGCAAAGTTATTGTAAAGTCTTTCTTTCATGTTCTTTCAAAGGGTTTATTAGAAATATCTAAATTTAAAATAATTATCTATTAACACTTTCAATGTCATTAGATATCACCTGTGATATCATTAAATAATCATTAGATAATTTTCTTTAATGTTGGCCCATAGATAGTAAACCTTTTCTATTATGGTGGCCCTTGACGAGTGTCTAAAAACTCATTAACGACCCAAAAGTACACAACACCAAATTAAAAGATTTTCTAAAAGAGAAAATATAATTTAATTTCTAATAAAAATTGCCATCTGTCTCAGTAAAGGGTCAGAAAAACCATCTAACGCTATTTTACATTAATTTTATTAATAAAAAATAAATATTCAAAAAACTTTTAAAATTTTCAATTTTCATTTTTTAATATTGTGACAATTTAATGATAAAAATTAGATAATTTATGACAATGGTGATTTTTAAATTATTTATTAAAATTAATTATCCTGTCATAAAATTTGAATTTATTTAAAAAAGGAATTTAATAATGAATATAAAGTACATAACACCAAATTAAAAGTTTTTTGAAAATAGAAAATATAATTTTATTTCAAATAAAAAATGCAATCTTTCTCTTAGCAAGTGTTAAGGTGTTAATATATTTTTATAAATGTATAGAAAATATGTCAGGTTCCAGCCGAGTCACCTGTAAAAAAAAACTGTATTAGAACGACCTGGGGTGAGTGTATGTTAATTATGTTAACTATAATAACAAAACAAATAGCAAGAATAATTTTTTAACAATACTGTAAAAAGATACAATTTAATAAGAATAGTTAATTTAATATTAATTAATATGTAAGTAGATGACAAAATTATGAATAATATAGGAATAAGGTTTGTTATTTCGTATTTTAATTCCGATAATTGATTGACTTCTGTGGAGGAATTTTCAGCTAAAGTTTTGTTAGCTACTTTCGGGATTTCTAGGACAACTCCACTTACAAAGCCAAAGTATATTTTTGAATCGTTTTTGTTTGGAAGGGTATTTAATTGTGAAATTAGCTTGAAGGATATTTAATTGAGGAATTTTCGTTTCTTCTATATTCTTTTTGATTTTGTTGATAGGCTTCTTAATTTCTTTCGATCTTTATTTCCAATCTATTTTTTTTAATTTCGAATTTTTCTTCCAGATAGTAATTTAATTACTATAGGGGTATTGATTTGTTCTAGTTCATTTATAATAAATGAACTAAAATAATAAATAAATAAGACGCAAGGGTCCGAACACTGAGCGGGGGAAATCACCGGAACACAAAATAAAAAATAATTATGAAAACCATTACATTTTATCTAACGTTATTTTGCGATAATTTTATTATAAAAAAATAAAAATTGTTTCTAAAATTTCAAAATCCCATTTTTTAATATTGAGACAATTGAATGATAAAAATTGGATAATTTCTGACAATGGCGCTTTTAAATTATTTATTAAAATTAATTATCCTGTCAGAAAATCTGAATTCATTTGAAACTTCCTCTTTAACGGATGCATTTTAATTAACAATACATTTATCACATGTCAATTCTGTTTGATTCTTCGTTGAAACATGATAAAATGTCTATTTCAAATATGAGTATAAATTTATCAAACCCTTGATAATAAAAATTGACGAAGGATACTTAAATGTGAAAATAACTTTAGGCAATTCAATTAATATTTGTCATGTTAATTATTTTATTAACATATTAAAAGCGGGTTACGGACCTAGATCGAATCTAACTCTATATAAAACTACTTAAAAACTAGTTTCACCTCCAGCACAGATACATATAAAATAATTCTGTTAGTTCAAATTTAGCATCCTATATAAATTTGTGAACTATTGTCACCTCCAAGATAGATCGGTTTATTTTAGTTTGGTTGTTTCAGAAATTAAGCATGTAAGGAAATTAAATAAGTAGGAAAATCTATATAGGTCATTCCAGATTTATATAAACTTATACATGCGAGGAAAATAATACATATTCATGATATTTTAAAGTTTCTGTTACTAGTATTATTACTTGATAATTATATTTTCAGAATCTTTTCTTTTCATAGGCAAAAGTAAAACAGATAATAGATCAAAAATTTAATAATTTATCCACCAATCATAATGAAACGTTTCTTCTGCTTTTATAACCTTCCAAATCGGTATGATTAGATCTCTGAATATATTATATCCTTGAATGAGCACAGTAACCATGCAGTTGAATATTCCTATCCTATCGTCATCAAGCATAATATCCAAATAACATTTGACATACAAATTGTATTCATCAAATTGAATATCTTCATGCATTCTGATGAAAAATTGACTTAATATCATTTTATCATCAAACTTAATTTTCGTGCATCAAACATTGTAAAAATATCTTTCCAAACTTGTTCCTAGCAATAAAATAAATAAATAATTAAAATAGTTAAATTTAATCAAATTACCTTAAATATTTAAGTTATTGGGCAATACAAATAATTTAAGTTATGTTGTAAAAATTCAACAGGCTTTTTTGTATCCACTCGAACAAAGAATAAATTATCCAAAGATAAATTACCATCTTTAAATTTCAGTTTTTCATTCTTTTCTTTATCATCATCAACGTTCTTTCTTTTTAAGTTACCTAAATAAAACATCAGATATAAAATGTAAATTTTTAAATGAAAACCACCTTTATTTTTACCATTCATCGTAGTTGTATTTAGTATGGTTTTTTGAACCAACTATTTATACTATTTCATTTTTAGACAAATATCAGATAACCAGACATGATTTTACATAAAATTTTCCAATTATCACGTTAATTACAAAAGTCCAACTTGACTTATTGTAAACAGAGATATACTTAATTAAGGTTTCAGTCTCTCAAATTAATATAATTTCAAATAAAAAAATTTTAAGTATTTTTATTTATATATTTTATTTTTAATATTTTTATCTAAGATTTTACAATACATTTTTCATAATTCAATAAGTAACACATGAGTTAGTTCTTACTTAGTAGATTAAAATGCATGTAATAATTATAATAATATAAAATTTTCCATGTATAAAAAATTTCTATAAAAAGTTGTATATATTTGGATATGTATGTATTATTATTTTATATATATATATATTTGCCCAAATATTTCAAAGTAATTAAAACTTTAAAAATAAAAATTTGATGTTAAATATTGAAGTGATCTACATATTATATATGGTCTGTCATGGAGGTGACACTAGTTTTAAGTTGATTTATATATAAAACTGCTATTCAAAGAATTTAAAGTCTAAGATGTTAATTTCTAAATCAACCAAACTAAAATAAACGGATCTGTCCTGGAGGTGACTCTAGATTTTAGGTGATTAAATATAGAGTTGTTGTTCAATGAACTTAAAACCTTTGAAAATTTTATGAATTTATTCATTTTCACAAATTTATATAGGATGCTAATTATGAACTAACTGAATTATTTTATATGTAGCTGTGCTGGAAGTGACACTAGTGTTTAGGTTGTTTTATATAGAGTTCAGGGCTGGCTTTACGTATATGCAGAGTAGGCGGCCGTTTTATGACGGCGGCCGAATGCGTCCCTCGAATTTTAACACTTGCATGTAAAAATTGTAAAACAATATTCGAATTTTAAAAAAAATATCGTGTGAAAAAATAATAAAAGGAATAATCTTGGAACATCAAAGAGGACTAGAGGAGGCTTGTTCGCGCTTATTTGGTGTGGACGGGAAAAAGGGATTTGCTTAAACGCTCACATTACGATATAGCTAATTGATAAACTATACTGGATAACTGTAGTATTAATGAATGTTCCGTTCACATGGATGTAAATGTACATTGATTTTGAATATTTACAAATGAATAATTAGCAAATTTGTGTTTTTTGTTATTTTACTTAATTCTACTCGTGTTAGGGGCGGCCAAATAAAATCTTGCCTGTAGCAGCAAAAAGTCTAGGGCCGGCTCTGATAGAGTTATTGTTCAATGAACCAAACAAACTTGATTTTAAACGGTTTCTTAGGAAAAAGTATGTATGTTAAAAATTTTATATATATATTTTCGTGAGGTACATAAAATTTCGGTTCGATCAAGACACTTTTTCTACAGGGTGTCCTGGAGGTGACACATCCTACTACTTAAATAAAATTTATTATCTGCACTGATGTTGAAATAACGGTTTTACCTTGCAACTATTGAAGTATTCCTCTGAAATTCTTGGATGATTCATTAAATTTCGACTCACAGGAAGTTCATTGGAATTCCTCGAAATTTAATATTTGTAATTTTATGTATTTTTTAACTGAAAACCATGATAATTTTTTCATTCTATAACCGGAGTAAAAAATTGAATTTCATTATAATACAGGTGGCACTGATCAGTTTTTTTGAAAATATTTTTTTTGATATTTTTATTTAGACAATAAATTATGTTGTTTTAGTTTTTATTTATTAATATATTCGATATTATTTATATACTACTTATTGATATATGTTGTAAATGAATTTAAAAAAATTATAAATATTTGTTATTTCATATTTTAAAGAGTTATAAAATTTTTAGGTTCTCGGGGAATTGGTTTTTATCACTCTTACATCCCAAGAATTCAAAGACTTGCGAAATTTATTATAAATTATGTTTTTGAAATATTTATAGAAACATGAATAGTGGATTATAGACTTTCACTTGTATTATAATGTGTACTCCCAAAATAATAATTTTAGATGCTATTAAATTTGATAATAAGATAAAGAACAATTGTTTGTTTTATATCAGTGGGACGCAAACAAAATATTACACGCGGCACATAAAATATTGAAAAATATGTTAGAGCACAAATGATTATCTAAAATTACAATAGAAAAATAAAATTTTATTTTAAATAAAATATAATTTTAAATAAAATATAATTTTAAAAGTTAATTTTAATAATAATTATAAATGTAATAATTTGTAATAATCTATATTATTTTATTTGGTTTTGTACCCGACAATGACAGTGAATCTGTCAAATATATATTGTTAAATGTGTATTTGAATGGTACTTTCTAGTAAATAATTAAATTTTATTTTAAATTTATTTTTAGCTATTGCATTTTGTACTAATCGCACTGCATTTATAACATGCGGACGTTTTATTTTAATATATATATATATAAATATATATATATATATATATATATATATATATATATATATATATAATTAAATAAACATGACAATGATTAAATTGCAAGAAAGATCCAAGCAAACACATATTTTACAATATTTTTCGACGGATTCTTTATCATCATCAGGTGAAAAACAAATTAAAAAATAATATGATTTAAATTTATGTATTTAAACAAATCATAAATTTTAATAAAGTTTAAATATTCTTTTAAAAAAATTTTAATTCATATAAATTATTTTTTAAAGTTATATTTTATTTGTTAAATAAATGATTTACTTATCTTAAAAAAATTCAAATCGAACTATAGAAAAACATTCGAAATAATCGTGCTCACATCATTTTGCACATTAATCTATATATTCAATGACCATCCACAACGCATTGTTAAACTCTCATTTTTGGTATCCAACACGTTGACCTTAGGGCCCCTTTCGAGATAAGTTTTAACATATTATTTATGAAAAAATATTAATTTTTTTATTACTTGGCGTTCATTTTCTTTAGGAAATAATAAATATATATTATTTAAAAGAACAATAAAGTACTCAGTCTACATTTGGAATAAAAAATACCTCAAAATTATCCGAAAGTTGTAAATAAGTGTAAATTTATTATTATCAATTCTAAATAAAATGAAAAAAATTCCAGAATATATTTTATGAGAAATATTGTTGATTTGAAGATTACAAAGTTTAATTTTAACATCTGTTCATTTTAAATTTTTTTTGAAATAGAAATTTATTTTTGTTTAAATTGTGATTTATTTTCCAGAATTTAATTTGTCTTTATAACATTAAATTAAACCTATGTTAAAAAATTTGAAGAAATAAAATGGCATTTCACTATAATCTTTATCTAATAATTGAATATTTTAATATTAGTTTTTCGTTAGTTTGTATATAAAACTTAAATAAATAAATCATTTCATTTTTCCAGAATTTAGCCCTACGAAAGATTCCACAATATTCGAAGAAATAAAAAAGAATATATTTTTAGGAATATATAATATAAACAATTTAATTAACATCTGGATCCAAGTATATATAATAACAAAATAATAATAAATTATTTTAGTGAAGTAATTTTAATTAATTAAAGTGAATTTATTTTTGTTAATTATTCTCGTTTTCAAAAAAAAATAGCTCATAAAGTTTTACAGTTCAAAACAAAATATTTCAATATAACATTCACTATGCAAGTTATGTTTTTCTCGTGGTCTTGAGGCTGATAAATAATTCAAACAACGATAGATAGCATCTATGAAAAATCGTGTAAATTAAAACCGTGTAAATCCACCAAAATTAAAAAAACATTATCTAAATCAAATATTCACCAATCAAATACGAGATAACAACTGAATTACGTTAAATCTCAAATATATATGATTGATATTTGTCCAATGAGATCATATCAGTTTCGGATCACATTCGTGGAATGGAGTGGAATCAAATGTTTTCGTTTACTCTATTAAATTAAATTTCGATTCACTTTATAATATCAATTTTTTACAATTTAAAATTAAGATTTCTGTTTTTGGGAAGAACTTCCCGCTAATTTTTTTTATCTATGTTTTCTTGTTATTTACTATGATCCCTAAATGCTTTTATTGTTCTATTAGATTGGTGTATAGATTGGTGTCACATAAATTTTTAAAAATAGACCTTTAATAATTAAAAAGGTTTCCGTATACACTTCTACGCATTTCCCAGTAATTTACAAGAGCGTAAATGTTATTTTCTTTTAAAGTCTGGTTTATTCGAGTTAATAAAACATTTGACTGCAGTTTTAATTTCTTCTTCTTTTCAAAAAATGAATTTTTTTACCTAAAAAAGACGCAGGTGTTCGAAAAAGTGATAGTCGGTTTGAAGTTTAATCGAGTGTCCATGTTGAATTTTATGATTGAGCTCCTTACCTTTCTGAACATTTGTTTGTGGTGAATGAAATCTTACACGGTCGTGTAAGTCCTTTAATATTTAGAAACGCTGGTCATGGAATGTTCAATTTTTCATGTTTTCAATATATTGATAATAACCTTGTGTTAGTAGGAACGAAAAGTCAATTACACTATAAATACTCCACCAAACTGTAAAGAGTAACTTCATAAAATGCAGTCATAGCTTTTGAGCATATTTAGGAGTTAATTTTTGTCTAAACATTGAACTTATCTCTTATGAATATCGTGCAATATCCGATTTTTGTCGCAAGTCTTTATTCTATCTAAAAATTGTTCATGGTTATTAGTCGTAAGATGTGAAGCACATGTATTTAGTCGATCAAACTTGCTTATGCCAGAGAGTTCATGAGACATCAATTTATCGTCCTTTCTAAAATCTCTTTGTCGGAGATTTAATTTTTGTTTAAAAAAGCGAAATTTATTTATTTAAATACGAAGTGATTTTTATTTATTTTTAAAAAAACATGGATTTTAACTATAAAATACTATAATCTCACACTATTTGGGTAAGGGTTGGTATTATTTTAACTCTGGATTAAAAATATATGGATTTATTATGTCTCTAAAAAAGAGTCAATTTTCGCCCATTATGATTTTATTACCTTTTTGCTTTCGTTCTATTTCGATTTTATTTAGTTTAATTATTTTCATTAATTAGTTATTTATGATTTTTTATTATTTTATACTTTTTATTATACTAATCAATTAGATACTTCATCTATAATATTTCTTTGATTTTTCCTATAATTGTCCTGTTATTCATAAATTATAATTTTTAGACAATTTTCGCACAATAAAGATTTTGGAGCACAATCTTATTTCCTAATTGGAGTGGATTAGTTTATCCCTTATCTATTACTTTTTCTCTAAATCAAAAAAATATATAATTACAATGTATAACATATTTGGTACACTCTTTACTATATTTTGATTGGCTTAGAAGCTAGTATTACGATAATTCACGATTATACACGAAAGTTATATTTGCTGAAGTTTTATAAAACTTGCATTAAGGGGTAAAACAATTTAAATGTTTGTAAATTTTCTTGCATATATTTCATTGATATACCTAATGTTTTCAAGAGTAATTTATTTAGTTAACCCCTGTTTGTCACAAATTAATAATCCGTTTCTTTTATTTTGGATTATATTTGAAGGGAAATTCATAGAAATATGAAAGTTTGAAGAACAAACGCAGTTGTATTAGAGTATTATTTTTGATAAATTGCACTTTCATTGGAAATACCAATTCAGTAACCCAGGATTAAGCCGCATAAATTCCTTGTTTTTTTAATTTATTTTAGGGAATTTTCCCATCCAATTATTCATAATAATGGATTTATTTTAGTTATTTTTATAAAGCATTAAAAAAAATTAAAAAAAATTGTACTTTTTGAAATTTAAGCATATTTTAAGACATCATAAAACATTGCAAAAAAGTTAACAGCAAATTTACAGAATCAGCAAATTACTAATATAATCAAATTTAGAAAAAAACAGAAAATAGTTTTATATTTTCAAACTTTTTCTGTGAATTCCCAGAAATATTTTTATTACGAGTCAGTCGCATTGTTGCAAATCTTTGAAATTAAATGAAATTTAAATAATGTATCAAAAATTTAGTTTGTTGAAAAAAAGAGTGAATTTTGATAAAAAATTCATCACTATTTTACAAATAACCAATGAAATGTATATAATTTATTTGATGTATGAGAATGACAAGCAAATGTTTTATATATTCTGTTCCCAAAATTTTAGTAAAAATAGCAGCAGGTTAGTAAAGAATAAAAAACATTAACTCGCTAATAATGAAATAAAAAAATCTAACGATTTCATTTTGCATTATTTGCATAATTCAGCGGCGATTTCTTTCATGTTCGACAATAATTATTTTTATTTGAATAATAATTTTTTAGGACCCATCTGTCGTTTTGTTTTTCACCGATCACTGTAAGATATTCTACTTTCAATGATTTTTTATCTTATAATCTGTGAAAACCTTTGTGAAAAATTAATTAAATTTAATTATAGATAAATCCGATGTACGAATTGAATAATAAAATAATTTTAAAATATGGATTAAATTAGCAGATATTTTGTAAAATATATAAATTCATCATAAATATATAATTTAAATTAAAATTTAGAAATACTATAGAAATTGTTTTTTAATTGTATTGAGGTGCATCCATTAAGGACGTCCTTAATAAGGGAGGGAGGGGGTCTTCACAAAAGGGACAAATGGAGACACTAGAAAAGGTGGGGGTCAAGTGTTTAGGACATCTTCAGCAGCATTGGTCGTTTAAATATTATAAATAAACGATTAACAATTTTTAAAAATTTTCTATTATCTTTTTTATATACTGTGTATTGTAAGTAAGTAAGCGGCATGGTTGTCATGGTTGTAATTGCAATGCTTTTGAGATAAATATTGGTTTCGATTTTGAACCACATTTGCATAACTTCTTTTGAATGGATTCATATCAGAAACATCTTTGTTTTTCATTTCTATATTAATTTCTTCAATCTTCACAATAGTTTTCTTAACATTAAAAATATTGTTCATCTTGATTTTTCTTTATAAATGTTTATCTTCTATTGCATTTTATAATAAAAGACAGTTAATTTCTATTTCAATAATTTGTGTTTTAAGATATTTGCTGCCAATCGTTCGAAGACTTTTCTGCATTTTTTTATGACTGTAAATTTTTTCATTGACGCCTTCACATAATTTAGCCACTTTGGGTGGCATGAATGATCTTAAGATTTATTCTAATAAAATTTCTAGACTGTCTCCAATGATAAAGATTATTTTTCGTGAATCACGGCGTGGTCATCATGATAGAAGACTTTGGAAACATAAGATTTATTAAATATAAAATATAATTATATAATTAAAATACCTTTCGTACGATATATTTCGATAGCACAGCTATCATCTTCAGGTACTCAAAACCAACTAAAAATATTATGAACTAACATTTAATTTAAACAAATTATTTTTTATTAATTTAATTTTTTAATAAATAAATATTTTTAAAAATATATTTTAAATTAATTTAAAATTTTAAAATTTTTTCACTTATATTCTAATTTTCACTTATATTCTAAACCAACTGATACTGGTCTTTATGCTTCTCCAGAAAGCTTTTGTGAATTTAAGTATAAGAGAAATATGGTGAAAAGATTGATTTATCGTTCATGGTCTTTATCTTCTACTTTTGCTAATTCGGTAAAAAGTGTTGATAAATTGGTTGAGTTGTTGATAAAGAATGGATATTCTAGATCATTTTTATTGTTGATGATAAAAGAGACTGTTGATAAATTTATTAAAAATCCTAAGGATCCATATTGTGGAAAGTCTGAATGTAATTTGTCGGATGGGTGTGAATTGAGTGTTGATCTGGGTGATGGTAAAAATGGATATAAAAAAATTGAGCCTAAATTTGTGTTAGTATAGCCGTACTCTGAAGGCTTTACAAATTATAAGAGGAAGTTAAGTAAATAGGTGGGAAATTTAGAGTATAAGATCGTCTCTAATTCGTGTAAGGTACGCAATATGTTTATTAATAAATCAAAAACTCCGGCTGGATTGTGTTCTGATCTCGTTTATCAATTTACATGTAATGGGTGTAATGCCACATACATTGGAGAGACTTCCCGTCATCTCTGTACTCGAGTTCTAGAGCATTGTCGATTGAAGGGTTTGACCAATATTAGTGAACACAATAGAGGCTGTAAAAGTGAAATAGGAATGTCTGATTTTAGAATTTTGTTGAGAAGTTTTAATAATTATTGGGAACGCGTGATATGTGAAGGATTGCTGATAAGGTCATTGGATCCAAAGAATAATGTGGAAAGTGCTGTGACTACTAATGTTTTGAATGTTTTGAATGTTTATAAATAGTTTACGTATGTTAAATCATGTTTGTTTTTTTTTAATATTATTAAAATAATTTAAAATTTTAAATTACATTAATTTTTAAAAATTAGAATATAAGTGAAAAAATTTTAAAAATTTTAAATTAATTTAAAATATATTTTTAAAAATATTTATTTATTAAAAAATTAAATTAATAAAAAATAATTTGTTTAAATTAAATGTTAATTCATAATATTTTTAGTTGGTTTTGAGTACCTGAAGATGTTAACTGTGCTATCGAAATATATCGTATGAAAGGTTTTTTATTGACGTTATCTTTTAATTAAATCGTAAGCTAAAAATATATATATATATAATTATTAATTTAAACAAAAATCGCCAATAATCTGAATAAATTTATAAAAGTGACAGCTAATATTTATAGTTGTTTGTCTTTTTATAAAAGATATTTCTTGAGGCATTACTTAACATATAATTCGATAAAACCAATAAAATCAGTATAACAATGTTTTTTATGAGTTTTAAGAATTTTTCGTAACACATAACATTACAAAGTCAAATTAAATTTTCTTTTGAACTCTAAACAATTTTTCAGTGTTCAGTAAATGTTTTATATTTTAGGTATATATAGTTCTTTTTTATTCGAATTTTTTTATTTTGCAATATTATTAATTGAACAAATAATTTATCTAAAATTAAACTTCAGTAACTTATTTGATAAAAGAGTAAATTATTATAAAACTGTTGATAATTTAGTAGTTTACGTCTGTTGTTTATTATTCTAAAAAATTTATAATAAATTATAATAAAACAATTAATTTTGTTTTAATATTATGAAATGAACATTGCGTGTTTTCAAAAGTTATTTACTATAAACTATCCCATAATGAAAAATTGGAAATTATTAATGAAAATAATTCTTAAATTTTATGGAATAAATTTTTGTTGCGAATGAATTGGTCACAAAAATAGAAATAATTCGATAACTAAATTATATTTTATGATACAATAGTTAAAGGTTAAAGTATCTGGTGAAACCAAAATTTGCATCGCTATTAAAGACGTGAATCGAAAAGGAATGATTTTTGTTAAAAATTGTTCTAATCGAAATGAAGGATATTTTGGACTCTTAAATTTAGAATTTTGAAGACCTGAGAAAAAGTTACTCGGCTCTCAATACATTTATTTCTGGTAATAAAATACTAATTATTTTATATCAAAGTGAACAACTAATATCAGAAAAGATATTGTTTGCATAAAAGAAAATGGTTTGAGAGCGTAAAAACTTATATTAAACATACAATAAATATACAAAGAACTTTAAAAGCAAAATGAATTATAAATGTATTAATGGATAATATACAATTACCATCACTGTATATTGCAGATATGTAATATTTAAAAAGAGTTATTGTCTAATTTTCGCTGACCTAACTTCCTATAATAAAAAACACAACCACATTAGTGATGATACTAATCATTGCATTCTATTGCATCAATTCAATTCGTATTCATATCATAAAATTGTTATTCAGCATAACAAGATTTTTCACGCACAGGCAAGTTAGTGTGTTACCGATATTAAAAGATTTATTGTATTTTTAATTGCAGTTGACCAGAAGAATGGGCAAACGCTTTCTACAAGCCTTAAAATATCCATTTTTATTCAAAAGAAAAACCAGATTTTGTATACTTTTGTTAGACTTTTCAAACGTTCGATAATAATGACCAAGATCTAAAAATCAAACCGTTGATCAAATTTCTATTATATTTAAAGTCACAAAAGCTATTCAAAGTATTATATAGTCATGTATTTGTTGGCTTTCTAGATATTTTGGTTTCAAAACTCTTATCCGTTTTTTCGACTAATAAATCTAAAAATGGAGGAAGTTAGACAGAAAGACTGACTAAGGAAACCATTGATCGCCCTATGATTGCGACTGATGAAAACAATTGCAACCATGGCCCACCTATGATGGTGAACCCAAAAAAATCACATGTTTTGGTGATTCCATATTCGGAAGGTTTTAGAAATTTTAAATTGGCTATTACAATATCATTAGACAATTCAAATTTGTTGAAAATAGTATCAAAATCGTTAAAATCAATAAATATGTTTAGTAATGAATCTCAAACCACAATAGGTTTAGTTTCTGATCTAGTGTATAAATTTTTATGTAATGGGTTCACTGCCACATACATTGGAGAGACTTCGCACACGGGCTCAGGAACATAGTCGATTGAGAGGTGTAAGTAATATTTTTAAGGATAGAAAAATGTGCAAAGGCACAACTCATTTAAAAGATTTTAAAATTTTATATGAAAGCTTCAATAATTAGTGGGAAAGAATTTTATGTGAGACATTGGTGATTAAATCACAATCCTCTGGAATAAACGTTCAATCAGCAACAAATTTATTGAGATTATTTAATTAAATCATTAAATCATAACTATTACACCATTATTGTTTCCATAAATAACACTTAACAAAGATTATTATGACAACCTGAAGATGAGGATAATTTCCTCGAAATATAAGAAATATATTTGGCATTTTAGAGTTTATATATATATTCATGTATTAGTCTGTTCGAAGTTTCATTGTATAATGAAATCAACATAAATCAACACGAATATTATTATATAATGATTTTTAGAATTTTTTAATTAGGGTAATTAATTATGTTTTATTGAAAGTGCCTATCTGATTTTATTTCAAATAAATAATAGTGAATAAACGGTAAAGCTTTAACTAAAGGACATTTAAAACTTTCATAGCATATTCGACATTTATTTATTCTTTATAAATGTGCCTAACATAAATTATTTTATTTCTATATGCAATTAACTCTAGATTTACAGATCCTACCAGTTTGAAGAATTTCAGATTTGATAATTAAATATAAACTATATAATTAATGTATAAACGGGCCCACATATTATATTTAAAAATTTTTTAAATTTTCTGTAATTTGGTATTGATATTTGAATTACAACAAAAACAATTATTTTTTATTTACTGATACACATTTTATTTAATACATAATTATTTAATTTCTTTTAATTATTTTAGAAATACTTTGTGCGCTTTTCAATTAGCAAATCCTGTAATGATATTTGAAAAATCAACCTTTCGAGCATATTCACAATTGAGCATAGATAAACCATTTAATCGACCTTGAGACATTTTTTATTCTTTTTATTCTTTTAGTGAAAGCAACAGAAACCGGAAAATTCAAACTTAAAAGCAGGTTCCCGTGCCATATGGCCCTCCTAGCCCCTTTCTTTCCGGACATATATATATATATATAAAGAGAGAGAGAGAAGTAGAAATATCTTACTAATATTAGTAAAATATATTTGGCATCGATTTAATTAAAAGATAACGCCAAATAAAAAACCCTTTTTACGATATATTTCGACAGCATAGCTTTCATCTTTAGGTACACAAAACCAAAATATTATAAATAAATAATTAAATAAATTTGGCAACGATTTAATTAAAAGATAACGCCAAATAAAAAACCCTTTTTACGATATATTTCGACAGCATAGCTGTCATCTTTAGGTACACAAAACCAAAATATTATAAATAAATAATTAAATAAATTTGGCAACGATTTAATTAAAAGATAACGCCAATAAAAAACTTTTCGTACGAACATATTTCGATAGCATAGATATCATCTTCAGGTACTCAAAACCAACTAAAAATATTATGAATTAACATTTAATTTAAACTAATTATTTTTTATTAATTTAATTTTGTAATAAATAAATATTTATAAAATATATTCAATTCACTTTTAATTAATTTAAAATTTTTAAAATTTTCACTTATATTCTAATTTTTAAAAAATTAATGTAATTTAAAATTTTCAATTATTTTAATAATATTAAAAAAAAACAAACATGATTTAACATACGTAAACTATTTAAAAACATTCAAAACATTCGTAGTCACAGCACTTTCCACATTAATCTTTGGATCCAATGACCTTATCAGCAATGCTTCACATATCACGCGTTTCCAATAACTATTAAAACTTCTCAACAAAATTCTAAAATCAGACATTCCTATTTCACTTTTACAGCCTCTATTGTGTTCACTAATATTGGTCAAACCCTTCAATCGACAATGCTCTAGAACTCGAGTACAGAGATGACGGGAAGTCTCTCCAATGTATGTGGCATTACACCCATTACATGTAAATTGATAAACGAGATCAGAACACAATCCAGCCGGAGTTTTTGATTTATTAATAAACATATTGCGTACCTTACACGAATTAGAGACGATCTTATACTCTAAATTTCCCACCTATTTACTTAACTTCCTCTTATAATTTGTAAAGCCTTCAGAGTACGGCAATACTAACACGTATTTAGGCTCAATTTTTTTATATCCATTTTTACTATTATTTCGATCAACACTCAATTCACACCAATTTGATAAAATTACACTCAAACTTTCCAAAACATGGATCCTTAGGATTTTTAATAAATTTATCAACAGTCTCTTTTATCATCAACAATAAAAATGATTTAGAATATCCATTCTTTGTCAACAACTCAATCAATTTATCAACACTTTTTACCGAATTAGCAAAAGTAGAAGATAAAGACCATGAACGATAAATCAATCTTTTCACCATATTTCTCTTATACTTAAATTCACAAAAGCTTTCTGGAGAAGCATAAAGACCAGTATCAGTTGGATTTTTATAAATCTCTGTCTCATTTTTTGGACATACTC
Source organism: Schmidtea mediterranea (assembly GCA_022537955.1). Lineage (NCBI taxonomy): Eukaryota > Metazoa > Platyhelminthes > Tricladida > Dugesiidae > Schmidtea > Schmidtea mediterranea. The sequence goes on along the minus strand of CM039682.1, from coordinate 28,118,824 downwards.
TTCATCCTTAAGAGGAGGCAATTTTCCATTCTTCCGACCCTTTGGCAATTTCACAAACTGAGGAGAATTTAACAAATCATTCAACTTATTTACATACACATCATGGTCAAGAATAACTATCCCATTTCCTTTGTCAAACTTACAGATATTTATATTTTTTTTAGCTAAGTTTTTTAAAGTCATAAAATCCCTAATATTCTGCTTTTTGTTTTTATCAATATACTCTATCGTACTTGCACTTAACGAGCTCTTCACATAATTACCATTAATGCCTTTTATCGATCGGGTTATATGAAAATATAAACTTTCAATTTTTGCACACAATTTTGTTTCATCCAATCGATTCTTAATACAGTGATTTGGACCAAATTTTGAAACACGCTCTTCATCATCATTCAAAACTATTTTACTCAAATTTAGCACAGTATTCCCCACACTAAATTTAGAAATCCCAAATATTTTTCTCAAATTAATCAATTTTTTAATATGAGCATCCTCTTTAGATTTTATTTGCACAATCGAATTTTTGATACACCATTTTAAGCACACTTGTAAACAAAACTCATTCGTAACATCATTTAACATTAATCCAATATTTGTTAGTTTTTTATCAATGGAAGTTCTCCTTATTTTCTCTGATTCCAACATTCTTCTTAACGTTCTTCTATGTATTAATAGGACATCTTTACTGGAAAGACAATCGCTTAGTTTCATTTTAAAAATGAAAGAAGGAATAATCTTTTCTTCTAAACAAGTCTCAAGAAAACTAATGTCTAGATCCTTTCTTTTGATGGAGTTATAAACCTTCATAAACCTTTTGAATATTGGAACAGCTGCAGCATGATTTATAGATAAATAATTAAATAAATTTGGCAACGATTTAATTACACAATGTTGACCACATGTTAAGGTCCATGGTTTTTGAAACATAGTTTTATTATACACAATAGGTTTACCCATTGTTTGCAGTTTCGAAACCATTAAAGCCGGATAATAGAAACCCATAGGATCAAATACAAATATCTTACTAGGTTTCATATATATTGCTAACCAATGTTCTCCACCGAGATGAGACGATTGAGTATTGACAATTATGGCTTGATTATTACTTAAATATGGAATTTTAATTGGGGGAAAACCCCTAAAAACTCATGTCCTAGTATTTGTTTTCCAATTCGATAGACCTGAACAGAACTACATCAGTAATATTAATAATACATGAAAAAACTTGCTCCATGACAAATTATCATAAATTATCTATACATTTATACCATTAAAACTAGTAATGTTCGTTCAAACTAGTAATTTTTGAACTTTGTTCAAACCAACACTGTTCTTTTTGCAGTTATTTGAACCTCATTTTCAAATACTCCATATATTACAACATTCACCGGTTCAGTTGTAGCTTTAGCAAACATTATATCTAATCGTAAATTTCCATTTTGAGGTAATTGACTCTGATTTAAATCAAAATCGGGTGCCAAAACAAATGTAAAGAATAGATATTTGCTTTTAAAATCCTCAAAAGTTATACCACAATTAAAGTTTTTATCCAAATAACCAATATTTCTCACCATACTCTGCATATATGTAGCACAATAATTATCATTATCGAAATCTTGAGTATGTTTCTCTATAATCACTATTTTTCGAGAAAGTTAACGATATTACACCAACATTTTTGAAAATTGAACTCGATGTTAAGTATGATCCATTATATTGAGATTCACTTTAAAATGTTACCAATATAAAGTTGGGCATTCTTCTATCTCCAAATATTTGTTCCTTATAGAAAGAAGCTGCACCTTTAGTAATAACAAATTGAACAATTTCCTTTATTTTCAATGGATGTATTGCATGCTTAGAATTAAGACCCATTTGATGACTGGCTAATACAGAAGGCTCAACACGAACTCTTCTCACCAATAATTTTCCATCAACTAATTGAAGAATTGGTGCTGTGGTAGTGATAATGCAGACTCAGATATTTTTAATCTAATGGGTACATTAACACCTGGGAGTAAATATTTCGGTTGATCCATAAAATCGAGTTGTAATGATGAGCACATGTTAAATAATTTCGAACTCTTAATCTACTTTTTCCTATCGTCATCACTACCATAATCCATAGGAGTTAAACATGTATTTTTAGTATCGTTATTGTAATTTATAATAGTTTCTATTAGAGCTTTGTGAATAAATATACTGTTACCACCTTCAATCTTGATATTATTAAATCCGAAAACAGGATCTTTAAAAAGTGTATGAAACAAGAAATTGTTTGGTATTACATCACAAGGTTCACCCATCGGTTTTCTATCTTTATCTACAACTTTGATCTGAACAGTTAACAATGTATCATTTAAATCTAAATATTCAGTTTGGGAACCGTTAATATAAAATTCAATATCTGTTCTACTATCCATAATATAATTCATCAGAAATACTTCTTCAAAGGCCACCATTTCAATTACCGCCTGGGGAGACGGTCTATCAAATAAACACAATTCAGATGTCTTTTATGATGTCTTTTACGTTTTTGAGCTAGTGTCGGTAGAACTTTCTTTAGCTCGGATAATGCATTTGATTTCAGAGATGACAATATTTTCTGCTCATTCATTATCACATCTTTAGCGATTTTCATACCAAAACTACCAATGCGTTTAAGAATAGGAAGTGCAAATCTACCAAGATTTCTCAACGATCCTGATCCGTACTGTTTACCAATAAAATATGGTAATTCGAAACCACTTTGGCTACCATTATACATACTAATAATATCGTTATTGGCCATCTAATTTACGAAAATGTAATTCCAAATGAGTTTTTGTATCTTTACTAAATTTAATAAATTTACCGCTATCATCACGAATATTTATTTATATATCTTTTATGCACGATGTTGATACCGGTACGTACATGAGATTATCAATATTTATATTGACAACTTCATTCTGATCATGTTTATCAACCCAAACAGATTTCAATAGAAGAACGAAAGAATCACCAACAATTATAGGATCGATGATGTTAGTATATATAAGCATTTGTCTATGAAGTTTTATTATTTTCGGTTTGTGTACACCAAAAGCACTTGCCCGATATGTTTGCTTATCTAATCCCAACGTATAAGCCAAATTTGATCAAATGTAACTTCACAAATGTTATTATTCAGTCTGAATTTACATATTCCATCTTTAACAAATTCAATAGCTTTAAATATATGTAAATAGTTGAATGAAATATATTTATATAACTCTTCAAGTGTTTCAATATATAAATCATTAGTAAACTTAAATGTAACTTCAACCTCATTAATATATGATACAGATATTTTTATGTGTTCATTCACAGGCCCAACATCAATAAAAGTTTTGAAACCTAATAGGTATTCAGTACCAGGAACAACAATGTTAAGCTTATCACTACCCATTCGCTTGGCATCATCAATACTTTCAATCTTTATTGTAAATTGGCTAAAATCACAACTAACATTCAATCCATCTATGAAAAACATGCCACTATTTTCCTCTAAAATTTCATTCGGAATAGGACAATATCGTTCAATATTATTGATTGAGAAAATACCACTACATGTTTTGGGAACACACTTCTTGTAATTGATTTTGCATTGACTATAAAATGGGAATGTATTGTACACAACTGTAAAGTCTTGCAAAGCAACTTCCCAATTTCCATGTAAATAAATGGGATTTTGAAGATCAACCATAAATTTACTTGTTTGATTTTCCGGATGGATTAGTGGGCAACTATTGCTCGGAAAAATAGTATAGAAACTCATTTTACTAGGTCTTTTGATGATATCCATGAGGGTTTGTGATATCCATGACATAATATTGTTTATCCTTACCCACCATTTTAGTTTTCAATATTTTCTGAATTCTGAACACTGTAGGTTTGGAAATAACTTGTAATTCCTGTTCATAGAATTTCCTTTGTATTACATTGTTATCACTATCTTTAATAACATACATTACAGGACTCTGTTTAGTATTAATTTTTATAATTCGAAATACTTCATCACTCCAATTACTATCGAAATTTTTGATGAAAGGTGAAGCAGATATTTTACTAATTCTGACGTGATCACCAACTTTATATTTTGATTTTGTAATTTTTACAATTTTTTTAGACCGTACTGATTTAACTAATGTTTTCGAGCTGATAACTTCGGGTCTCAAACCATTCAGACCTCGATGTGATGATTAATTATAACTAACAAGTATTTTCGGTAATACATTTATCCATATTTTATTACCTTGATGCACGAAATATTTCTTCAATCTATCCCTCAATGTCCGGTTAAACCTTTCAATATGGGGGGCTTTGTATTGAGAATGTACAGAATAATGATTTATTTTTATACGATCAAGGATTTGCTTAACTTTACTATTTTAAAACTTCTTGCCTATAAGAATAATAATAATAATAATAATAATAATAATAATAATAATAATAATAATAATAATAATAATAATAATAATAATAATAATAATAATAATAATAATAATAATAATAATAATAATAATAATAATAAAAATACCTAAACCAGTTTGCAAATTGTCTGGATGCCCATTTTTAAATATATTATTAATTGCTTTATATATTTCCTCTGCAGATTTTGTCTTTGTTGGTACACAGCGGGTAAAACGGCTGAAAACATCAATACACGTTAAAATATATTTATAACCCTTGTTAATCTTCGAATACGGTATCATCTCCATCAAATCCATTTGCCGTAAATCATTAATACCGAATGTCTTATAAGTTCTCGTTGGAAATCTTTTCCGCATTGGTTTGTTTAAACTGTACGCAAGATGATCTGACAACCACTTTTGCGTTTCATTTTTCGAATTTGGGACTCTTTTCTTTAACTTTACTACTCCACCGAAACCTGCTTCGTCTTCTGGGTTGATCCAAATCTTCTCCATTACAACAAGATGATTTAAATTTTAATTTAACATTAAGTAATGATTGTCCCATCGTTTATTGTAATCCACCTAATAATGATATTGCTAATGGTAACATTGCTCCGATAAAACCACTTTGTTGTTTATATATGATTTTTCTCATTTGCTTACTATTTTTATTATTTACAAGCGATAACAAAGGTTTACGATTTTTATTCAATACTAGTATTTTAGATTTACTCATTTTAATTTTACTTCTGACTTCTTTTAGTAGAATTTTAAGTAAATCATCGACAACAAAATTTGGAAATGATTGTAAAATAGACATTCTTTTCATACTCGAAGCCTTTAATAATGCATTAAAATATGGGAAACTCCTATGATTTTTTACAATTTTAACTTGTTGACTTTTTTATTACTCTTTTAATAGGGTTTTTCGAAATTAGATTCATTGCGGGAAAATTCTCGGTTATTAGTTTTTAGATTGTGTATAACTAGTTTTTGTGGAACTTTTTCAGTCTTTATTTTCTTTTTAATACTTTGTCTAAGTTTTCTGATATTTTCAAGCCTGGATTTCATAAACATTTTTACATGTTAATGTTTTCAACTTTGTTTATAAACCATGGCACCTTATTTATTGAAAATATCTGTTTTTACCCGTATATCATCATTGCATTGTTGTGTGAAATCAAGAAATATATATCCATGTGGTGATTTTCTAGCATCTTGAAATGCACTGATAAGAAAATTACGATTATTAGGGTATGCTTGTCGAGTAAGAAAATCAATAACTGTTGCATCTTTAGGATTCTTGAAAATAACTAAATATTGAACATTTAAATTCCTTGTTCGATGTGCGCCACACTGATGAAATAGATTTTGAGTAATAAAGATCACAGTAACACCAATATGTCGACTGATTTTTGTGAATAAATTATTAAAATCCTTTTCATTATTAGCTTCCTGATACAAATCATCGATAATGATGACATCGCCTTTCCTTAATCGACTTGACCAGTTTTTATCGAAACCCTTTACTATTTTCATGTTTTTCAATTTACAGAAATTATCTTGAGTTAATCCATGTTCTTCATCTGCACCCTTATGCCAATAAATCTTGTTGAATTTTGTTTGAAATAAATTAGATTTCAGTAATTTACACACAAACATAGTTTTATCACTACCACTTTGGCCGACGATTTCATATACCGCATCATTTCTTAATTCCATTATTGATTTGTATAATTATAGTTTTTTGTTTATATTATACAATTTAATGAACAATTTTCTAATAAATCATATATATATAGATTAATATTTCTTTATTGTTTAATTATGTTATCAAATATAAATTATAAAGGAACTTTCGACGTGTCAAAAATGACGTTTCCGAATGGTAATTGTTGATAGGAGTGGAAAATACCCTATAATATTTTTCAAATCCGGCAAATGCAGAATCATGGGATGCAAGAAACCTTTAGATGTCAATAAATTACAATATAGAATATAGGATATTAAAATCCAGTCAATTACGGTTACCACGGATATTGGACATTCTATCAATCTATATAACATGTCAACAAAATGTCTTTGTATGTTCGAGCCAGAATTATTTCATGCACTGAGGCTTTTAAAATACAACCCAGTGTGTGTTAACGTGTTTTCCAGTGGGAAAATAGTTATATTAGGGTTACGAAACCTAGAGTACAAAAATATTGTTACAGACATATACAATGAAATCATGGGATTGGTCGATATCTGATTGGCTAATGATTGATTAAAACAATTTACTTATTCATTTTATTTCATTTTTAAAATGGAAAATACTACGCCGATGACAAGTTCAGTAAAATCAAAGAACGAAATTGAAAATTATGGTAAATTTATTATTTATTACTTGTTACTATTATCATTGTTTACAGATAAATATCAAGAAGTAATTTTAGAGCGTTTGTTCTTCTTTTATCCTCAAATGTGAACAATTCTGAAAGAACAACCAGCATCAATAATTCCAGATCTCTTATACACTGAGAAAAATATCTGAATATTCAATATAATCGATCAAGCTTTATGGAATGTAAAGTTAAATCGAACAATGAAGGATTTGGTACCAGAATACCCGTGTATTATGGATTGCAGCTGTTGCAATTTCAGATACCGAAGATATATGGAATGGTGCCTCGTCAAATCTGTTCAAAATATTTGTAAATTTAAACTTTTTAGAAAATAAATGTTTTATTGTTTATTTGGTTGTTTTGGTTTGATTAGTAATATTTTTAATAGTCTGATTTTATTAGTAGAAATCTTTTAAATAGTAATAATATTAGTATTTGTTTGGTTTTACTAGTATTAATTTTTTATATAGTTATAATATTAGTGATTACAATAATATAGTCTTTATTTAAGAAAATAGGTAAAAATGTACAATGGAAATGTGAATATTGATGATTTGTTGCCACTGTTTTGCATAACCGGTTGTATTGGCTGTTGAACTTCTTTCATTATACGATTGAACTGATCAGTTGTTTTATTAGAATAAACTTTTATGCTATATTGAACTTGATTTATCAATTTTTAATTAAGTTTGCGATTTTCATTCGATTTGAATATTGATTTTCTTAATTCATTTTTGATAATACCTATGGTCTGATTTAGATATAGAAGTTCATCATATATTGCGTTCTGAGCTCTTTTAAAGTCTCATATGTGAGTTCTAATCGGATTTCTAAATTACTCATTCTTTCAGATAATCTTTTGACTGGAGTTTTCAAATATCTAGGCCTATCTATCATATACAAAATATCCATCAACACGGCTGTATCAGGACATACACAACTTGTTGAATTTTTACCTTGAACGGTTACAACAATTGAGTTAGCCATTTTAAAAACACTAACAACTAATATTATTATTAAAATTTCTTTAATCATTTTCAAATCTATACATAAATATTTATTGTTTATAGCTTAAAGTTTATGTGTTTAACTTCTCATTGGTTTAAATTAGTATAAAAGTAATTGTTATTTCAATTTTTTATCATTATAATGGATGTTATTGTACCGAGCGCAGTTCAATCAATGAACGAAATTGAACATTATGGTAATTTATTATTGTTATTAGTATTATTATAAGTTTTGTAGATGATTATTTTAAAGTTATCAAAGAACGTCTGGACTTCTATTATCCAGATATACATGAAATATTGAAGGATAAGCCAACATCAATAATTCCAGACTTAGTCTTTAATTATACATCTATATGGATATTTTCCGTAATCGATGAGTTCCTATGGGACGTCAAACAAAAAAATGTTAAAAAATATGGAACTCGAATATCCATGTGGTGATGGATGTCATTGCTGCGCTTCCGATATAGGAAGTATGTGGAATGGGCTTTGAATAAAGCTCGTCGACAATATTACTATAGTCGAATTATTTCTTTTTAATAAAAGTTTTTTGTTGTTAATGACTTTGTTTTTATTATCTATTAATTATAGTATAATAATAAAAATAATATTAATAATAATAATAATAATAATAATAATAAATAAAAACTTTTAATAAATATTAATAATTAAAATACTACTTATAAAAATAAGTAAAAGAATAAAAATTAAAATTAAAAATTTTTAATAATTAAAACACTACTTATAAAAATAATTAGTCATTTTAAATTTAAATTTTTTTTAAATAATATGACCTTGAGAAAATTTTGAATGACCTTGGGAAATTATTATGACTGTTCCAATGACCTTGAATAAGTCGTGGTCTTTGTTTCAATGACCTTGAATGAGTCATGGTCTTTGTCTTAGAAAAATTTGTACTTTTAGATTTAGAAAATTTTTCTACCGGGAGGGGGAGGTATGTGCTAAAGGTGACATATCCCACTACTATCTTATTAGCATCTAAAGACATTACCAATCTAAGGATTAAGAAGAATGAGAAGAATTTAGATTGTTATCAACAATTGCTGGAGAAGAATATCGATTCCTTGCACTGTGATTAAAGGTCAAGCTGCTCTTTATATCAAACCTCTCAATATGACTAACAGTGCAAAGCCGGATCAGATAACCGATGAAAATCAGTAAAGCCAGAGAAATTCCAAGGAGTGGAACTTTTTTGAGACAAATCTTTTCTCAAAATTAAATTATATTAAACCGAAAATTTTATCTCTATCGTTTTACCTTCTAGATTGGCTAATTCTAAGCAGAATCATGTCAATTCCTATGAATCAAGAACTTGTTACATTAATAATAAAATTTTGATTTGGTCGTAGACGTGTTAGGCGATGATCAGCGCTGATCAGTGTGGATTGGCAAAGATCAGTGTAGATCGGGAATCGTTGGTTTGTGTTGGTTTATATAAAAAATAATAGGATTGAAATATTTATTGAAATACTGTATTATGAAAATTTAATATGGAAATTGATTGTTAATTGTTAATTATAACTTTGATAACCAATTACAACGTTCAAATTGCAAAGTGAATAAAAATTTGTAATTATTCAGATATAGATTCCGTATTTTGATTAGTAATTATGTAATTTTGCAAGCATTCCGTTAATATCGTAATTTGTAGAAATCGATCAATCAATTAAGTACTTGTAGAATAATTTTTAGAAAATTCTATGAATTTCTAAATCAAATTTATGAGGTATCATAAAGAACATCATGTCAATAGTTAGTTTTCCCTATTCATTTAAGTGTGATTTCAGAATTAATTTACTACTTACTGATAAAAATAAAAGAATAGGCTTTTTTAACATGTTAAATCAACATGTTTATTTTTTTTAATAGTAACGTTTTCATAGAAATATTATCCAAAAATTTCCATGTTCCACAATTACAGTGTGTGTATGCGTGTGGAATAAATATACAGTGTATACTGTGTACATGTCATAAAGTGCAAACACATTAACAAGTTTTCAGATACAGGCACACATTTATGCTCATTTACAAGCCCACACACCGACAATCAATAAATAAATTTCCATCCCTAAGCCCAATCATTCAAAAATATGTCTGCTAGCCAATCAGATTCAAGTAATAGAATTCGGTCTTCAAGTCGTTTAAAATTTGTTTGTAAATTAGAGCATGCATCAAAAATATTTATTTCTTTCAAATTTGATCCAATAAGATTCGAGAATTCCTGTGACGTGTTCAATTGTGTCTTGTTGACTGCATTTTGAAAACGTCTTAATATAAACTGATTATTTTTACTTTGCTGCTGTAGAATTTTAGTCGAATTTTACTAAACATCGTTTTATAATTATCTCGGATTAAATTCAACAAGAAACAGTTTTTCCATTGTCAAACATCAACAGAAATTTAATAAACGAAATTGATTCAATTAGAAAGGATATATAATTTACAATTGGATATTTACCTATTCTTGATTTATTCTCTAGACATTCTATCACAGTAAGTAAAATTAAAAGATAATTAATTTTAGTTAATTAATTTTGAATTATAATTGCTTTGTTTCTGATGAATTTATTAAATAAATATCAGATGGGAAATATTTTGGGTCCAAGAAAGAAATTACCAAAGGAAGATTTGCAGTTTTTAATGGGAAATACAAATTTTACAAAGAAACAAATTAAACAATGGTATAGAGGATTTACGGTAATGTTTTTATTTTCATTAAAATTATATAGCTAGCGATTAAAAAAATATTTTTAATTATTTTTGATATTTTAAATTATAATATAATTAATAAATGAAAATATTAACAAATTAATCATTTTTACAAATTATAAGAATAATTAATACAATAATTGAGTTTTATTATAATTTATTTGTTGTAAAATTATATTTCTTGAATTTTAATATTTAACTGACTTTACCCAGTATAAAGTGATATTCAAGCCACCAATACACGATATCAAATTTTATGTAGTCAGTCAATCGAAAATACAGCGCACCAACATAAAATTTATTTTACTAATATTTTAAAGGAATAAAATTCTTAACACTTTAAATTAATTTTTTTGTGAATAATAAATTTTATTTTTATAAATTAATACACGTTCATGCTGTTTTTTTAATTTGAAATTTTAATAAAACAGTTTAAACTCCCCTTCTCCTTTTTGACATTATTCTAAATAATCAAGAATATAAGTGGTCAAGAAAACGAGTCTAAAACCAACTAAAAAGGTAGAAATATCAAAAAAGAAATTGAAATCAACAAAGGAAATAGGTATATCGTGCATAAATTTGAAATTTTTTAGTAAACATTTTTCGAAATAAAACAAAAAATATATTTGCAGTTTATGATTTATAGGTTATGACTAAAAATCTAAAAATTTCAAAACGAGGTCTAGGAGGTTGAAAATTTTCAAGATTTATTTCATACTATCATAAAAAAAGTACTTTTAATATTGATAAAACTGGCAGATTTCGACACTAATATTCAGACCGTATCAAATACAAAGTTTCCGGGTTAAATCATCGAAAAAAATCGTCGTACAATTTTATTTAATACCAGTATGGAAGGCGAAAACCTTTATTTTTTATTAATACTGGTATTGTTTGTTAAAGTTCCTTTTATTTCATAGTGTCCAAGTTAGAGGTTAAATAGATTAATTCATTTAACTGTCAATTGTGTATGTTGGGGGGGGGGAGAATTTACTGAATTTGTGTTTACGAAGTGTTACGATCATGTTACTATCGTATGAAAATGCATTTTCACACTAATTAATTTATATTTCTTTCATCATTAAAATTTCAATATCCATATATTATACAATTATAATGTATTCATATGTCTCTCATAAGCGCTAGTTCGACGATATGTTCAGACATACACTTTTAGTATTATCACTCTTTTTCTCTTCCGATTTCCATTTACTTAAATCAATGCGTCGTACGATTGTGTGTGGTTTGGAGTCTTACATCCTCTTAAATTTTTAAAACTTTTAAATAAGAACTAGAAAATATATTCAAGTATATAAATGCAATAGATAACCCTGCCGAAATATTTATTTTAAATATAATAGAAGCAGTTATCTAAATAATCATACGATGCTCAAGTCTTTCTTTTTCTAAAACACAAAATGTCACTGTGTTAAAGTGACATCATTTATTAAAGATATTGACATGGAAAAATAACCTTTTTCACTAAAATAAAACAAAGGTTTAAATTTGGTTTGGAGATTGAATAGAAATTTTATTATTTAAGGCTGTTTAAAGCGCTGAAATTTACTTGAAATCTATAAAGATAAAAGAGTCGAAAAAAACAAGGTCCAGTATTTTTTGACGAAAAAAAGTTGATTTGAAATCTTAAATTTAAGGATAATTTTTAACTTACGCGGCTTACATGGTTCTTAATCTAACAAAATATTTCATTTCTACTTCACTATTTCTGAGAAAAGAAAGAATACATTCCTATTGCAAATTTGGATAAGTATTTTTAGTGTAATAAAATGAATAATTATGTGTAATAATATAAAAATATTTAAATACTCCATTTCTTTTTTACCCTAGTGGTATTATACAGTCAATTCTTTTTTTATGCGCTTTTGAAGTTATGCAGTTTTCTCCTTTCGGGTTCAGAAAAGAACTAAACGAACCAGATATTTTTGAATAGAGAATCATTCAAATCACAAGGTTCCTTTTCAAAATTTTCAAATGTTTTTTTCAATTTCTCCTCCAATTCATATTTTTTTGTATTTTATGTGCTTTACGAAAATTATCGAACTCATTTCTATTTATAAAACGTAAGTCGTGTCATTTTTTATGCCGTTTTCTGAGGAACGTATCTGCCGCATAAAATAAGAATTGACTGTATTTTTAATAAATACTTTTGTTACGACACGTTACGGAAAAGGGTTAAAAATATGATAATTCCTGTTTCAGGGTTGTTGAATATGTCATTTTTAGAGTTACATAATTTACTAACGACCACAGAAATTTGGGTAAAATGCGAAATTATTTTTTACGTACATGATTGAAATAGCAAATGAAATGTTGTTGATATGTAGATAACGTGTTTACAATTTCTAGCATTTCAATAATAGTCTCGTCGTAAATGTCGCAAACGAGTGTAAAATACTTTAAGGCGTACTTTTTCTCTTTTGAAGAAATATATATATATATATATATATATATATATATATATATATACATATATATTATATATTATTATAAAATAAATGTTTACTTTCCCAATTAATGTGATAATGACTGTGGGATAATTTTACATTGAATTATTTCAATAATTAAATATTTAAAAACAAATTTATTAATTTAAAATTTTTTAAAGTTTTTCCAGTTATTAAACTTATTTAATAGATTAAGTTTTAGTAAATTGAAAAAATAAAATAATAAAAGGTAACGTATAAAAGAGTTTTACTAAAAAAAGTATATTTAAAGTAAAATATAAATTTCACATTGTAAAAATAACTAATAATACTTAAATTATAAAAAAATATTTTTTTAAATGTATGATCTCTTTTAAGTTATTACTTGAATATTTCATCCGAAAATAAATTTCAAGCTCATTTAGTATAATTAATTAAATACACATTGATGTTTAAGTAATTATTTTTCTATAGACAAAATTATGGCCTAAAATTTTAAGAAAAACTACTTTAATAATGGTCATTTCTTATCCATTAATCATGACTTTCCGCGAATAAGAATTCTTAATAAATTATAATTTATTTTCTAGCATATACAGATGCGTAACAAATGTAATTGGGAAACACGACAAAATAATCGGTATGACTCTGGCAGGTGTATGGAAAATGTAGATTTTTCTGATTTTTATTGTTTTCAAGCTGCATAAGGATTATTTCAAATATTTCATATTCATCAAAATAATAACTAACAGGTGATATAGTTAACATTTCAAGTTTCAAGTTTATTAGAAACATAATAAGAGAATTTCTAGTTTTGAAATACGAATTTCCTTAGTGAGAAGACTTGCAATATAAAGAATGGATAGAAATCAAAAAATTATACTTACGAAAAAATGAAGTCTACCACATAAAAAATGCGTTTAAGAAAATATTCACTATAACTACACGTGGGGAATTACACTAAAGATTTAATGAAATTCTAGATCCTGGTTGAAATTCCTCAGTTATTAAGCATCTTCAACATATGATAAAGAAGAAAAGGTTAAGATTATAGACAATGACAATAATTGAAAAAATCTCAGAATTAAAAAGAAATCATTATCAACTACAAACAACTGGCAGACAGTTGATTGTCGGTTGATATTAGTGAAATGTTTTGTTTATTATTAATAAGAACAACAAGATATAAGCGTTTAAGACATAGAACGGCAGTTTTTCTTTAAAGTTGTCTACATTTTTTATGAAATTTTTAAGTTTTAAAGAAATCTGAAGGAATAATTATTTTAGATTATGGCTTTGGGCTTTAAAATTGTATTAAAACTAAATCATCTGTTTCGTATTTTCGACAGAAATTTAAAAAACCATGTATATTATTTTAAAATCACAATCTAATTAAAAAACAGATAATTCACTTTAAAGGTCAAATCTTCAAAATTGTAGTGTAATCTGTTAACGGGCAGGTTGAAAACGATTTCTCCTTGTTTTTTATAAATATAAAGATTTATTATTTATATAATATTTATTATATATAGTAGTTTTATATTTCATATTTATATAATATATTTTAACAATTAATTAAAAAATTTATTAAAATTGAATATAGTTTTGTTGGTGATATTATCATTTCAAAGATTTAACATGAAAAATCCTAATCAAACAGTTTCAACCTACTTTCTATAAATCTTTATAAATTTTTATAAATTCATATAATTTCAAAATAGAATTTAAAGATTTTTATAAATATTTGCTTTAAAATTAAAAATATAAATTGGCATTTATTGTAAACATTATGTGTGACAATTCTAGATTTTTCGACATTTCTCTTCGATTTTTGTACTTTCTTCTACATTTTGGCACATATTTCAGATAAGTATCATAGATTGATATGTTTGTATATAATATATATATATATATTCATGATAATTGGAATAATTATCTTACATTATATATAGTTTGAACGCAGAATAGATTTATGAGAAAGTATTTCATTCCAAGTAGGCTATTTTGAAAACTTTTTTTATTTATACCATTAATGACTATTAAAAAAGAGTCATAAAATAAGAATTTCAAAGCAATCATATAAATTATATAGCATTATTGCTGGGGAATATTTATTTGTTATCTTTGATCCTCAAATAGATTTTGACTTGGCAAAAACATTTCAATTTTTTTTATTACACCCTTATGAGAATTAAATTATATTTATAATAATAAGTTATTTTAATTTATATATTAAATATTATTATTTTTATTTTTATTATTATTATTATTATTATTAGCAATACATAATATCTTTTGTAACAATTAAAAATTGTTAATTTTGTAAGCAAATCGTTATTTTTTAGGTATAATGATATAAAATGATATAAAACTTTAAATGGTATAAAAGTGAACGATAAAAATAAATAAAAAAAATATTTAATTAGAAAATTACTCTGATCTCTCTAAATTTCATAGTTTAAAGTTTTTCTATTTAAATAATTTTTTTTCTTTTGATTATTTGTTTTTCTCAAATTTCTTAAAATATTAAATCTTATTTAATAATAATGTTATATTATAAATTTATTTTTTCCCTAAATTTTAAAGATACGAAATTTTACCGGTTTTGTGTAATTTAATTGTTTTTCATTATTAACATTTAAGTAGAAGTAAAATTTATTGAAAAAAAAATATTTACAATTTAAATATAAAATAAAAATAATTATAACCATTACAAGTACAAAGTATACCACATACAAATCAAATGTGATTAGAGCTATTTTTAACCAAAAATTGATTATAACAACAATAATATTAAAGGAAAATTTGTAAATTAGAACTTTTTTCCTCCAAAATTTGAAAATTAGAACGAAAAGTTACTAAAATTTGGAAAATTATTTAAACAAATTTTTTCTTTTATATATTAAAAATATTTTACAAAAAATAAATAAAATTTTGTTCTTCTCGAATTTTAAAAAATTAAAAAATTTTTAAAACCGAAATTTTAACAAAAATTTAATAATTTCTGAAAAAAATAATTTTAAATTTTTTAACAAAACTATTTTACATTTATTTTCATCTGGCAGCACAAAATTGCGTTTATCAATCAATTCGCTAAAGTCGACTGTGATCAAGAACTTGAGAGAGGAAATAATATTAATAACTAAGTTCTATTTTTTATTAATTCGTGACATTTTTAAAATACAATTTATAATTTAATTTAATTACATTAATTCTTGTAAATTTGATATTTAATTTACGTTTACCATTTGTTGTCCGATATTTAATACATCATTTTTACAACTTTAATTAATAAACTTTAATTTTTAAACTTAAATTTATAATATTATATCTTATATTTTTTATTTATAATGAAATTATGAAACTGATTTATATTTATAATCTTTTACCCTTTTTACTATCTGCCAAATTTCATTTTCTGTGCCTTTTTATCTTTTTTTCCAGAATATAGGTCATTATTTTTATTTATTTGACATCACATATTTCCCTAAAGTTTAAAATAATGTGCCTAAAACTGATCTCTTTTATTAAATAAATAATTACCGTGAATTAATAATAATTGAGAATAGCATGACTTGTAAATAACATCATTATGGGTAAATATCCTATCAGAACTTAATATCAAAAAAACTTTATAAAATGCAAGGTTTATAAGACACCAAATTTTCAGAAAACATTTTTTCTGTAAATAAGTTGGTTTGAAATACTAACAATATAGTAATTTAATCGCGTTATATATAATTAACGCTTTTCTATAATTAGAAAACTTTTAAACAATTTAGCTAATTCATGTCAACGCCACTGAAATTAGTCTGATACTCAATGTTACTTATTATATTAAATATAATTTCTCAATATCTATAGTTATCGCATCATTAGGCTTATGTCTTTTTAGAAATTTATTATATTACTCACTATTCAGCTTTTCTAATTGATATGGAATTTCTAAATTTTTTATTAATAAAATATAAATTAGTTAGAAATTTTGAGAATTATCCAATTTTCTTTTTGTTTCTTATTTTTCATTTAATGCATTTTAAATATTTTGTTAATCCTAAATTTATTTATTTTCTATTTTTAAACTAGAATTTAATTCGTTTTTTGAATTTCATTTAGTTTTCGACTATAGATTGCTTTTATATATATAATCAAAAGTAAACTAAAAGATAAATTATTTTGCTGGTTAATGATTTAATTAATTTTTATTTCGTGACATAAATTTTAAATGGATATTTGTAAATTTCAGAAATTTCTAAATTACGTTTTTCCAAAAGTAATAAAATAGATAAATATAAATATTGACAAATAAAGGTTTATAATATTTAAGATAAGATATAAAAGGTATTTGTGGTGAGTCGATACCGATTTCTGACTCCTCGGTATCCTTATTTAAATAAATCGAACAACCTAACACAATGACGATTATTTAGAATCACCACAATGAGTGCAACTTTATCCACACAATTTCAACTACTACTTTCAACATCACTGTCAATTTGCAGTCTTTTTAAATATAGATTTATTCTCTTGCACTGGAATAGGTCTTCTTATGGGAAATCCTCCTCCTGGTACGCTAAAAGTAATACTATGGGTTGTCTCTAAGTTTAATCTGTCCTTGTTCTAACATTTTAAAACTTATTGCTTTAACTTTGACCAAACTGGAAATTTGACTAAGTTGTCTCTCTTTAATACAATTTTGGTAATTGAATTATGTTTTGAAAATTGATTTATCGACAGTGCTTCTCTAAAATTGGTTAATTTACTTTACAAATTTGTTGTCACTGGGAAAGTTTCATTGCTTTACCATAATCCAAATTCCTCAGGGTAATTTTATTAGTTTCTAATAAACGCCAGGTTCCTTTTAATTCGAGGTTTTCCTAATTGAGCAATCTACTTAACTTTAATCGGATAATTTTTATCGAGTTTTTCATTAGCTAATTGACTTTTAATTAATTTTAATTTTCTTTAAATATTTTTTCTAGGGATCTCTTATTATATTTGAACTAGTCTCATAATTTGGAACACGCCCATAATAAAAATCGTTATAGTTCCCCCTCAAAATATTTATTTAAAATTTTTAAAATTTT
This sequence comes from Schmidtea mediterranea, assembly GCA_022537955.1. NCBI lineage: Eukaryota > Metazoa > Platyhelminthes > Tricladida > Dugesiidae > Schmidtea > Schmidtea mediterranea. Next base: position 28,100,727 of record CM039682.1, on the reverse strand, counting down.
TAATTAATTTTGGCACTTAATTATTATTTTGAATTTGATGTTTTTATTGATTTACATCTGAAATTTAGTTTACTTTTATCTTGTAAAATTGCAAAAATAGTTATTTTTTGATTTATGCTAGAATAATTCTATTTCAAATGTTAATTTATTTAGATTGAATCATTTCCTAAAATTACACTTATTATTAATTGTAATTATTACAATTGTAATATTTCGTGCCATTTCGAATAAGCGTGTTTGAAAGAAATGTAAATAATTAGTTCCAATATCTGTCCATCATTTCTCTATTATTTATTCTTTATGGTACGTACAATAATGGTCTCATAAATATTTTTAGTTTTTCTATTTACATATTTTATTATTTTAATTACATTGAAAGTACCTGAAAGTACCTGAATAAAGAAAATCTAGTAACTTAATAGTTCTGATGTTTATAAGATAATAATATGTCTGAAAATGTTTAGTGCTAGTAATCAAGTCACTTATAAAGTATAACTTCAATGAAATCAAAAAAACAAAAACTGAACATATATTTAATATTTAAACAATAAATTCCATTCAAGAGATTGAAATATCATTTTTGAACTCAAGAAAAATCTAATATTTATTCAGATTTTGAATGAAAAGAGTTATATTTGTGTAATGCGTTCCACCCTCAATAATTTTACTGGCAAGAAGTCTCTCAAGTCAATTCGAAACTTTCATATTTCTTTCTTCAGACTACTTCAAAATCCTTCTATCCAACGAATTGGACAATTGATAGAACTTCTTGTTCTTTCCTTATGATAAAAAAGAATAGCTATAAAACCCGTCTGGATTAAACCTCATTTCTTCTTGTCGTTCCTTGGATGAATTTATTTTTTGTTATTAGTTTTCACATTCTTAGGCCAATTCTTTTCTAAATCAGTGATAATAAAAGATTTCAATAGGTAAACGAACATTAAAAAATAATTTGATTGAAATTATTCATGAGATCAGGACTGTATTTACAATAATTTTAAAAGCAGATTTTTTATTACAATAATAATCAACTGAAATAATTTAATTTTTAACTGTAAATTTAAATTTTTTCTTGGAAAAATATTTTTATATATTTAATTATTTAAATCCAAAATTTTCATTAACAATTAATCGATAGTGCAATTTCGTTTTTGCTAGTCTCACGGAGATTTTGTATTGATTCTTGAAAGGAATCTTATACAAATAATTCTGAAATTTGATGTAGCAATATTATTAAAAATATTTATTTTTTATACTTTCATGGATACTTGCTATATGCAGCATTGATAAAAAATAAAAGGTTTTGGAATTATGATTGAGAACAATTATTGTTTGCTTTGGACATCGTAAAATCATATATATTTTTGTCAGTTTTGGCTCATTGTTTTCTTAAAAAATGTCATGTCTCTTAGAATATTTAACATAAATTTTCTATATTGTCTTTTTAACAACATTGGGCCACGACAAATATATAGCCAATTTTATTTTATTTGCTAATAACAGTTTTCTTTGGGGTTTTATTGTATTTATTAAGCGATTCTTAAATTACCTAAAAATTCATTAATAATTAATAATTTGGTTAAAATTTATTTTTAAATTTTTACCGGATTAAAATTTTAATATTTTATTGAGTGTCGCAAAATGTTATGGTTTGGAATAATTTGTGAAGAAATTTTAAATGTTTTTCATTTATGAATGTAAAAATACATTCTTTAAGTGAATTTTATTTCATTTCTCATAGGCTCAAAGGAAGGTACCCGTGAAATCTGAAATAGTGTACCTCAATTAATCTCTGATAATGCCGAAAATGGAATTTATCTAATTAAAGAGTAAATTATGTAACAAATTGAAATACTAAAGTATAAGAGAATCTATAATTAACATGTTTTAGTTTAGTCCAAATATTTTGTAATGCATTAAATCAAATTTACTCAACATTATGTCCTTGATTCCTTCCAAAAGAAACAGACGTTTACAAGAAATAATTTGTCATTATAAAGTTTTTTACTGTCAAAAGTTTATAGCAGAATCACTTTAATTTAGTTCTTTTGTAACTAATATAATAAAAATTAATAAAATAAATTTTGTTTTGAAATTTCGGTTTTTTTAAGGTCATAATTAAGATTTATTAACATATACAAATTTTTCATAATCCATTTTCAATTTTTAATTAGCTATTTTTGAAAGATGTGATGTTTTTTTTATTCTCAGTTTAAGTTTAATTAAAAGTTAATTTTATAATTAATTACTTTTGTATTGACAATTTATTTTCATATAGTGTTCGATTATAGATCAATGCACTCTGTATAAGATGTGTTTAGGAGCTTCCAAAAATTTTGTTAAACATAAAGCATTTATCCAGAATCAAAAATAAATGAAATCGTAAGTGTAAGCAAAAAAAAGATGAAAAAAGTTAAGCGATGTTACTTATATTTGTATTAATAAGATATATAACAGTAGTAATCATATTAATATTAAATATTAAATAATTATCTTTCATTAAATCATAATTTTGAGAAATCATCGTATTATTTTATTATTATATTAACATTACTATTAGTAGTCATGATTAATAAAAAAGAATGAAGAACATTTAGTCAGTGGACTTAAAACTTTTGAAAAGTATTAATAGGAAATTGCGATAAGAGAAGAGAGTAAATATTTAAATTACTAATAGTAAAATTTAGAGAAAATAAATTTTCATTAAATTACTGGAAATTTTAAAAGAGAATTGGAGATTCTTGAAGAAATATAAAATAATGAATCTTTTTTTCTATTAAATCTTTACATATTTTTCACATTTTTAATAAGTGCATATTCATATATGCATATAGATATATATTGGATTTGTCTGCTTCACAATTACTTTGAAGTTTCACTTAGTTAGATGAAATGTTGTTAAACATTTTGGTTAAAGGCAATTAATATTTCAATATCTGTTTTAATTATCTACAAGTAGGTAAAAAATTTTATATTATATGGCCTATTTCTGGGACTTTATTTTTAGTGTGAATGTCTTGTAGACATCATGTTGACATCTTGTAGACATTAGCTATGCGGAAGGTTAAAATGTGTTTGGAAAAATAATTATGTTATTCGTGCTGTATAAAAATCAAAGAAAAAATTAATTTATTTTGTATTCTATGCCACAATTTCGATATAAATAATAAATGGAACAATGGAGTTATGAAAAAAATACTACTAAATTATTTTGATTTTAAAATATAGTCATCGAATAATTAAATTTCATTGAAAATATTTACAATAAATACATATTGTTATTATGCAGTAATTCTTTCGTCGAATAGTACCAAATTTGTAAAAATAATTCATTAGCTATACAAATGAAATAGAATATATTCGATGCAATTTCTAATGGTAGACTAATTTCCAACTTATTTCGATTTTATCGATGCCATGTAACTAATTCAAGTTACACTATCTTAAATGCTCACATATTGATAAAACAAAACAATTAGATTTAATTAAATAATGTAATTTTATTTATTCCAAAAATAATTGTAACTAAATAAAAGTTTTGTCATATAAATTGTCAACCGCATATTCATGGAGTTTGAAAAAAATATTTTTTTCTTCCTTGTTAAAACAAATATCAGCGTATTAGTTATTTATCAATTCATCTATAGTTTATTTATTATTCATTTCCAGACAATTCTGTTTCATTATTAATTATATGACCAAATGCATTCATTTATATTTCCCCTGATCATCGTTGAAAATTTTTGACTTAATGGACCTGAATAGATCGGTTTCTACTTGTTTTTCCTTTTGTCTCTCGCGAATTAATAACAGAAACCTAATACAATTCAATTTTAGAATGAATAAAAAAGTTTGGAATTATTCTTATTAAGTCAAACAAATGTTTACAATGATAACAGATATGAAAAATTTCAACAACCTTCTTTTATTCTTTTTTTTTCTTCTTTTTTTCTGTTTCTTTTTATTTTTATCTTCATTGTATCATCGTTATAGTTATTGTAATATTTGAAATTATAGAACTCTAGAAAAATGCTCGAAATTGAAGAATCGAAAGATTTTTATTATCTTTAAAAACCAAAATTAAAATTTTCTAACAAACATTTTTGTTTAAAATTCAAATCTATAATTTGAAAGAAAAAGAAGATATATAAAAAGTCCCATTATTCTTTAATGAATCAAAATAAAATTTTGAAATAAAATTTAGTTAATAAACTTTAATTCGCATATTTTTTATTTGACAAAATTGACTTTTTCATCATATTTCTTTTTATTCGTAACCATTATTGTTTATTATACAACAGAAATAGCATAAAATAATGTCAAGAAAAAATAGGTATTGAATAAATATTATTTATTTATCTTAAAGAGGTTATTATATTTAGTGGAATTTAATAGTTGAGTTGTTATTTTATTTTATATATATATATATATATATAATATTAATTAATAAAATTCCTATAATTTAATAAGCTTTTCTATTTGTATTTCAATTTTGTTGTTATTAAATCATTTTAAAATACAAATGTAAATTGTGATTGCAATTATGATGAAATTTAAGACTATAAAATAAAACATAAAATACCTCGGGAGAAATCTTAAAAAATATTATTTTATAATTTCAAATTTATTTTTTGTTTTTTTATTTATTTATTTATATATATATATATATATAAGATCTTTAGATGTCCAATAAAATTATTAGATTCATATTTATCCTTTCAAACATGAATGGTTTATATGAAATTTTTATTAAAATTGTATATAAAGTTGTATAATTGCAAACATATAAATTCAACTTGTTTATAAATATATAAATCAAATATTATAATTTATTTCCTTTAAATAATTTTTGAAATTACGTACCTATAATTAATTGAAGTTGAATGATAAATAAAAATTAATTACTTTTCTACAATGTGTTAAGGTGTTTGATTTTTTCATTGTGTTTCTTTTATGACAAAACATCAAATGTATGGTTTATGACTTTTATTAACAATTGAATTAAAGAATCATAAATAATATCAATTCAAAAATTAAGCAAACAAGATGAGGCTGAATGTTTTGTTTTTTCAATTACCCTTCATGATGTTGGTGAGTCGATGGAACGGACATTATGCTTTTAATGGCAATATTCAAAAATGTTATAATCTTGCAGATTAATGAAAATTTGTATAGATTATCAAATTTGCGAGCGAAAAATTTAATTAAATTTTAGCAACACTTGTGGAAAAATTTTTTTATTAATCAAAGAAATTTACGCTTTTATGACCAATAATCTATGTTAGTTAAATAAATCAATTTGATTTATGAAAATCTAATTAAAAATTCTCTAGACAAAATAAAGTTTTGAAAAATAAAATTTCTTCCATAAATTATTTTTATTAAAATTGAGAATTTACGCCTTAAATATTGCTTATGATTCTTTTTGTAGAAAATTAATTTTCAAATCAAAAAATTAAAGTTTTCATAATTTTAGCAAAGTTTTAAACAATTAATGAATCATAAATTTAATTTTTTTCAGGGAAAATTCTTTATTAGATAATAAAATTGGATTATTATGTGTCACTAAAATATTATTATTCTTAAATTACCAAATAAAAATAAAAAATCTTCATGCCTTTTTTTGTAATTTTCAATAATATATGTTATTTCAAGTTTTTAAATTTATATTGGAGTTAATTTGTTATTCCAATGTCTATTTTTTCAATTATACGTAAAATAATTATTTATTACGAAATATTAAATATATTTGTTTCACGAGTTGAATTTTAAATAGAAAATTTTGCAAATGGGCATTTAATTTCTTAAACAAACAACTTTGTGATTGGTTTCACAAAAAAAATTATCTATATTTTAATTTATTTGCAATTAATTTGGAGAGATTAACTATACAATATATTATATATTGTAACTGTCAAATTGAATACAGTTTTGAGAGACGCAACTCGCAATTTTATGTAGCTTAAAAGACATTTATGTTCTTCGGGAAAGTTCAGATTAAGGATTTAGAAACTCAGTGTTAATTTCTCTAAGTAGGGATATTTCTTAAATTTTATTGTATTTCTCTGTTTAATGATGAAATTATTATAATTCATTATATTTTCAAGACTATTTTTATAAATATTTTCATGTTTGAAATTATATTTCCTCTTCTAAAAATGAATTTTTTATGATTTTTATTTTTCTAAAAGTAGTTTCTGGTTGAATATTTTTTTAAGTAACTACGGAACTAAATAATCCATTATTGTTTATGTTTAAATGAAATTTTGTTTTAATGAATGCGATTTTTGGAGAAAGCATTTCAGAAACGCTTTTATCAGAAAAATTTCAACTGATGCTAGTTTATTGATTTAATGAAAATTTAAACAAACTAAATTTTTAAAATTTTAATATTTAATTTAAATGAGTATAAAGTTTTTTTTTTCAATCTTGGAATCTTTCACAGCTAATTAACCATATTTATATTCGAAAATGCTTTATGCCTCAAGCCTATTCTTAAATTTTCAGTAATCTCTAAAAGTGAAGTTTTAGAAATGATTGAATGTAAAAAAATATTTATAATATTAATTATAACAGTAAAAAATTTGTTACTCAAATTAAATTATTTTTTCAGTGTAGTTGAATTTTAAAAATGAAATAAAATTGTTCTATGATAGTATTTTCCGATTGTTTATTCAAACGAAAACTAAATGAATTCGAAATTTTAGAAAAATTATTTTTTTAATTAAATGGCTTTAAACATGAAATTTGATATGAAGAATGAGGAAATATAATAATTATATCTTATTATTAAAGGTTTTTAAATATTTTTTATTATAAATTATTATTATTATTATTATCATTATCTTTATTGATTCATAGTCAAATATATTAATTAATAAATATAAATATAATGTCATTTGAAAATGACAAGAAATCAGTTGTGAAAATCAAAAAAGTTCTTATAACATTATTATTATTGTTATTATTTTTTTTTATTTTAATATATTACTAAAACATTTTATATTCTTTCAAGTTATTTGTTCGTGAATCATACAAATTTCATTAATTTGCCTAAATAAACCGGCCACATATTTGTAAATATTAAGAAATAACAAATAAAATATTTAAAAATTTTGTGTAAGAAATTTGATAATTATCGGGATATAGTATTTTGTGAATCATTATAGATTATGTCACATTTCCATTCAATAAATATTATGTTGCAAAATACCGTGTTTATTTGCATTTTTTAAAAATATATTACGTCATTGCTTATTAGTTAAAGAAGCCAATCGTAGATTTTGATGGGAATCATGTCAGTTTGTTTTGAAATAATTGGCATTTTTATTTGTTTCAATATTTTTAAAGAATGTAAATCATGAAGGCAGAAAAAAGACCTAATTTGAAGGATACGAATTAACTTGATTTATATAATTTAGAAAATTTTCAAATAGTCAAAAACAATTTACAAGGGCTTACATTATTTCTTATTTACTAGGAATTTTGTTTCTAAGTAAACTTAATATTTTATCAATTTAGAGAGACTGTCCTTCTGGTCAGCTCAGCAAAAAGAAATTCATTGAAGTCTATTCGGGTTTCTTTCCAGACGGGAATGCCGAGGAATTTTGTATTCATGTATTCAGAACATTTGATAAAGATAATTCTGGGAAAATTGATTTCAAAGAGTTTCTGTTGGCCATCAATATTACTTCCGGTGGTAAACCAGAGGAGAAATTAGAATGGGCATTTCAGATGTACGATATCGATGGAAATGGGACAATTGAAAAAGATGAAATGGTTGAGATAATCAAGGTAATGAATTTTTTTTCATTTTTTTAATAAAATTTATTTTCACCGAAGAGAGAGAGAGAGATAGAGAGAAGTACTGAGTTGAAATGTGAAAGCGATAAACAGTTTAGGAAATGCTGCTTTTATAATCCAACTGATCATAAACTGCCATCTTTATAAAGGAAAATATTTTTGGCAACCCGAAAACTTGACCGATTTCTTAGAATTGGTAAAATTCAAATTGATAACAAATGTTCCGAACGAAATATATTTAAATTAATAAAAATATTCTAATTAATAACTCCTTTGAATTCTGAAATACTGTTTGAGAGAAGTTTTGCCTTTATTGAAAAATCAAGAAATTATTATTGAAATCGTCTTTTTAGAAGAAATAATTTGTAAAACTTAATTATTTTATTTTAAAAAGTCTATAATTCAAAGTACTAAATTAAAGATTTTTAAGAAAGTCAGATTTTGTATTAGATTATTGTATGGACGCGGCAAAGTTAAGGATCGCCGGAGATTCATATACTTTAACTATGCCACTATTTCTATGGGAAGAAAATGTTTTCATTGTCTAAATTTCAATGCACCCACAGTTTTGCTCTAATAATTCAATTCAATCCAACAATTTAAACAAAATAAAAATAATGCTTGAAAAGGGGGGTTCCAAAAATTTATGTTAAATATGTAAAATATTGATTTATTGTCTAAATAAATGTAATTATAAATGTAAATTTATTTTTGACAAAAATTTAAGTTAAAATGTAATTTTTGATAAAACAATTGTTCTTTCCAAAAATAAGTGTAATATTTTAATAAGGCATTTTAAAAATGATATTGGTATAAAAATGGCTTTATTTTATTCTATTATTTTTTTATATTTGATAATTTTTCTTTCAATTATTCAACAATTAAAATGAATAGTAATTAAAGTATACTAAAGCAAATTAAATTACTTTATTTTTTAATGAGGTAAAATACATTTCAATTGCACAATGAATCTATTATTTAATTTCATTTTTTTGTTCAATGTCAATGAATAAATTTTTTTAATTATTTTCTGAGAGCCGAAGAATTCTCTAAATAATTTCGGTTCATCAAGAATAAATTCGGTTTTCCTCATTTCATGGTTTTATAATGTTTCCGTATTACTTTACATTATGTCACAGAGTAAAATGAATGGATTTTACAATACAATATTATATATGACAAGTATTTAAGTACAATATGTAATAATAAAAGTATAAAAACAATAAGCAAAAACAAGTTTAATTAATTACGACTATTTATTTAACAGTATTTTGTTTTGTTGTTGGTACTTATGAATAGCCTTTTCATTCATCCTGCTGATCAATTTCCCATTTGATATTATTTTGTGATCTCTGTAATAAGATATTTAAATATATAAAGTATTTTTATATATTTAATTTGTAAAAAATGGAGGAAATATTGAGAATTTAGTGTTAACTTTAAAAATATTCCCCTTCTAATTGTTATGTTAATATAGATTGTAGTAAAGACTGACTACTCTTTTTTTCTATTAAAATTAATCTAAATTGTGCGTTTGTTATGAAATATTGTGTGTAAAAACAGGAAGGATTATAAATTAAAATAACATTAATAAAACATTACACGATAAACCGTTATTTTTAATTCACAATTGACAAAAATACATAAAAATTTTAAAATATTAATTTGTAAAACATACAAATATATTTTTTTCTTAAATATTACCAGGATAATTTTATGCAATTTGAATTATCTAAACTAAAGTTTTTCATTATTCTAAATTGTTCAAATAATTAAAATTCATTATAAATATTATTACAATTAAGAAGGTTATTATCAAAATCCTTGATTGTTTATACCTCTTTAATCCCAAAATCAAATTCTATGGGGTGAAGGTTGAGTTTCGATTGTCTATGATTTTGTGTCCAAAGATGTGATGAGTACAAATCTTATCTACACAAGTGAACAGTTTATAAAATGTGCAGCTTGATTTGAAACGATGTAAAATACTTGTGCGACAAACATTTTAAACGGATAATGAATTCGCTTAGTGATAAGAGTTATAAAAATGGTACACCCATCACTTGGAAAATTTGACTTTTTTTGATGAATCCCACTTCCACATGGATATTGATGTCAACAAACACAACCACCAATAGTGTTTACCTTCTAAGTTTATGTATAGGTTTCTAATTTTGACTGGAGTTAAAGAATAAAATAGTGACCTTATGTGTCACCAAAAAGACGAAAACATAAGATTTGAACATTCAAGTATTTTTTGAATTTTATTATAAGGACTCTTTCCTACGCAAGGTTCATGTTTTGGCGGTACTTATTTTTTGGGACTTTTCAACTCAATATTCACCTTACAGAAACTCCATGTAATTGAAATTGCTGGAAATAAGTATGATTAATAAGAAATCAAAAATACTTCAGATTGTCAAATGTAAATAGACTGTGTTCAAATTATTTAGCTAAAATTGAAATTAATAGAATATTAATAAGCATTATTTAATCTTTAATAATGGAATTAATTTTATCAAAATTTTATTATTAAAATATAAACGAGAACAATAAAACAATGCAAAATGAAATATTTATTTTTAAATTTCACTACATTTTGCAAAATGGATTCTTTATATTTTTAGTTTATTTTCTTCTTTATTGAGAGATTTAAATTATTTACTTAATAAATACATTAATACACGATAGATTTTGTTAGAATTTAGTAAATATGTGTGGACCAACACGATTTTTACTTAATACGATTTAATTACAAGAAAGCACCATTCAAACACAAGTTTTACGATATATTAGGGGTACCCATAAGTAATCAACTAATCGTAATTTTGATTTGTCTGATAGCGATCGAAGTGGATGCCAGGTAGGGTTGGATAATGACGCTATAAAAACACTGGTGGAAAGACATCCCAAAATGAGTATCCAGGAAATAGCAAACACTCCTCAGGCTACTTGGTCAACAGTTCAAAGATATCTACACGAAATCTGGATGGTTTGCACTAGTATATTGAACCTATCTATTGTTGGAGATGAATAAAAATCAATGGCGTACAATTTGCACATCTCTTTTGTGCAGTGAAAAAAATAATCCATTTTTACGAAGGATTGTTACTAGTGACGATAAATGGGTCTTGTACAATAATTATAAGAGCACTAAATAATGACTTTCTCCAATTCAACTAACCGTAACCACTCCTAAACCATCCTTCACTTTAAAGAAAGTGTTATTGTGAGTTTGGTAAGACTGTGGTGACATTAATTTTGAAATATTGAAACCGTGAGAAATAGTTATGACTGAATTGTATTGCCCACAATTGGATAGATTGCACAACTATTTGTTGGTAAAACGACCAGCTCGGGTCAACAGAAAAAATCTAATATTGCAACATGATAATGCCCGGCCACATGCAGCAAAATAACCCAAGAAAAAATAAGGCAGCTAAACTGGGATGTTTTATCACATTACCATATTCTCCAGGCACCATCCGATTTTTATTTATTCCGGTCCATGGAACATTACTTGAAGAATAAAAATTTTAAAAATGTCGATGATGATCGAACTCACCTAGAAGCATATTTTTCTTCAAAGGATACTAAATTTTTGAAAAATGAATTGACAGTCTACAACAAGATGCAAAAGGTTCCAGATAACGATGGAGATTATATAATCGATTAAAAATTTAATAAAATGAATTTTAAATTCTTTTTTAAATTCAAATTTGTATCTTTAATTATAAGCTAATTCTTAGTTTAGGTTACGCAAATAAACTTTATGCTTAGATTAAGTATTATATTAAAGTTATTGTAAGACATGAGAATTGCAAATACATATAAATTTGCAGAAGTAAATGCATAAAACCTAGCAATCCATGAAAAAAATATTAAATGAAGAGTCATCTAGAGTGTATTTCATATAGATTGCTTAAATGTATTGAAATATAAAGTATTCGTTAGTTAAATTGCGTCCAAAACAGATCCAAATAGCAATGTCCAATTTATATTTTCAATGATCAGTGGACAGTAGACGAAAGAAAAAAATTAATTGAAAATTTCAACAGTTCGAAGTATTTCATGCTCAAAATTTCGTCAGAAAGAAATGGAAATGATTAATTTACTTTGAATTATAAATACAATTCAAAAAAATCTAAATTTATCTCTTTTTTAGTCGTGATAACCCTAAATCTTCCAGCGATTATACCTCAATTTAACATCATTTGATTCAACTTAATTTCTTTATTTGTTTCCGTTAATACCCTCACAAAATACTAAGAAATAAAATATTTAAGTATAGACTAAAAAATAAATTTCAAAATCTCAAAATTAATTCTGTGTGAAAAAAAGTTTTATTTAAATTTTGTTAAATTCTAGGTTTTGTAAAATTTTAAAAATTAATTTTGTTACCATTTTGTAGAATTTGTGATTTTAAAAAAACGCAAAATTTTTAATTTTTGATAAAAATGTTTTGAGAATTTAAAAGCAAAAATTTGTTTGATTAATAATGATTTATTCTAAATAGTTTAAAATTCAAGACTACATGATGATGACTGTTATTCAGTTGAAATATATTGTAGCTGAATATATATTTTTGATTGGTGTTCTCATTAAAATAAATATTAATCGATAAATTCAATACAAATTCTTTCTTTAAATGCAGCAATCAAATCTTAATCGAAAATACTTGAAAATGTTGTGTAGGTGATGTAAAATATAATTTCAAATTTATCTCACAAAATTAAATAATATTCATAACAAGAGACAACATCGGATTTAAAACAATTAAAACAAATTTAGCCTGAATTTCAGCTTGAATTTCAATTTATTTGCATTATATTTTGTGAGGAATAAATTTAATTATGAAAAAGAGCCTATTTTAATAAATTTTAATTAATAGACAAATAATTAATATGGCATTAAAAAAATTTGTTAATTAAAAAATATCCATTAAAATACTTAATAATGATTAAGTCATTATAAATTATAAAAATAATAATTATAAAATAATTCTAATAAAAATAATAATCATAATAATAATAATAAACATATGACTCCAATTACTGTCAGGTTTGTAAATGAGTAAATAATTGATTCACGTTGCAACGAAATACCCTTTTTTACTATTATTAATTAATTAAATTAACCTAAAACATAATTTCTAATAAATGTTAATGAGCAAAAATTATTTTAACATAAAAAGTAATTGTAATCTATTTTCTGAACAACATCTATTTGTTAATATAATTACGTTTATCTTCAAGATTTTAGATCGCACAAAAACGAAAGAATAAAGATTAACGAAAATGTAAATAACACATTAGGGATTTTAACAAAAATTATTTTTCAAAACACTTAAAAACTTAATTTAAATTTTAATTATTTATAAAAAAAAGAAACAAGATTTTATCGCAAACTATTTCTATTTCTTTAATATAAAATGAATAAATTTTTTAACGAATAATTTATGTAAATAAGTCAGTGGTTGTAATAGTTTTTTGTAAATAAAATATTTAAAGCTTTAAAAATATTGCAGCAATTCAAAATAAATAATTTGAACATCAACATTAATGAATGACATAAAAGATCTGTTTTCAATAAAAAGTATTTTCCTTTCTTTATTTGATATTGGAGACTATGACAGACCTTATGCATCCATAAAGATGTCAGGCGGTAATTTTAGCTATTATTATTAAGTTATATATTTATTTATTACCAGAAAGCGCCATTGAAATACACGTTTTGCGATATATTTTGACAGATTCACTGTCATCGCCAGGCAAAATACAAATCAAAAATAATATGGACTTTAATTTATATATTCCAACAAATTGTTAATTATATTTTAAAATTTATAAAAGACACTGTATTTTCTACAAAATTTGACTATGAATCAGATTTATTTATGGTATTCACGAATTTTCGGCACACCATTTTTCAGGTGATTTTTCAATGAAATCTTGTAGAAAATACAATGTCTTATATAAATAAAAAGAAAAAGAAATCAGAGGTGTAAAACAAAAAAAAGTTCTTATATAAATATATTTTAAAAGATTTTAAAATTTAAACATTAAAATTAGAAGTTAAGATTTTGTCGATAAGATCATTCGATTCAAATATTAATGTGAATACTAAGTTTTTATATGTTTTAATAGTTTAATTGGAAAATTTGGGATAAGATATAACATTCGCTGTTTTTTTAAATATATATGTATATATAAAAAGATTGAGAATAAAAGAATTGTGTTTTAAAAAAATGTATTCTCTTTAAAAGAGACATGTTAGCAAGCCTATCAAGATTATATTTCAAATATACAGAGATCTGTCAAGCTGCGGATAAATAAAGTTATATATTATTTGTTTTTCTTTAGCTACCGGTAAAAATATCAAAAGTTTTAATTCAAAGAAAATAAACGAGACCGAGGTATATAATTGGTTAACAAATAAGCGCTAGATATTTCTGTAATACATCATAGTGGCCATATTTGTTTCTGATAACAATAAATCAAAGTGAAAAGGTACACAGTTGCACGTCATATAGAAATTATTAAAGGTTTATACAAAAATAATGAATATATTCGTGATACATTTCGCGCATGGTCAACATAATTGACCTATAGAGTATACTATTTCTAATTTTATTTAAAAATTCGAGTCAAAATAATAGGTTTTGTGATATTAAAATTCTGACCCGTCTTAAATATGCAAAACATGGATCCTTAGAATTTTTAATCAATTTGTCAACAGTCTCTTTTATCATCAACAATAAAAATTATTTAGAATACCCATTCTTTATCAACAACTCAACCAATTTATCAACACTTTTTACCTAATTAGCAAAATTAGAAGATGAAGCCCATGAACGATAAATCAATCCTTTCACCATATTTCTCTTATACTTAAATTCACAAAAACTTTCTGGAGAAGTATAAAGGCCAGTATCAATTGGTTTTCTATAAATCTCTGTCTCATAATTTTTATCTTTGCGTTGAATTAACAAATCCAAAAACGCAATCGATGACTTTCTCTCCGTTTCACATGGGAATACAATGTTTTTATGTAAACTGTTCATAAAATGCAAAAACGGTTCTATATGTTTCTGATTTTCAAATACAAAAAATATATATAACTCAAAGCAAATTTTTATATAATAATCGGTTAAGTTTTTATAATAAAATAAATAAATAATTTTGAGATATAAAAATTTATTTTATTATCATTAAAATAAATTGCATCTTAAAACTCAATTAATTTTATACATAAACTTTATTTCTAACTATTTCCTATTAATAATAGGGCCTAACTTAATTAATTTAATGGTTTCGGCTTATAAAATTGCTTTGTTTGAATCAATCGCTTTTCATTTGGCGTTTTATACTTTGAGTTTAAAATACTTTTTTAATTTAAATACTTTTATAGAAAATAAAACAAATATTCGAACGATGTTTAAATTTGTAAAGTCAAAATTCGGATTCAATAAAAAGAAAAAATGGAAATACATAATGTTGTAAATTAAATAATTAATGTATATTTATATTCACATTGAATTTTTATTCCATGATAATGAAATGGTTATAATTATAAACTTAATGTCAAAGATTTATAGTATCAAAGGAAGACGAATATATTTACCTTATCGAAAAGATATTTACCGTATTGTATTCTAATTATCTAAAAATTTTCGGAAAATTATAAAAAACCTATTCTTTAGTTAAAAATATTTGTCTGTGAATTTATGGATTATATAGTAATTATTGAAGTTCTTGGGAAATATTAAATAATAATAATTAATAGTAGTAATAATAAACGATGATTTCTTGATAGTAGCATAAATTAAATGTTAATTAATTAATAAAGTTTAATTATTTGAAAATGCCACTTAAATACACGTGGCCAGTTTGATAAACGTGTTTGAGTAGCATTTATTAAAATTGAATAATTGACGTTTTTAAAATGAAATAAAAGATTAATCTTTTATAATATGAAATACTCATATAAAAATTTTATATTTTAATAAATATGATATTTAATTATAGTGATTATTTTTTTAAATATAAATTTTTGATAACTATTTTTTTCTCATCAATGTTATACCCTCAAAAATAATATATATTATGAAAGACATGGCAGGAAGCCCAGGTTTTTATCTTGAAGTAAAAAGGAGGCGCGTAACGAAATGTTTCCAAACATCTTTTTAAATGATAACTTTGGATTATGAAATTATCATTTCGAAAAGAAAATTTCATAATTAAAAATACTCATTTTATTCTTATAATTTATTAATTATTGCTAATATATTATACATTAAGTGATATCCAGTATATTTCCCAATAGTATAGTAGTTCTAAGCTGATGGCTCTCATCAGTACTATGCAGGAGGCGCTCAGATTTCTCTGAGCGCCAGGTAAGTGTAAAAACAGTGTCAAGTTAATACTGTTATACACTTATCCTGATGCACTGGACATTAAATAAGTTTGCAAAGTTTGGATTTAAGGCTAGAAATAAGACGAATCTTTATTTTGAAACCTCCTTTCACTTGAAACCATGGTAGATACAATCTTACCTCTGTGAGCTACAAGTTCAACATAGAAACTGGTAACAAGCTATCAGACCACCAAGCAACTTGAAAAACTTAATTTTATTACTCACTATGTCTGATTCAAAGAATGTACGATGCATTAAGTGAAATCCAGTACATTTCCCAATATTATGCTAGTTCTAACTTGTGGTAATTGATAAATATATATATATATATATATATATTTTTTACTTTCCCAAAGATTTAATTATGAACTTTTATGAAATTTAAAATGACTCTAAAAAATTCATGCGAAAGCAAAAAGTATGAAACAACAAACTAAATTTCAAAAAAAAATCAACCAAAACAACAGCTAAAACTAATAAAAATAATTTAAATTTTGAAATTAAAAATATAATTTGTAAAAATGTGTGAAATTATAATGAAATTTTGTTAAAGTTTGAATTATTTTCTTAATTTTCTTCGAACGGATTTTTCGGTTATGAAATATATGTAATTGATGCAATATTTGGGATATTTGTCAAATATTCCTTCGTCAGGCTAATGATATTGCAATTATTACTGCATTATTTGATGATCATTAATGTCATTTATATGTATTTGCATATTTGCATTACATCATGTCGATGTATAGAAAATGTGAAAAATTTGTAATGTACGTGTGCTGCCTCATTTTATTTGTAATATATTAAATATTTATTCATAATATATTAAATTAAAAACTAAATTGCAATTTTTTCTTATAAAATAGAAAACTCTTGACTATTTCTTCGTTGTTGATAAATTATTGGTTTTGGTTTTTTATTTTATTTTTTAAAAAAAAATTTTTTATTAACGAAATATTTCTTGTGTTTTAGTGTTTTCTTTAGTGTGAAAAAGCATAAATTAAAAGAATTAATTAACTTTGTAAATGTTTTTTAATTGAAAGTCACTTGAGTGTTTGCGAATATGCTATAATGTTATGATTGGGCGATATTTCTTTCATCCATCTTATTTTACACTAAAGGCTTTTTTATATATAATGGATTGTATAATAATATTTATTCTTAAAACTTAGTGATGGTTATGAACTTATCATTTTGTATTAACCATTTTTAAAGCAGAGAAAAGTAGAAGGTACAGATACTGTTACATAGGTGTTACCAATCTTGATAGGCTTTTGAATTGTAGCAATTCTGATGTACTTTCCCGCTAGGTACACAACAAACTTTATCAATGTTAGTTACCGAAAATATTTCATAATGGAGCTTGGGGATTTCTTTTCGGGTGGCAATATACTTTCGATTGCCTTAAAAAGGGTTGATGGCTTTGTAGTTTACCTTGTGTAATTTATTAATTAATTTACATCGCAAAAAAATGAATTAAATTATAACAGCTGAAAAGAAAGTACAAATTCATAAACAAAAGAATGCGGCTTTTATAACACTGGATTTATTAATTTATAAAAAAAGAAATATATATAATTGAAATTCTTTCCATTAACTCTAAGTGGTATGAGAGATAGTAAAGTCATTGAATATTCGGAAATTCTGCAATAATATTTTTATTATCAGCATAGAGATTAGATTATTTGTTTTTATCAACAAAACTCCAAATTTCAAATGAAATTTTTTTAGAAACAATGTTTTTCTTTTCATTTCGTTTTCAACAATTAGGCGTTGATTTAGTGTAATGTATTAATTTTTTGTTTTGGAATTTCTTGAAATGATTTTTCATTACATTTTGGTAGATTTAGTAATTAGATAATAATTATATTTTGTAAAAGTTAAATATTTGGAAATTTAAATCTACATTGTTTGTTTAAATATTCCTAGATTTTAACTAGTATTTCCCATTTGCTGGTGCATTGCAATTTGAGAGGTCCCCTTTCTTAATAGCTTATATTGCTTAATGTTGGAAGCTTACTTTTTGAGTTCGAAATTGGTTTCTAAACATCGGTTGGAGTTCAAACTTACTCTGTGCATATGTCATTTTCTGTTTTGGCTGTCTATTATGAGATTATTTTACTAATTTATTATCGACTGTTTTCTGTATAGTAGTTGAAATATTTTAGAATAAGTGCTACAAAAAATATCTCTTATTTTCTTTAGAAAAAATTGAGCTCCCGAAGATTTTTGATTTTAAGACTTTTATATTTGATAGATTAAATCAAACTTTTAAAGTTTCAACACTAATAAAATAATTAAATTAAAATTCAAAATATTTCAATGGTCTCGAGGAGAGTTGGTTTAAATAACAAGAGAAATATATTCGTTTTTGACAAGTTTTATTTAAATAAATTTTGAATCTTATATTTGTATTTAATAAAAATGGAGTCTGGAGATTTAAATATAATAACTACTGATTGCATGAAAGGTTTAGTTTTAACAAGGTTGGCTAGTGCTATAAAAGTTAATGATTTCAAAACCAGGGAAAAAACCGTTATCGTATTTTGAATTGGTCTCTCGAAATCTCCTTGGCTTTATAACAATAATCGCATTTCCGACACGAGATATTTTATTTTCCGTTGCTAATATTTCGGATAACAAATAATAATAATAATAATAAAAATAATAATAATAATAATAATAATAATAATAATAATAATAATAATAATAATAATAATAATGATAATAATAATAATAATAATAATAATAATAATAATAATAATAATAATAATAATGATAACATTAATAATAACAACAAATAAATAAGAAAACCTAGAGTTATTTATTTCAATGAATTATATAGTCATAATTACAGCTTATTCTTACCAATCCTTATGTACTCCTATAATATATAGATCAAAAGCCAAACGCAAAAAATAGAGAATTAGAAAGGCAAAATATTATTTTGAAACGAAATTAAAAGACAGAGACGTACATACAGCGTTATATATATATATATATATATATATATAATAAATAACTCTAGAATTTCCTAACTAGGTGCACCTAGTTACAATGTAATACTACAAGTTTACATAATTGTAATGGTTCACCTTAGCTTTGTATTATTTATTTGTTATTATTAATGTTATTATTATAAGGACTTTTTTGTTTTTCACCTCTGATTTCTTTATAAGTGACGTAATATTTTCTACAAAATCTGATTCATTGTCAAATTTTGTAGAAAATATAATGTTATTATTATTATTATTATTATTATTATTATTTGTTATCCGAAATATTAGCAACGGAAAATAAAATATCTCTTGTCAGAAAGCGGTTGTTGTTATAAATCCAAGGAGATTTCGAGAGACCAATTCAAAATACAACAATTGTTTTTTACCTGAAACGAGAATATATTTTTGTGATTTATTATTATGAATCATTATAATATCAAGGTTTTAATAATTATAAAACAAAAGTTTCAATCGAATAATAAAATCTCCATACTCCTTTAGAAATAAGAATAAAACTATAGCAAAATGGAAAATTTTAAAAAATAAAATCTATAATAAAAGGAAGCAGATTGAATTTGGAAAGTTAATTAGAAAAGAACAACCAAACCCTTCTTATTGTTCATAGAGGTTCTAGAAAGTCGAGAAGAAAAGATTTATAAAATCCAGAAAATTGTTCAACCATCAATACGAAAGCTCAAATACTACTTCAAAACAAATTTTGGCATTTTGCGAAAAATTGTTTCAAATGATCCTTAAAGCTTTACAACAAAAGCCGCTAATAATTAATTATTAAAGTTGTAAAGTAAAGTCAACAAAGCCGTCACAAATGAAGTGTATCTTTTAAATTAGTATAAAGGAACAAAAGACAAGACAGTCTTCCATATATGAATAATTGAAAGTAAAAAACAATTAAGTGCTAATAAGTAGTATTTTCATATTTGTGTAAAAAAGTTTATATTTATATTATTGGGATTTCATTTTTAGTTAATAATAAAGTTATCTTAACACAACATTCATTTCAGGCCGTCCCGATACTCTTTTACAGGTGACTCGGCTGGGCCCAGACATTTTCTTCAAATACTAAACAATAACTCAGTTCATCAAACACACTATAACATAATTGTATAGGAACATAACAATAATCATTATTGAATCAGTAAACATTATCAGAGATTTATCAACCAATAATAACAAAACAAATTTCATTAAACCTTTGCACTACAGAAAATGTCTCACTTTTAATCTAAATTAAGTAAAATTATGAAAAATTTGTAGTTTGAATGAAAATTAACGGGTGATGTCGAGAATAACTAGAATAACAATCTAAATAGATTCTTATTTTACCAGACTTAAAAAACTTAAAAGATTAGCAAAATTGACGCCGGGTTTGTACGATTGCATTTTTAAGTGTTTTTCTTACTTTTGAAAGTAATTTTTTTTCATTTGTTTCCATATGTTAAATATAAAATAATTAAGTTTATGTGGGTTAATTAATTATGTGAATAATTAAGTTTAAATGTTTTCAGTTTAACACGAAAAATAATTTAATTAATGAATAATTCAAGGATATGAAAAAACTGATACAAGGAAATTTTTAATATTTTTTTTTGGTTTTTTTGCAAGTTATTTTTACAATTTATAAATTTTGCTATAAATTGCTATAAGATTAACTGGCTGAATTATTAATTCTCTTTTCTTTCTTTTATTTTCATGTCGATAGCAAATGCATTTTTGTTGATTATTTTGTAAATGTTATGTTTTATTTTTGTAATCTTTTTGCTGTTCAAGAAGAAAAAGATTTTTATCTTGTTTTTCAATTTTTATGAGTTGTATTGTTAATTAATAATAATAATAATTATTATTAGTATAATAACATTAAAAGAATTTTTTTTAATAATAATAATAATGTTATTTAATATATAAAATAAAATAATTTATTACTATAAATATAATTTAATTCTCATAAGAAAAATTTCAAAATATTTTCTGCAAGTCAAAATTTATTAGATGTAAACCAATTTCCACAATATTTATTCATAAAATGAAATATTTCGATCTAAACTAGGTCCTGATCACTCATAAACAAAATTTAACAACTCTTTCACTTTTACTTCTTCTCTTATTGAACTTTTCTCTCACTCAACTGTTTTCAAAATATATATATATTTATTTAAACAAAATTTTCAAATTTAATAGATCCCAATAAAATTATTTATATAGATCTGGAAAATAAATTTCGAATCCAATTTGCGTTTTATAAAAATTTTAATAAATATTTAACAGCTTTAAATTCTTTTATTAAATTTTGGATTTTCGACATTATGTCTGCCTGAGGCTTGTTTAGAAAAACTTTAAAATATTATTTTTCGACAACTTCTTTATCTTTGATTTTGTTCAGATTTTTGATGGTGTTATTTCTATTAGTGAGGCAACGAATGATGTATTTTCTTTAAAAAAAGATGTTTTAAATATGCATTCACACAACGTTGAACATATTTAACCCTCGAGTACCCATATTTTTTACTATTTTTAATTCACGTTCAATAAGAGTAAAAGTAATGTCTAAATTAAATCAAAGTCCATATAACTAGAAAATGCGTTTAAGCGTTTTTATATATCGATACATTGAAGCAAAGTTTATTTTGTACTGAATTTTTATAAAAAAATATATACGTGAGAGTTAGTATACATTGAGTTTGTTTATGTAATATGACAGGGAGAAACATTTTTGGTGTATTTGAGTATTTCATTTTTATTGAAACCCTCAAGGCAAAATAAAAGTTTCTTAACCTGTGTGAAACTCTGTGATAGGTCAAAAGTAAATAGTAATTATTAGAAAATATATTCATTGTAATTGGAGGTATTTTTAATTTTATCAAGGAGTTCCTAAATTTTTCTTTTTTTAGAATAAGGAAACCTAATAATACAAAAATTAATAATTTTAATACAAATGGATAATTTAAAATTTAATATCGATTTCTCAAAAAATTTAAAAAAGCAATTAAAACAATTTTGATGCAAAATTAATTTTGTCATTTAATTTCCTGAACTGCAAAAAGCTACATTTTATTTGCGTGACTTCCATAATAAATGATGCACTGAATTTTCTAATTTTAATAGTTCATTTTGAGTCTTTCTAAATTTAACCAATGTATTAAGTTGTTTAAAATAGAATTTCCAATTAGATTCTATTTTTTTAATAAAAGGATGAATTTATATTTTTTATTAAAAATAATACCACAATTTTTTTCATTTTTTTTATGTTTATTTTTTTACTAGTTTAAAATAGAAAAATACTATTTATTTTTTACAATACATCAGATGTGAACTTTTTCTCTGAATAGTTAAAGCAGATTCTGAAACACCTGAAAAGTATTAAATAGGGTCATTGCTGATAGGGATTCTATAAAATTGGTCGATATGATAATCATAAAAGGTAACCACAGTTTCTTGGTACGTATAAGTGGTCATTTATGAATCCTAAAAAAGACTATCGGTTTGGACTCAGTGCTCCAGACGTCGATAACTGATGAAATCCCAATGGACATAAATTTTACTTTATGAATTTATTGTGGAGATTCATATTCCGACTAATAAATCTTTATGTTAATTTATTTGTAATGCTTTGCAATTTGATCACGAAAATGGATCATTTATATTGGAATATCTGGTGTTTTTGTATTTATAGATGTGAAAACACAAATTTAATCCATCGAAAATTTTCTCACGAAATTATATTTTCTTATCAATTATTTCAAACTTTCAATTTCAGAATTATTATTCTTGTTTTCATTATAAAAATCAAATAGATTGAAACATTTTATGCAAAATTCACTAATATAAAACTTAATATTCATATATTTTATAGACTTTCCATCTATATTTTGTTTGTTTTGAATTAAACCCGAATTTTCGGCATAATTTTTTTTTCAAATAACAAAACGCTTGTGGAAAATTATTGAGAAATATAAAAATAAATATCTATCGATAGTCTAAATAAAAATTAAAATAAAGAAAATTGTAAAACGATCTATTGTGATCTATTATTTCTTTAACCTCCTTAGACCCTGTGCACGCTACAATGTACATTATTTTCTTTCCTTTTTTACATCGTAATGTATATAGCATATTATTTTGTTCAGCCTTGCCAGTGTTAAAAATACAAACAAATATTTTTAATATTTTCAAAAAAAGGTTATTAGTTAAAAAATTATAATTAAATAAATCGTTGACTAATATTTATTTATCTTTCAGGCCATTTACAGTATGTTGGGAGCTGATGAAAACAGTATTGACCTCAGCCCTGAAGCAAGAACTGCTGAAATATTCGAGAAAATGGATTCAAATAAAGACGGGGTTCTGAATCGGGATGAATTTATGAACGGCTGTATGGCAGACAAACAACTATACTCCATGCTTTTAGCAGACGAACCCGCTGAATGATGATGATGATGATGATGATAATTATAATAATAATAATATTATTAATAAAATAGTTATAATAATAATGAACAGGCTGCAATTTTTCCAGAAAATCCATTTCTATGAAATATTGATCAATGGTCTCCATTTACTCTCTAAATGCTTTTTTTCAATTTTATTATATATAGTATATTTATAACAATTTGATATTTTAAACTGATTTTAAACTTAACTTTCTCTTACTTTTGTCACAGAAGATCAAACGAGAAAACTTCATTTGAAAATAAAGTACTCTGAAAAATAGATCAATGTGTTTTTTTGTGAATTATGTGTCAGAATTCCTTTTATTTACCATGATTTACTGGAAAATCTAGACTTTTTATTGTCTTTATTGAATTTACCAAATTTTAAATGAAATATAATTTATTAATTTTTTTCAAATTCTTAGAATGTTTTCTTTTTTTTCATTTGTTTGTTTAGGTGAAAATTTTGAAATGTAAATTAAGTATGAACAATAAATATTTATTTCAAAAACCAATTGTTTTATTTTGAATTTCAGTTATTTTTTAACATTTTATTTATTCTAGTTTAAATATGCCGATTGTTGATGAATTTAATAATGAATATAGAAGAAATATTTAATTGTTTTAAAAATGAAAACTTAATTATTAATATTTTTTAAAAATCACTATTGAAAATTTAGAAATATTTTAATTACAAAAAATATTTAATTACTAAAAATACGTTTTATGTTTTTTTTAATGAAGCATGGAAACATTCAAAATGAAATTCTTAAATAAAAATTTAAAATAATATAAAGGTATCTATATATATAAAATACAATGTATGCATTACTTACCTGCTCACTCGATCACCGAGAAAATTTAAGAAGACATTTAGTACACTATTGCGAAAGTTATAGGTATAAATATTTTTTAAATATCAACCCCCTCTAGCCACTACAGATAAACATAAATTATTATGTTACATATTACTGACAAGAAACGCAGTAAGCTTATTTATTTAAATTTTATCATATTTTGAAAATCAAATAAATTACGTTAAATGTGCAAAGTTCTCCAATCATGTAAACTTATCACATGGAACGAATTCCCAAAAGCACACAAAAAAGCATTGGAAGCTCTTGATCGTTATTTAAGACTTGAAGTAAAATGGACAGCCCTTCGGTGGAGCACTAATTTTATTGTCTGGTGTTTTTCTTAAAACTCTGACAGTTATTCCACGATTTTTATCAGCATTATTTCCTATGATTTATTTTCACTATTATCTTTCCTCATTTGTCACTTTCGTTCGCAATAATCATGCTTTCAAACACAAAATTAAAACATTTGTATATTGTCTTCTGTAATTATAATATTATATACTTATGCTCGCAATTCTAAGAACATTTCTTTGTTTGATTTGTCTTTTTCGTTTTGCTTGTCTTTTCTCTTTGTTTCCAAACGTTTTATTACAAACTAAAATTTGCCTTTTTTTAAAATCTGTCTTTCAAATTTTGTCTAGAATCATTAATATTCATTTTTTTTAATCTTCGGTTGTGTCACCATACATTTTTAGATAATAATTTGTCAAGGGCTCTTTTTTTCCTTCTTTTTATTCTTTTTTTCATTTGTTAAACAATAAATAAGTTTCAATTCTCAGAGTTGTTTTTTGAAAATATTTTTTCTAGTTTCTAAATATTTTCCACCTACCTTTACTGCAACTCTTTTCTATTTTTTGTGTTTGTTTTAATTTTTTATTCTTTTTTTCTTTCTTCTTTTATTGTCTCTAATTTTCCGCAGTTTTCGTTTCAATTTGTTTTTCTATTGTTTCAGTACGTTTTTTTTCATGTTTAGCCGGTTATTGGAATTTTCCATTTCGCTTAAACAAACTATCTTTTCTCCTTTGATTCTTTTTTCAAATACTCGTCCTACTGGTTTTTTCTTTGACTGGCGGATACATGGTAGGCCTAATCTTTAACGGTTTCAACACCATAGCCATTTATACTGAGAGCATAAAGCATTACTTTTTTCTTTTTATGTTGCATCATGGCCAGTTGTTCCAAAAAACGGAAATTATTTATATTTTCATCTAATTGAAATTTGTGTTAATTTAAAACTTTAAAAGAATTTTAAATTTTTCGCACAAAAATCATTTTTAAAACTTTAGATAATAGATTTTTACAAATAAATCAATATTCGCGATATTATTTGTTTAAATCTATTTACTTTTGACTTATGGCTTTTGACAAATTTTAATGATCTTAGCCTCATAATTTCACAAATTGTGATATTCGATCTTTGTGATCTAGAACTACAAATACGAAATCTGAGATTGTAAACAAAGTGAACGCTTTATTTATACCTGAATAAGGCCTCAGTTTTACCATCGGAGAAATAAACAATTCTTTTTGACAATAGTCTTTTACAAAAACACTCTTAAATTCCTCAAAATCAGGAATACTTTCCTACTTGTGCAAGGCGAATTGTTTGGTGTGAATCTTATCAGTTGTTTGCATAAATTAATCTTCACTTTTAAAAATATCCTAAAAAACAAGTCACACATTTTTTTGGTTTGTAATGAAAAATCTGAGAATCTTTATATAAGAACTGATTCTGAACAATTCTGAAATGCTGAAATCGAAATTGATGATTATTTTGCTCAATCAGATCTAATTTTTGCACAATTTTAAAATCATGTTTTTAAAACCAATTAAAAAATTATTTAATTTATATTTAAAATATTTTTTATTAAAAATGAAAAAGATACAATTATTAAATTTGTTTAATAAATCTATAATATTAAAGATATTTTTTAAGTACAATGATACTTAAAAAAAATAATTGGTTTAAATTATAAGTTAATTCATAATATTTTTAGTTGGTTTTGTGTACCTGAAGATGACAGTTATGCTGTCGATATTTATCGTACGAAAGTTTTTTATTGGCGTTATCTTTTAATTAAATCGTTGCAAATTTATTTAATTATTTATTTATAAATGATACTTAAATTTACAAAATTATAATTTAAAACTTCTTTTATTTTCAGCTTCATGACTTCATCAAGAAGTAGTTTGAATGACCGTGACAATTTACTTTAAAAACTAACATAAATTATGTAACAAGTTTCGTTAAGCGTTTTAAGTTTCATTAGATAATTATCTAATAATTCTTTATTAGTTATTATATCTCCATGTCATTGAATATTAATGCATAAAATATTGTTTAATGAATAAAATAGATATTTGAACTAGTTGTGAGCTTGACCTTCTTACGATTCGTAAAAACCGAGTGTATATAAAAACAGACATAAAATAAATATACTTCCTTAACTTTTTATGTTACAAACTGCTTAAATAACAAATCTTCTTGGAAAATCTTTACCTAAAAAGTGTCTCTTTGATTTTATATAAACGTGTATATTTTTTTATTTGGAAATAATATGGTATTTAATTACATATTATTTAAATTAGTATTTTTTATTTAAGTATTTTAAATATCATCCTTACACTTTATTTTGCAAATTTTTATACAAATTTTGAAAATAGAATTTTGTTATCATTACAAATTTTCAATTTCAATAATTTTTCTTATTTTTATAATTAATCTATAAAAATTAATAAAAAACAAAGATTTCTCACAAAGTAATATTTTCTTTACTTCGGAATCCTTCTACGATCCAGATGATAAATTTTATGAGAGAACCTTTTTATAAAAGATTTTTATAATTTTTAGAAATTATCAAATTGAAATTGAGCTATTTAATAGAAAATATTTATTGTTGTCTTTAAAGAATTTCAGTCTTAGATAAATCAAATATTTCTGCTCTCAAAAAACTGTGAAATTACTCACACCAAAGAGTCTAGAGTCTAGACAATTATGTTCAAAGATTTTGATTGTTAATTTTTTATTTATTACTTGTTTTGTTATGACAAACAAAAATAAAACATTTAAAAAGCTAAATTTTATTTTATAAATGGAAAGCCGTAAATATCATAAATATATCCAAAAATAATCAATAAAATCAACAAAATCATTGATTAAAATAAATTTATAGAATAAAATTTTTTAAATATTTTTATAATGATTAAGGGTTTATAATAGCTAGTCGGTTGCAGAATCATTTGTAAAAATATAATTCAAAATATAAATAAATAAGACATTTCAGCAGTATTTATAAATATATAATATTTTGACTTAAAATCAGTTCGAAATTCAATTGAACTTTCTTGATACTTTTCAAAAATTAGAACATTTAAGTAAATTAAAATAGATCAAAAATTTAATCGAAAAATTAAAAATATTTATTTACTATTTTGATAAAACTTAAGTTATCCAACATTAAGTCTGCCTCAAACTATTTTTTGAAACCTAACAAGTGAAAAAAAAATAAAAATTGAATTAGAGAGAAAGTATTAAAGAAGATTGATTAAATTTCGTATTGGAGTGTACTGGACCGACTTTAGTTCGGAATATTTCCAATTTATCAATTTATTTGAATAATTTTTTATAATAATATTGGAATGACGTTGAACTTAAAATAAAGAGGAATAAAGAACTTTTAAATATGAAAAATTAATTATTAATAAAACAGCAAAACTTAATATGGAAATTAAAAGAAACTGTATAAATATACATCAACAAAAATCGAAAAATTCAGCTTTGGTCCTTTATCCAATCAAAACTGCATCTAATTGTTATCTTTCCTTGAATAACTTGCTGATCCATTTTCATCTAGTCGTCAGATCCTAAAGAGCTTTTGTTGTATCTCTACGAAATTTGCCATTCTCATACGTTTCACTTAACGGATGATTAATTTAATAGGTCAAAATAAAATTCTATATTTATTTATTTCTTCGATGAATATTCCCCATCATCAATGGATGTTTTTACTCTTCAATGAAAATTTTTTCCTCTTCATTTATTCATTTCAATTAAATTACTCCTTGTTAATTTTCAATTGATATTTCATCTTCTTCGTAGATATTTTTATCTTTCCCACTTTTATAAAATATACATAAATATTATAAGAAATTTTTTTGATTTTCAGCCCTGATTTGTTTTCATTTATAAGTGATTTAATAGTTTCTGCAAAATCTGATTCATAGTCATATTTTGTAGAAAATATAATGTCATTTATACATAAATAAATATTAATTCATAACTATAATTTTGGTTTAGTCAGACTGAGTTGAAAACTGATAAAATAAAACCTAGTAGCAGTAGTAATGATTCTAAAAATAAAAATTAAAAATTGTTTATAATTTATAATTATTATTATTATTATTATTATTATTATTATTATTATTATTATTATTTTTTATTATTATTATTATTATTATTATTATTATTTTATTATTATTATTTTATTATTATTATTATTATTATTATTATTATTATTATTATTATTATTATTATTATTATTATTATTATTATTATTATTATTATTATTATTACTATTATTATAAGTATTATTTGTTTTGTATTCAAAAGAAAAAATAGTTTAACCTTGACATTTATTGGGTTTTAATTTTTTATATTTTTATTTTATATTATTTAATTTTAATATTATTGGCTCTTAAAAACTCATTTATTGACATCAATTTAATGAATCAATTTAATGAAAATTTTTATTAAATATTTAATGAATTAGCTTCAAAGTTGATGTTGTGTAATTAAAATTAAACACTCTCAACCCTTAAAATGTCAAATAGAATTTTATAAAATCTCACGTAATTAATCAGTTATACAATAAAAATTAAATTAAAGAATTTATTGCGATAATTTGTATGTATATGGTCATTCCCCTACAGAATTAAAAACTTGTTTTTTAATTAAAATAGAAAGTAAATTGAAAAGTTGTGATTAGGGTTTAAAACTCATTTTGCATTTACAGAATTAAAATAGAAATTAACACTTATAAATGTCTAAGCCGTAATAATAGCAGAAATTATCTATTATATGTAAATGAATATTTGTTTTTATATTATTGTGGCTGTGCCAAAAAATTGCATGCTTTTCAATAGAAAGCGGTAATAGCTGTAGGTTAATTAATATTATTTATTCCGTTGTTTAAACAATAATGACAGATGAAAAGTTAGATATAAATGATCATATAAAAATTATTCGTAAAAATGAGGAAGAGTTTTTATTTAATTATTTATTCACTATTTAGTAAGTTACTTTTAGGATAAAAATTCTAAAATAATGAAAATATTTCCTAGATTATTACTGAAGAGAAGTTGGATAGGTTTGTTTTATTACTGCGAATAATTATAAATTAAAATGTATTTTGAAAGATAATTTTATGTCAATGGAGTACGAAATTTTATTACCCGGGAGTCACAGAAATTGGCATGAATTACGTAAGTGAATGTCAATTCCAGAATAAATATTTACCTGTTATAAAATGATAGATGAAAAAATTTCTAAACTGGGCGAAAACTAAAGGAATTTTCCGAAACAAGCATAATTAATTTTCTAAGTGAACAATTTGAAATAAAATCAACCGATATTATCATAATAGCAGTAAGGATATTTAATAATATACAATAATTACTTGCCAATGAATACAAATTAAATATTTACTAATTCATACAGTGGCTTACTACTCGCTAGTAGTAGTAAAAAATACGAGCTTAGTGATTCATTATTTTAGGGGGATAGATGTAAATAAAAAATAAAATAATTTATACAGTAGAAAATATTGTACCATAAATATGAATGTTCCATAGTCTTAATGTTGTTATATATAATTCTTAAAATAATTAATGTTTCTTATAATAATTAATAAGATTAAACGTCATTAAAAATGTGAATTATTCTCATTTAATTCGCGCGTTACGCCGCACGAACGATTAGTCCCGCATTGAGCGAACTTTAAAGTTCGTCAAATTTGTTTTTATTATTATATTTGATTGTTTTTTATCCATCATCACTTTATAATAACATTTTATTCTTTTTTGAATATTGTCTTCGTTAGTATTGTTCAGAAGATTGTAGTTCTTCATTTGATACTTCCCAACATCTATATATTTATGCTCAAATAGCCTTACATCAGCATTAGTTTCATTTAATGAAATTTTCAATTTATCAATTTGTTGTTTAATTTCTTCAGAAGCAAAAATGTATTCACTTACTTTTTATCTGACACCAATTTTGCACCAACAATTTATAATTTAATTTTTGAAAATATTATTCCATGTCAAATGGTATCAGTTCAATTAAAAACTTTTGGTTTTAAATAATAAAAGTAAATTCAAAAAAATAAATAAATAAATAAATAATAATAATAATAATTAT
This sequence comes from Schmidtea mediterranea, assembly GCA_022537955.1. NCBI lineage: Eukaryota > Metazoa > Platyhelminthes > Tricladida > Dugesiidae > Schmidtea > Schmidtea mediterranea. The sequence continues at coordinate 28,069,787 of CM039682.1, read as the reverse complement.
AATAATAATAATAATAATAATAATAATAATTATTATTATTATTATTATTATTATTATTATTATTATTATTATTATTATTATTATTATTATTATTATTATTATTATTATTATTATTATTATTATTATTATTATTATTATTATTATTATTATTATTATTATTATTATTATTATTATTATTATTATTATTATTATTATTATTATTATTATTATTATTATTATTATTATTATTATTATTATTATTATTATTATTATTATTATTATTATTATTATTATTATTATTATTATTATTATTATTATTATTATTATTATTATTATTATTATTATATTATTATTATTATTATTATTATTATTATTATTATTATTATTATTATTATTATTATTATTATTATTATTATTATTATTATATTATTATATTATTATTATTATTTATTATTATTATTATTATTATTATTATTATTATTTTATTATTATTATTATTATTATTATTATTATTATTATTATTATTATTATTATTTTATTATTATTATTATTATTATTATTATTATTATTATTATTATTATTATTATTATTATTATATTATTATTATTATTATTATTATTATTATTATTATTATTATATTATTATTATTATTATTATTATTATTATTATTATTATTATTATTATTATTATTATTATTATTATATTATTATTATTATTATATTATTATTATTATTATTATTATTATTATTATTATTATTATTATTTATTATTATTATTATTATTATTATTATTATTATTTTTTTTATTATTATTATTATTATATTATTATTATTATTATTATTATTATTATTATTATTATTATTATTATTATTATTATTATTATTATTATTATTATTATTATTATTATTATTATTATTATTATTATTATTATTATTATTATTATTATTATTATTATTATTATTATTATTATTATTATTATTATTATTATCATTTATTAATTCAAGGCAACATTCTGCTATTTGTAATCAATATTAAAAAAATTTAAATAAAAATAAATTTAAAGTAAAACCAAATTACATTAACTTATTATTTGAACAGAATTATTATTAATTGTTAATTGACCGGTTAATTAATTTTTCGACTTATAAAATCTAAAATTTCTAATGCATATTTACTATATTTAAATCATCGAAATAAGGACATAACTCTTCAAAAATAATAATGAAATGAATTATAGTACCGAAGCAAACAGCAACAATAATATGTCACTTGTCAACAAATTGAGGAGCAACTTATAACTGTATAAAATTAATTCTTGGTAAATAGTATAGCTAAATAATTTTTAAATCATTGATATGATTATACTATTTAAATTTTTAAAATTTTATAAACTTTTATACATCTAAAAATAAAATAAATGGAATTTTGTTTGATTTATTCGTCAATTATATCTAAAACATTACTTGAACATTCAGAAATACACACTTGGTTATTATTAATAAGCCATTCATTGCATAGTTTGTTAAAACTACAAATTTCAATATTATTTCAACAATATCACTGGTTAATTCTGAATGTACTTTTTCAAATGAAAATTTTGTAAAGCTTACTCAAAAAAAATATAAAATTTTATTTTAAATTATGTTTAACTTAAATAAATATATTACATCGAGAGAGGAAGACTCTAATTACTATAACAAAAAATGTATGATTATTATATAACATAAAATATTAATAAAACCAAAATTTAAATCAAATGTTCAAAGAATTATAAGAAGATTTAAAAAAAAATTTTTAAAATTAAATGATAATTTAAAAAATAAAAGTTGTTTTTAAAAAATTAAAAATTTATTTATTTTGAAAAAAAAATTAATTCAACAACAAAAACTAATAATACAATATATCGATAAATAAAAGTAAATAATAAATAGAAATATAATAAACATAGTTCTTTGACAAAATAAATTTAATATATCCAACAGGTTTTTCATAAGCACTTTTATTATATACACCTGAAAGTTTATCATATTATATGTGAAAGGACGTTCTAACATAGATTTTATGAAATAAAAACATAAAGAAATTTGAAAAAAAGTTTTAAAAATTGAAAATTTTGATTTTTTATACTTATTTATTTAAATAAAAGTTATCTATTTATTATATTCACGGATGCCTTGATTCTTCGGGGGTCCCTATCCAAGCACATTTATTACAATGGATAATATAACTCTGCATAAAGTTCAAATTACAGATTCTCGGAAATAAATTTCTGTATCACATGGAATAGAAGCTGATGAAAACATAAAATAAATTTGGTTGTAGATAAAATGGCTTTAGGACGAACAGTCTCTGAAGTTTATGTCATTGAACGCGCATGTTTTTTTCCAAAAATATAATTTCTGAAGAGATTTAGCTGGATAGAGAACAGCAAACATATTTTTTGAACAGAGATCATAATACTTAAAAACTTTGAAATTTCAGAGAACAACAAACAATATTCTTTGTAATATGAAGAAATTTACAAAGATATGCACCAATGTAAGCAAATATTGATCACTGAAACCAAATTTCCAATTCTTATAATGATATTATATCACAACCATAGAAATATATATATTGTTCGGACATCGTTTTAATTAAATTAAAATAATTAATTATTTGATAGGGGACGGACGCAAAAGGTTGCATAAATAGAATTAATCTCCTTAGTCAATTGTTACATCAGTCAAGGCGATCGTTCAGCTCCAAATCAGCAACACCAGTCTCAACTAACTAATCAACAACGCACTGCCACTCCATCAACTATGTCCTTTTCTAGCCAACATCTTTCAAATTTACAAGGACTTCAATGCATAACTCCATTCCAAATGCTACTTTTTAAGCGTATTTTGTTCCAGGTTTTTTAGGACAGAATCCACCAGCTTCAAAGATAAAATGAATTTATTTAGTTTAATAATTTTGGTATTTTTCACTTTAAATATAGCATATTTTATGTTCAGTAATTTTTAAAAGAAAATTTACGTTGGTTAAAAAATTAAATGTGGTGTTTTAATAATGTGATGTAAATTTGGAGAGTTTAAAAAATGTAGATTGAAATTTAGTTAGATTTAATTTTAATTTTGTTTCGTACTTTTAAATTACTTGTTTGACGTTTTGAGAATAACTATGTTTTTGAATCAAGAATTTAAAGAGTTATTTGAAAAATTGTAATCTCAAGATAATAACATTCGAAATCAAGCTGAAATAACTTATGATGGTATAGAAGCTAAAACACGATTTGAATTTTTATCGCAATTTATCTCATCACAAGAAGATAATCAACTTAAAATATCTTCTGGAATTCTATGCCATAGCCTTTTGGATAATCTTTTTGATGAATCGTTTAGAAATTTATCTGAAGAAACTCGAAATTCACCAAACAAAAATTACTTGAATGAATTGTAAAAGATGCTCATCCGCTAATTCGAAAAAGGTTATCTGAAATCGCACAAGAACAATTTGATGACAATGGGAAAATGTTGTATTTCATTAGTTGTATGGATACATTTAATCCAATCACGAAAATATGCGAACATCTTCTGTTGAAGAAGCGCATAAAGCAATTGAGCTTTATGACAAGGCATATGATCTTGGAAAACCACTGAGAATTGCTTTAAAGAAGATTACTCAAATTGCCGATAAAGGTTTATTGAATGGAGATTCGAATAAAAGTGTTGCTAGAAGGTAGAGGTTTGGTCGAGATCGAGCTATGATAAATGATTGTGGTAGAGCTCTAAGATTGACACAGTCGTGTATTATATTAAGCTACATCAACATACCTTTAAATACGATTATCCGGGTTGAAATAATCGAATTTAACGACGTGAATAGTATTTTAGCATGACCTTTGATTTTAACGGAAGATTAAAAACCGCAATCAACTGACATTCTCGATGTCGTAAACGACAATGTTCATTCTTTAGCCGATGTGTGAGAACTGGAAATCAATTGTTTTTATATGGCAAAATGGATAGACGATAACAAATTTTATCGTGCGAAACATCTAGAGAAGTCGGTTAATAATCAATACAAAGTGTGTTTTGTCGACGAAAGAACTTCTGGAGAGATTGTCAGAGAGTTAAAAGAAATTCCGAAAGGTGTTTTGGATGTTCCGTCCCAATTTTTACCTTGTAAGATGCAGTTGGAACCATCTGGTGGAAATAACTTTAATCATGTAGAACGACCAAACAATCAGGATCGTTTCAATAAAAATTTCAATTCAACTCACAACAATTCTTCTAATTTCAATAACAACAATTTCTCAAAGTAAATCAACATCCGTCAAACCATGATGTATTATGGAATATTGTTAATTTATTTTTATCTTTTACTTTGATTTCTTTATTTCATTTGAACATTATTTTTTTGTATTTTTATTAATTTTCTAAGAACTAATCTCCGTTTTTTCATTTGGTGGGTTTCTAGGTGGTTGAGTTTTTAGACTATATGGTTGCTACCAGACAACGCCATACAAATACCTTCGCTACCACTCGGCACCCGTTGCTGAGCAACGTTGGAACTGTGTTCGATTGGGTGGATCGTCCGCAAAAAGTGAGTGCTATTACTAATGCTATAATTGAGCGAACGATCGATAGATCCAACTAGCTGTCGATAGAAAACATGTGCTCGATTTCTATACTGTCCCTGTTTTCCTGTCTAGGTGAAGTTGAGTATACAATTAGTTATGGACGTTTTGATCTTTAGATCGAATATCTATACTTTACGTTCAGAGGACTCAGTGAATTATTCATCAATACAAAAGATTTGTAACACTAAATTTTAATTATACCAATAAAAAGATTCATAACACTAAATTTTAATTATAGCAATACAATTTAACATTACAATATAGCAATGCAGTTCAACAATACAGTTTAATTCATCTAGTTTGGATTGGCACGTTGCAATCGCCAGCGAGCCCGTTCGGCCTTTTCTCGCCTGTGTTTCTTCTGGGACACATTATCATTCTTTGCCGCTGTACTTTCTCTGTAAGCTTATTGAGCAGGGGCAAACACTAGGAGGTAGGTGACGGCGTTTCCCTCCTGGCTGGCGGTTTAAAGTCAGCTCGGATTTTGGTCCTTTGAGCCTGGATTGTCTGATTAGCCTCTTTCAGGGTGATCCGACAGTTATCCAATTCCTGGTATGTTTCCTTTACCCGTTTTGGTTCGAACCAGGTACATTGCAGTCTCTGTAGTTCTTAGGTGGCCTGCGTCAATCGTTGAGTGAAGCGGGTCTCCAGTCCGGTAGAATAATCTGGGTCCAACACTGCAATCCAATAATAATAAAATTAAAAAAAACGATATTCGAATTTATTTCTTCTGCTATTAGTTTAATTGGACACTGTATTGTTATTGTTAAATTTATACCGTATAGTGAAGTTACAAAATCAAATCCAGACGATTAACCATTGACTCATGCGTCAAAATAATAAATCTAATATTTTAAAAACTCCTGATGATTAACATAATTTACTGGTTCGTCGATTAAATAGTCTTTATTATATGTAACGAAATTCATTAGAAACACCATTTATGTTAGATTCCTAGTTACCTATGACTTGAATTCTAGGTTGGTGAATGTTACTTTCATCATTCAAGCTCATTATCAAACTAAGTCAACGATACGAAATACAAATGGAAAAATAACACATCTATTATTTATTATAATTGCCATTCACAAAATTTTTCCAAGAAGAATTGTTAGGTCGAGATCTTGGTCTACGACACTTTCTGTCATGCAGATATCTTCCTTCTCGGAGTAAGTCCAATCGTTCTAGCATGTCTGGGTGATTCAATTCCTCCGGAATTATCACCTGCGTTGGAGCGGCAATAGTCCTCAAGGTCGGATCGTTGAGATCGAAGGAGACCTCGTAATCCGGCACATATCCGTCCGAGCCAAGAATTCTCCCGACGATTATATCTCTATTTATCCTGTCCAGCTCCATCTGGGTCATTCGTCGTCGTAGTTGTAGTTCACGATCCTCTTCATGCAACGGAGCACTAGCGAATCTATCCTCTGGCCAGCTGCTCGGGCAGGGTTTCGTCCAGGTTCCCTCTTAATGGCAAGTCCAAGGAGACTTGTACCTCCTATTGAATCGAATTGAGCTGACCAAGTGGCCGGTTCCGATGTTGCGACGGTGTAACCATAATCCCACAGAAGCTGGCAACCTTGTGCTGTCGTCCTATTATCGAATTTAATCATCCGACGTCCCTGCGTCGTTCTTACTGAAGAAGGTTGTCCTACAATTCTTAGTGGTCAAAATGTTCATTTTAATGAGTTAAAAGTTCTTTTTAAGAATTAAATTAACTTCAGTTTTTCTTACTTTCGTTAACTGGCGATCGGGGAGTTAGCTCGGTCATCCCAGAATTTGGTCCTCTGAACTTCTTCTTCTGAGCCGTTCGGTTAGTCCGTTCTCGAAAACGCTTCTCCGGTCTCCGATTTTGTTCCGGAATGTTCATCTGAGCTGACATATTGTATGGTATAACATTTTCATGCTTCTTATATACCATTATTGGTCACGTCACTAATCTTAACTGTACTGACACGTAATGCAATACATTGTCATTACGTGCACTTGAAGCATTATATTCCACGTCTTAATGACACTGAATGTTTGATTTTTAGCGGGACTGGTTTATTTAGTGGATCGTATTATCCATAAATTTTGTAAATGTTCCTATTGTTATTATCGACGTTATGGTTAGTACGATTATCTGAGAGGCTCTTATTTTCAATATAACTACTATAATTGTTATTATCGTAATTATTATCGTTATTATAGTAATCTTATTCATTCATTTTTTCTTACCTTAGTATGTTAGACGTAATCTACTACGCCGTAATGCACCAATGATTTAATTCAACTATTGACGTGAAGGATTAAATAGCTGTCTACTTATCATCCAATTACTACGCCATCAACTGGTTTCGGCTGGTATAATTCGTTCATATCTTTCAGGTTGTGATTTTAATACAGATTTGATATGACCCGACTTAACCATTTTTCATTACTTTAATTCATTCAACAAACGGTAAGAATAGTTTCTCATAAATTTTTAATTTTAATGGAGACTTTTACCAATTCAGAAACTTTAGGTATTCTCTTCGGACGTGTGATAGTATCAATCAGTAACATGGGTTATTACAATTTGGAGGACATGAAACTATACGACTGAATCGGAGGGGTAATGTACAACATCATTCAATTTTATCAATTTTTTGTTATTATTTTAGAGCAAAAATCCCTTGCAATGCTTCCAAATTTCAGTACATCATTAATCTTGGAAACTTCATTCTGTCCCGGCGGATAGCACATTCAAAAATCAAATTGGAATTATCAGTATTATTAACTTGGTCTATGCGTACGCTCAATTCTAGCTCTGGGGTTATTTATACTTGGTAAATCGTTATTTTGACCTAAATGTTATTTACGTTTCTTGTAAGAAAAGTTAATGGTAAAATTTATATTCAGATATAATAATCGTGTAGAGTGCTACTTATCCGGTTTGACTTCGATAACTATTTTGTCTTTATTATGCCGGCAGTGATTCTGGGTCTGGAATAAACGGTTTTAGTTTGATTTTTAATAAAATTTATTCGTTATTGATTTTGTTTACTGTTAAATAATTTGGGTAAAGCTATCTAGTGACTGGGGTACTCGGTTGAATTTAAATGATTTCTCTTAAAAGTTTCGTAAAACTTAACTCAACTTTAAGTTATGGGATTTCATTTTGTTTACTTTACGTTAATTATTGAATTCATTTATACGAATTCTAACGAAGATCCTAGTTATTTATAAACGTTATTTTCTATTTAATTTTTAACTCCTTATTCGGAGATGTTAAATATCAAGGTTACAACTCGACTGAAAAATCTTTAGTGCGATTCTTGATCTTTTATCATGTTACGTCTTCTACTATAATTTTTTAACAGCTCACGTTAGAAGTGTTAGTTCAAGATGCTTTGACTTAATAACATTCGAGATTAATCCAATTTAGGTTTTGATTTATCGTTAGATAAAAGTTTCGTTGCAGCAATTTGCGCTATTCCCCACTTTCCATACCTTCATTTTGACCCTAAGGTATTGATTGTGTTTATATTATATTTAAAAGTGCCCACTGGACTACTCGGTGTTCAGAATTTTAGCAGCCTGTATAATTCATTTTAGGTCGAATTTACTGGTGTTGAGCGAAGGAAGGATGAGCCAAAATACCCATTCTTCGATCTCCCTTCACCACTATAAGCTATCATTTTACGTTTAGGTTCGCCGTTTACTACTAGCGAACCCTCACGGTCACGGTTCCGTTGCAGGTAGACTGCGCTTATACAGAACCGTTGATTGTGTATATTTATTTTCTTGTGAGATGTTTTGGCTGTGGGCCGGAAAAGTTTTGACATGCATTTTATATAAGATATAATAAAATAATATAACTTGTTCGAATACATATAATTCGTTATCCATAGCTATTACATTCATGTGCATAATTTTCAACATTCATGTTCAAATGTACATTTATGGGCATAAATACATTCATAGTGCAATTCATTAAAGGTTGCTCACTTCGTTAAATTGGAATCCTCGTAGAAAAATCAGTTTTGGAAAAATCAGAAAATTCAGTAATGTCTTTCACTTAAGCTTCTAATATCACACAAAGCGCTTCAGTTCAAGAATATTTTTGCTAGTGAAAAACGGTAAGAGCTTTTCACTAGGAAAAAGTGATTGAAATTATTGAAATGAATCGGTATTTATACCTATTCTGTGACCCTAACCTTGCGTGTTATTTTTAGTGTGATAAAACAAAATTTGACCTTGGAATTATTTGTGTTATCTAACTTTAATTTTTATTATTTGCTTAATTTAAATTGGCAATTTATTTCTTAAATTTTTAATTGAATTTTTCCAACCAAAAATATTTTATTTAATTCAATTTTATTCATTAACTTTTTGCTTTTATATAAATCGTCATTTTTCGGTCAAATTCTTCTTATTGTGTTATTTTTATGTAAATTTCGTGCTGATCATAATGCAACTTTGTTATTATTTTAATTTACTTTTATGTTTTTTGATATTATATTTAATTACATTTTCCTCATAGTTTAGGGTTGTTTATTTTGTGTTAATAGGTTTGAATTTGAATTTTCGTGCTGTGTTCGCGTGCTATTTCCGATCCATTTAAACAAATCTCTGTATTGGCCCAACACAATAAAAGATTGTCTTAATTTATACGAGTATCAATGAAGATATGTATGACTTTTATTTATATCCTTTTTATTCAATTTACACGATCTAAAGGTTAGTTGAACCATCTCCCCTTTTATGTATGCTTTCTGCGTATCGTTTAAACGGTTTCAATCAACACGATTTTGTCATGGAACTTATTTACTGTGTAAATCGAGGGATTCGTGTATAACGTTTGCTAGAAATATTTAAAGGCATTTTTATATTATAAATATTTTTTAATTACAATGCATTTTTCAATAAAATCTTTTTTCTTATAAGCATGAGTTTTGCCATAAAATTTTTTTATTTTTTATATTATTTCGCTTCTTTAATTAATAAAGTTCGTCAATATTTTTTCTTTAATTTTTACTGATTTTAAAACAAAATCTTTTTTAATTCACCCTGAGAAATTGTTTGAAATAACAACTATTCAACCAATAATCATTGCATAAATAATTAATCATGCCCATCGGTAAGTTCATTATTTATAAATTCAGCATTATTAACGTTAAACAATAAATTAAGTGGCATATATTTTCTACATCGGTGGAATAAAAAATGAAAACTCACAACAATTATTGCGGAAAACATTTTATTTCCATTTACCGACACCTTTTCAAATATTTGTCATTCTATTATTTTCTGAATTTTCCAAAATAAACATTATTTTCTAAACAACTTCTATTTACATTATGATAATTTAGACATTATTTATAATACTCGATTAATATGTTTACTATTCATATAATTGACAAACAATCCTGTTTATAAATTTACATGTAATAGTTATAATGCCATACACATGGGAGAGACTTCCGGTTATCTCTGTGCTCGATTTCTAGAGCATTGTCGATTGATCAATATTAGCGAACACAAAAGAGGCATTATGATTAAAATATATGTCTGATTTTAAAATTTTATTAAAATTTTTTAATAATTATTGAGAACGTGTAATATATGAAGCATTGTTAATGAGGTCATGGGATCCAAAGATTACGAAATGCTATGACTACTAATGTTTTAAATATTTTCAAATAGTTTGATTATGTAAGATTGTGATAAATTGATGTTTTTTGTGTTTAAAATATCTTTTATTTTTAATACTATTTTTATTATATTAATAGAATGATTTAAATTTATAAAAAATATTAATATTATTTCACTATTTTAAGTAAAATCATTTAATATTTTAATTTTTAATATTAACTTAAAATTTTTATTATAGTAGTAAATTTTTCATATTTTAAATAATTTTAAAATTAGTCTAAAAGTATTTAAAATTTTTATTAAAATATTTAGTTAAAATATAATAATTTTTTTAAAATGTATAAATTAATTTAAACTATTTTGGTTGGATTTTGTACTTGATGATGGCAGTTAATCTGTTGATGTATATCGTAAAACGAGTGTTTGAATGAATCTTTTTCTTTAAATTTTGTACGTTTTGTAAATTGAAATTTTTAAACAAAACACAGGAAAATATATGCTTTAGTTATGTTGATTTCTTATTTACTAAATTTTGGTTTTAAGAATAAATAAATGAGCGAATAAAATTTATAATATTTAATAAAACAAATAATATGTACAATTTTATGATATTCTTGACTGTTTTCAAAAATGTATAGGCCGTTTAAAACAAATAATTAAATTAATTTTCTTCTGTAGTCATTTGAGAACGCCACTTATTGTTGACAATTATTTTGTTTATTAAAAATTTTATGAATCAGTTACTGATCTATAATAGACTATTAATATTATTTCTGTTTATTTTTTCTGATAAAATTTATTTTTAGAATTTTCTAACTACTAATATTTTCTATTTATTATTTATGTTCATACATTTTTATGCTTAACTATAATGAAGTCTCCCACACTCTATAAAATCACTATTTAAGTTTACACAAATGTCCAGGAGTAAATGAGCACGAATAATAAGTTCTAGTCATTATTTTCGTAAATCACGAATGGCGGGTAGATTAAAGTCATTTGTATTTAGGATTCTCGAATTGAATGTGGACTCCATTGCAAATGGAGATAAATGGAAATTATACAAATGGATAAAGTGAGTTGAAAAGCGATTGTAATAATAACAAGATATTGTAATATTGTTATTAATATTGTAATAATAATGTACTTTCTTTTAAAAATTGTATTCACAGTTTGGTATATATAATATCTAATCTTTAAAATAAATAAATTGTTTTAATCATCCAAAAATTTTCAAATTCAATTGTAAATTGAAAATTAATTAAGAATGTTGAAATATTTTGAAAAAAAAAATTAATCGCATGTTGATGCAATTTTTCATTAGTTTTCATGCATCCAGCCCTCAATGTTCAGGTGAAACATTTGAAGGTGTAAGCGCAGTGATCGAAAGAATGAATAATGATATGCGAACATATTGGTGACTTTTAAAATAAATTATGTTATACTTATCAAATATATATATATATATATATATATATATATATATATATATTTAATTATTATTACTTTTCTTTAATATCTAAATTATGCTGACCCAAACAAAAGTTTGAATGTGTAAACAGCGTAGAGGTGAACACAGAGCTCAATTATGTCACGCGCCAGATAAAACCTACTTGTAAATAGCCCAATGATTTACCTAGTACTAATAATTCAGTGAAGGCTTGGCATCGGGCATTTCAGCCGATGGGCAACTATCAACATCCATGCGTCTAGAAGCTTATCGATCATTTCTAAAAGAAGCTGGATGACAAGGTATTGTTGATCACGCGTTATCAATCCAGTTTCAGAAATGCACAGACGACCAACTCACAATTCGTTTAACTTAATTGACGTTTACAACCTGTATTTCTAACTTATGGACAGTACTGTTAATGGATTATCTACGTAGTTCGCAAAAAAGTATCAATTGAGACAAACTATTCAAAAACATACATTACTTTTTGTTTATTACTTTTCGTTAAATTTTAATTATTTAATTTGTTTTTAATACTTTCCTAAGCTATTAGTTTCTGTGCGCTTTTGAAATTGGTGTCTTAAATTAGTGTACTCAACCTCAACAGATAGATGATAATCATATATTAAGGTTTTGTATTATCGAAACATAATCAAACAAAATTTTTATTGAATCCAGAAATATATACGTATCAAGACTATCATAATAAGAAATTAATATTTTGAGTTTGGCCTAAAGAACTCAACACCAGGTCTAATTGAAAGTATAATTTATTCATAAATAAATATAAAATTAGAGAATTTAAAAAAAATTATATTTTCTGTTGATTTGTGATAATATACAAATTATAAATTATGAGTAGCACCATCTTCAATGTTTGAACAAATATAAAATATTTAAAATTAATTAAATATAAAAGGCAGTAAAAGGGTTTAAATCAGTGTCATTTTGCAATTTCGTCGCTTTTAATGCAGAGTAATCAGTAATAATTCCTTTAACCATTCTACAAAAAATATAATCATTTATCATTTAGAGGATTTTTGATGAAAATGAGTCAGGAGGACATACAATGAAATAATAAAACATGAATTAGCATTATGTAAAGCGTCAACAATGTCTTGAAATTAAATCTGGGTTGACTCCTGAAAAAGAAAAGACTTCCTCTGTCGGCTGACATTGCAGATTTAATATTATTTAAAATTTTCTTGTTTCGCATTTGCCCACATATTCGAGTAAAGAGAGTTTTTGAGGACGGGGTCCGAATACGATCTAAAAGTAATTAGAATCAATTAATGTGATATACGCAACTGAACTGCCATTATTAGGCACCCAAAAATTCAATAACAATTTTTACACATAACTCCAGTTTTAATAAAATAATTAAAATCATTTCCTTGGAGGATCCCGATCTGAGTGGTCTTTATATTTGACACGATTGTATATATTGATGAAAACAAAAATTCCCTATGAGTTGCATCATAAATTCCTGGCAAGATTTTATATGCTTCAGGGGTTTTCTTCCTTCCCTTTATAATATATATGAATTAATATTTGAGGTTTCAAACCACCAAAACAGATTTTTTCTTCACTATTTTAACGTCTGGTACATAAAAAATATGACGTTGGATCAGCCAAACAATATTTAAACAGAAATATGTAGAAACCAAACAGATACAGGCCTATACAATACTTCGAATATTTTTTGTGTCTTTGAATATAATAGAAATATGAATAAGGGTTCCTTCTACGTTTGAAAAATCCAATAGAAGGATACAAAAGTTGGGTTCTCTTTTAAATAAAATGGATATTCTAAGACGTTTGTGGAAAGATTGACTAAGGAAACCATTGATCGCCTTGTGATTGGGACTGATGAAAACCATGACAATTATAGTCCATCTAATGATAGTAAACCCATAAAATCTCATGTTTTAGTAATTCCATATTCATGAGGTTTTAAAAATTGAAATTGTCTGTCACAAAATCATTAGGCAATTCAAATTTATTTAAAATTAATATCAAAATCGTTAAAATCAATAAAAATATTTAGTAATAAATCTCAAACTCCAAAAGGTTTAATTTCTGATCTAGTGGATAAATTTGCATGTATTGGTAGTAATGCCACATAATTGGAGTTACTTCCCGTCATCTTCGCACACGGGTTCAGGAGCATAGCCGATTGAGAGGCGTGAGTAATATTATTGAGCATAAAAAATGTCCAAAAAACAACTGATTTAAAAGATTTTAAAAGAAAGAATTTTATGCGAGACTTTGGTCATTAAATCAAAATCCACTAAAATAAACGTTCAATCAGCAACAAATTTTTTGAGATTATTTAATTAAATCATTAAATCGTTACATCTGTTTCCGTATATAACATTTGACAAAGATTATGATGGCAGACTTGTTTCTTGACAAACTTTTGTTATGGAAACACAGCAGAAAATTCTTACTGTTGTAAAGGTTTTGCCTGAATACTCATGTTCCTTTCACAAATCGAAGAAGGAAATCAAATTAAATCATCATTTTCTTACAAAAAATATTTCAAATAAAAAAATGCTACCATCCTAGTGAATATGATTTGAGAGAATAAATTTCTTTTATTATCAATCTTTAATAGTGAAATGTGATATAATGTGACTCTGGAATCAATTCATAATTAAATATAAATAATTAGAGATCTTCGAAAAATATAGCTTCCGTATAATTTACCTGATTTTTCCACTTTAATAACAGTACTTCCAGCATGAGAAACCATTAATTGGTCATCACTGTCAGAAAACTGATCGTCTTCAGATTCGACTAAAACTTTGATATGCGGTTGGTGATGCCCATCCTCAATTTCATTGTTGAAAGAACTCCATTTAGGGCTTATATTTTTATTGGGATTTAAATATTCCGATTTCAATTTAAAATCTGGATCAGCATAAAATGCACGAAAATGTATTAATTGATCAGTTGCTAAGAATAATCGACTCTTCAATTCTTCTATTTCACTTTGCTTTTTCTCTAACAATTCAGATAATTCTGTTAGAAAGTTTTCGCATTCTTCGTGACTATTTGATTCAGACAAATTATTATTGTATTTGGAATTAACTGGATTTCCATCAATGATATTATGTTCTGTGAAAATCTGTGATTTCTGAGTGAGTTGTAGTCGTTGAAGTGCACACGTCATTTGTTCGATCTAAATTTTATTTAGTAATAATTATTGTCATCGAATTATAACATTTTATTGACATTGAAAACTAAAACCAAAAGCCTGAATTATAATTATACAAAAATAATTATCTAAATAGTTTATGATTTAATATTAAATTAATTATGGGGTGAAATATAACCTTTATATGCGTAAATTACTTGCGATTATATAATAATAATAATAATAATAATAATAATAATAATAATAATAATAATAATAATAATAATAATAATAATAATAATAATAATAATAATAATAATAATAATAATAATAATAATAATAATAATAATAATAATAATAATAATAATTTGATAATCAAATATGACTAAGTTTCCGAATAGAAAGATTGTTTTAATTTTTGTATCAAAATAAAAGTTCGAAGCAAATTTTGAAACAATATATAAAATTTTAAAATATCAACAGAATGATTTTAATTACATTTATTTTTTTATAATGTGGTAGCCAAAAGACTTCGTTCCGTGATATAATAAACTTAATAGATTATACTTTTAACAGAAAAATATTTACACTTTAAAAGAAATAGTGAACACTTATAAATTTTTATATAAATATATAACCAAGAATAAATAAATATTATTGTAAGATAACTAACAAATACAAATAAAAATGGCGATGTTTTACAAAAAATGTTGCTTGTTTCTTGAACATAAATGTGAGTTCTTGGTTTATATGAACATCATATATGATATTCGTTTTTCTCTATCATCATTTATCAAAGAAAAAAAGTTGATGGAAACTATTTAATTAAATGGCCTATGCACCGGTTGAGCAAAGTTAATTAAATTATTTG
The DNA here is from genome assembly GCA_022537955.1 of Schmidtea mediterranea. NCBI lineage: Eukaryota > Metazoa > Platyhelminthes > Tricladida > Dugesiidae > Schmidtea > Schmidtea mediterranea. Next base: position 28,054,099 of record CM039682.1, on the reverse strand, counting down.
TAGTACATATTTGTAGCACATAATCAACCTTCACAATCAAAATATGGAGAACATAAAAAAAGACATCATGTCTACACACTATACTTGAGGTGATAAAAAATGATGTGAAAATCATAGATCACAACAATGAAGCGTTTCAATATTTGAAGCAAGCATTCCCCTACATCAGGCATGTGGAATTAGCGGTTCATTCGATATTTTTTGTGGCTCACACAACCTTTTTTTGTTTTAATATAATTTATATTAATCTCTTTCAGGAAGTTGGTGCTGATATTTTTTATTGGGAAAGTTGTGAAATTCAATGTTTTTATAGTTTTGCAATATGAGGGTAATTCTGTACAACCTACTGTACTACTACTGTCCATAAAAAATTGAAAGTTCATAGCAGAATGTTAAATTTTTATATGGACCATACCACTCTTAATATTGCAGAACTAAAAAAGTTTTTTTTCAGTTGGCTCATGGTTACAATACAAATTTTCAAAATTGCTCAAACAACCAAATGAGTTGTACACTCCTGCTCTACATAAACGATCCTAAATATAAGACAGAGGAATTTAAGTTGATAATAAAATATGCGAATTCGTAAATGCACGGTGATTCGGATTTATCCGCATCTCGATTATAATTCGAAGATTTTAATCATAGTTTTTGATGTTAAATTGTACGCGTTTCACATTTTTATGATTAATTCGTGTAAAACCATTTTTTATTTAATTCATTATTTTAATCACTGAAACTTTTTACCATTAACCGATATTTGTTTAAATGAAGAATCGGCGAATACTAAAAAGCATAATACAAAAGGCACTTTAGATTTTTAATGTGAATTATTATTTCACATAAAACACTTATTTGTACCTAATAATAAATTCAAAATTTAGTGTTTAAAAATTACTATTATTTGGTAAAGCATTAAAATTATAAGTAATTATGGCTTATTCAAAATTTATAAAATGTAATTAAATTTTTGTAATTTGTACGTAAACCATATAAAATAATATTAAATCCACAACGATGCTCATTTTGTTTTATTACTCAAATATAGACAATTTTCTGTACAGACTGCAAATTAAGAAAAAAATATTTGAAAAAAAAATATTTTTTTAATTGATAAATAACAATTTAGAGAACGTAAAAAAGATAATAAAAGAAAAAATTATGAGTTCAGGCCTTGAGCTACCACCTTATATTGAATTGGGATATAATTAGTTGTAACCTACTGTCTCAATCCTATCGGGAACAAGATCGCTTGGAGAAAATTCGCCTAATCCCTTGATTTGACGAGGGATAAAATAAAAATCAAAATAATTAAATTAAAATAAATTAACCTGATTAATCGATTTATGAAGATCGATATCTTTCTCATATATTTTCTCTAATAATTTGTGTAATTCATGTTCCATTGATTGAGTAACTAATGAAACATTTTGTTCATCAAGCACATTGCAGTCAGGCGGAGATTCAGCTATTATCTGAGACGAATCTCTCAGTCTACGGAGATCTACTCCTAACATTCGAACGAAATTCACAAATTGTCTAAATCTTATTTCCAAATCTTCCAGCTTTTGTCGGAGCATATTTTTTTCAGCATTAATAGCTTGAATGTTTTCCTTTAAATTCAAAAATTCCATATTTGAATCTTTAATCTGTTGGCCAGATTCCAATAGATCTGCTTGTAGTTGATTGCGTAAACATTTCAAATGACCGATTTCATTGTTTTTTTCATTTAACCCTTGTTTTAATTGAGTGATTTCTTCTCTGAGAATAGCGACAAGATTTAAAACACTACCGCTATTATTGGATAATTCTGAATTGCAGATATCATCACAGTTCTCCGCGGATTTGTATGAGGAAATCAAATTTTTAATTTCTGCTAACGCAGCAGAGCTATCGGAATAGTGATTGAATATATGATCTAATTCGATTAAAAATTTTGACAAACAATTTTCCGGAGAATTCTGCAAATTATTAACATTTTTATCTGAAGGCTGAGTTGCATTCTGAATATCATTAGCAATCTTTTCATACTCCCATTCCATGTCCCAGCCGTCAGCTAGCTGCAATTCATTCACTTGACTTTCTTCATTTTCACTTTGAACCACTAATTTATTTTTATTGTCATTTAATTCTTTATAGTTTCCGATTTCTAAATTTAATTCTCCAAGGCATTGTTTGTATTTCTTCTCGACTTCAATACTGTCGAGCTGTAATTTACCAATCGTTTCTTGATAATCAAGATTCTCATTTTCAAGCAATGCGATTCTTTTACCAGTCTCATTCAATTCATAATTGATTCTATCCATTTGATTTTCCAATGTTCGTATTTGGCGAGACGAATCCTCTATGATTTTAGTTTTCATCTTAATTTCCTTGATCAACTCATTAGTTAATTCATCATCGACTGTTTGAATGCCAACAGAATGAGAAATTTGTGTGCCTTTTGAATAAAAGATTTGCAATTGTTTATTCGGATCGGTTTGAACATCTATGTCAACCGTAACCGGTAAATTAGTGCATTCAATTTGTGGAAATCTGTGAATATCTAATCGATTAATTAGTGCAGATCGATAATCATTTATGACTTTTTTATCAAAATTGTGTTCTGTTTGTATATTTTGATTGACATTTTTTCCCGTTATTTTGGATTTAACTTGCTTCATTATTTCTAGTTCATAACTTTCAGAGGTTTCTGTGGACTGATGAATGACATGGTAAGTCGATGAATTTAAAGTCGGGTCGGTTTGGACTCCAATTTCAACCTTAACCGGTAAATCAGTGCATTCAATTTGGGGATACTTGTGAATATTCAATCGATTAATTAGTGCCAATCGATAATTATTTATGATTTCTTTATCAAAATTGTGTTCTGTTTGTATATTTTGATTAACATCATTTTTCGTCATAATTGAATTAATCTGTTTAATTTTTTCTAATTCATAATTCTCAGAAGTTTCCGTGGACTGATGAATGGGATGGTGAGAACTGTAAGTTTGCGTTTCACCGCATTTTAAATTAGTATTATTATTATTTTTACTAAACAATTCTTCATATTGAGTAAACTGAGAAATCGAATTGACAATTTTTGATTCATTTAAAATGCTGGTTTTAAACTGATATTCAGAAGATTTTTGTTTTTCATCATTCAGTTGCTTCTCTGTTTCCGATAACTGACACAGTAAATGTTCTTTCTCTAAGACAACTTTAGCAAGAATAGCATTGGACTCTGTGTTACTACTCCACAATGAATCTGAATTCTCTGAAACCTCATCGATAATATGCATCAAAGGATTGTTTACTCTATTTTCAACAAAAAACATTTTATTATCCTTTTGATCTAAAGTCAATTTCCTTTTCAGTTGCTTATTATCGTCAATTAGTTCTTCCAACTGTCCTTTATACTTATTTATTTCTTCACGATGTTGAGCGAGAAATTGTTTGTTTTCCTGTTTTAATTGGCTTATTTGATTTTTATGCTGTTCTATTTCTATGACGTAATCATTTTCAGTATTTTCAGTTGTTTCATTAGTTTTATTAGACAACTTTTTTCTAAATTCCACAATTTTGTTATCTTTATTTTTATTTAACAATTTCAGTTCTTTTCTTTCTTTTAACCAATCTATTCGCTCTTTTTCAAAAATTGACAGATTTTTCCGTAACTCATCGGAAATGTTATCGATATCCTGTTCTTTTTCGTCTAATTTCAATATCAACTGATCATATTTTCGACGCTGATTATTAAGTTTCCATTCCATCTTTTTGCATTTCGTTTCTAAAATGGAATTACGAACATTTGTCATTTCGGTTTCAGCCTTTAATTCCACAATTGTCACAGAATATTTATTATTCATTTCAATTAGTTGATCTTTTTCATGCAAAATATCATCTTGATTTAAATTACTATCAATAAGTCTCGACAATTCTAAAGCTTTCTGATCTGCCTCCTCTTTCATTTGTCTAATTCGAGTATATTCTTGGTGAATTCTATTTCTTTCGATTCTCATTTGATTCAGTTGTTGATTAGTTCGCTGAAGTTTTCTTTGTAAATCTTTGATTTGATTAAGATTTATTGAGTCTCCACCATCAAAAGAATTCGATGAAATCTGAGAAACTGGGGATAGTGAGCGCTCGCTTCCGACATGAAAACCTTTTCCAGTATGTAGGGATCCAGTTGATGTTGGTGGCAAGGACGATCCTCGAGAAGTTCTATCATTATTTTGCATTTTATCCAATTCTCTCAACAAAATAAAATTATTTACATTCAAATTTTCCATTAATCCCTTCAAATCAACATTTTCTTCTTTGCAAAGAGCAATATTGTCGAGTTCAAAATTTGTTTGAGTTGAAACATCAACAGTTGTTGAATCCTTGTCAATATGGCACTCTTTTTCCTCGAGAATTTTATGAAATGGATCAGGGGTTTTTAAAGATTTAATTTCGTCATTCAAATTCAAAACACGAGCATGAGACTGTTTCAGTTGCTTCTTTAATTTATTTATCACTTGAATAGCTTTATTTAATTTCAATTCTATTTTTGATTTAGTAATTTCCGATTGCTCTAATTCGTCTGCGTAGTCCTTTTCCAATTGGTCAATGAGGTTCAACAATTGAAGGTTATTTGAACGACTTCCAATTTTATTCAGCATTGACTCAATGTTGGGTTTAGATGCTTCCAACCGTGCTTGCATGGAACAAACTGCTGAAATATATTGTTCTAACTGGCTATTGATATCCACAAGTTCTTTCTCCAATAAATTAACTCTGTTTTCTTTTTCAATACAAATGACTTCCAACTCATTTATAACCTCAAAATTATCTTGTATTGATCTATCCTTTAATTTTATTTCTTCGCATATCACGTTCAGCTTTTCGTTAAGATTTTGTATTTCTAAGCGGCAAGATTCTTCTTGAAGCTTGGCTTCTTTCAATTTACTAATAGATTCATTCAGTTTTTTCATCAACTCTGTAACTTGATCTTCTTTTTCTGATATTGTTTGCTTTAAAGCATCATTCAAATTGCTCATCCATGAAAGATCTCCTTCATTTGTATCAACAGCCGCATCTATTAAGTGGTTTGTATCGAAATCTAAATTCTGTCTTGTCGATTCTAATTGTAAAGAGAAAATCTGATTCTTCAACAAATTCATGTTACTATTTTGTTCTTCACGTTCACACTTTAAAAACTCGAGTTCTTGTTTTAAGAACTCATTGTTCAGTTTTAATTTTTCAACTTCAGCATCGCACGCCGACTCTAATTCGGTGATTATTTGCTCAAATTTATCACTCATTTCACATTTTTGAAGTTCTTCGATTTCTAAATCCTTTTGCAGTTTTATGACTTTATCATTCATTATTTCCATTGCGCGATTGTACAAAATAATGTTACCGATAAAATCTTCCGGTATTAATTCATTAGCTATTGAAAACTCATTAAGATTTTGCCATTCATAGAGAGATTGAGTAATTTCCGTTTCTAGTTTCTGTAGATATGTCAAATCCATGTCCGTTTGTGTTTCAACGTTTTTCATGTCTTTTATGGAATATTGATGAGGTATTGAGTTTTTGATTATTTGTAAATAATTTACAAAACTATTTTCAAAATCATTCTCTAAATCCCCTCGGATTTCCGACGTGTTCATGGAAAAGGTATCTGTCAATTTATTTAGAACATAATTTTGAACTTGAATTTTTGGTTCGGTTTCATTTTTCGATTTACGAAAAGGTAAAGTTTCATAATTAATCACAGGTTCTTCATGCTCCATTTGTTGGAAAGAATTTTCAAAATCAGTTCCATTTTTCGAGATTAATTTTTCATTGCTTAATGCAAACTCATATTCAGAAATTAATTCTTTAAGTTCACAGAATTCCTTGTCTTTATTTTCTAATATCTGCGAATGATCCAACTCCATACGTCTCATTTGTATTTGGAGATCATTTCGATCATGTAATACACCTTGGAGTTGGTTTTCAACATCGGATATCCTAGTCAAACAGCTATGAAGCTGCTCGTAAATGGACAGACTAGTTTTCGTAAGAACTTCTAAGTTTTCATTGAAATGTTTAATTGTTATTATTTCTGACAATTCTGAATGGAAATTCTCTACGTCAACATTTAATGAATGAATCGACTCGAAAATTTTATGATCCAAGTAAACATTTTCTTGTTTGGTTTGAATAGAAATTTCAAAATTATTTATCCTTTCTTGCAAAGATGTAATAAGATATGAATTTTTATTATTCGTCTCTTCAAATTCAAGGATTTTACTATTTAGCATTGCATTTTCCAGCTCGTGATTATGACATTTATCCATTAATTCATTAATGATAACTTGTGTTGATTGTCGGATTTCATTGTTTTCTTTGGACAGGTTCTTGTTCGCGTTTTTCAGATCGAATTTGCAATTTTCTAATTCAGTTATTTTTGTCTTGTTTTGGGAATTCACAATTTCAGAAAGGTTTATTTCTGATTGCAACTTTTCGAGTTTCGAATAGAGTTCTTGGTTTGTTTTTAATTTTAATAACCTATAGTCTTCGGTGATTTGGGAATTTTCCGTCGATAAATTAGAGACTTTCTCGGACAAATTCGATAGTACTTCTTTCAAGTTGGTTATTTTTTCTGAAAGATTTTGTTTTTCTTTTGTAATCAATTTCAATTCCTCTTTATGATTATTTATTTGTAGATTTAATTGAAAATTTTCAGTGATTGTTAAATTGATTTTTTTCGTTAAATCGTCAATCAAAATTATTTTTTCTTCATTGAATTGTTTATAAAGTTCTTGTTCTTTTTCTAAACAATTGCACAAATCAATGATTTTATTTTTCATCAATAGATTTTGTTCTTCTAAATTTTTAATTGTCAACGAAAGTTCTCGGTTTTTCGATGCAAATTTCTCAGACTGTGCCTCTTGACCGGAACCAATTCGGTCAGGACTGGATTTTGAAACCAAAGAACTTGTTACTCGTTCGTTTCGTTCAAGAAATTCTTCGATTTCAAAATTAACCTTTCGAACTTTGGCATCGACTTCATGGGAGAAATTCTCGATTTGATTATAAAGAAACTTTTCGTCAGGATTAATTTTGTGACTATCTAACATCACTGGAATGTCTTGGACACACCAGGAAGAGTCGATGATATTACATTGACAAAACGAATCAATCGTTTTCGTAATATTTGACAGTGCTTCGGTTTTTTTTAGATTTGGTTGTTGAATCGATACAAGTTTCGAAAGTTCTTCATTCTTTTTTGTTACGATATTTATTTTTTCTTCTGACTGCTTTTTAAATTTTAGAAATTTAGCTTTAAGAACTAAATAATTCTTTTCAAGAACCTCTTTATTAGATCCCGATTGTATTTCTTTTTCGCCATTTGTTTCATCAGTTGATATTACACCACCACTCCTGGTACTTGTGAGGTTTTCTCTATCAATACTTGCTTTTTCATCTTTTAGATTTTTTAAATCTATTAATTCTTTAGAAAGACTTTCTTTTTCATTGGAAATTTGCAAATATTCCAATTTCAGTTTAGATTCTGCATCCTGTAATTTATGAATTGATTCTTTTAATTCCAGTATCATAGATTCGTCAGCTGTCTTCATTTTTGAAAATGTAATTATTTTATTGAATGAAACTTCTAACTCGTTTGACAAATTAGTTTTCTCGTCTTTTAAAATCACTACTTCTTTCTTAAGAAATTCTTCACTGCAACTCAATTCTTCCACTATCTTTTTGAGCATTATTAGTTGATGATTTAAATCCTTTATCAATGAGAGGTTATCTTGATTTTCTTGCTCAAAAGTTCTTAAATTTCCTCTTAGAACTTTTATTTCACCCATTAAATCACTTTTTTCTTGTGCTCTTGTTTTTAAATCATCCTGCAATTCAGTGATCTGAGTATTTAGCTGTTCGGTCTCTTTTAGATGAAGAACTTTAATGTTTTCCATTTCCTTTAATATGGTTTCCTTTTCGTGATTTTCTTTCTCTAGCAAGAAAAGCTTTTGAGTAACGTTTTCTAAATTTTCAAAAATAGAATTTTTTTCACTTTTGATCGTTTCTATATGTTCTTTTAGCTTCAACTCTTCATTACTTGATTCAGCAATAGCGTTTTGAAATAAGTTTATTTGATCATTTAAACTATGAATTAATGATAACTTATCTTCTGTTGATTTTTCTAACTTGCCACATTCTTCCGAGAGCTTGTCTTTTTCTTCTATTATGCTACGCATCATTTCTTTTAGCATAAATTTCTCAGTTTGTATATGTTCAATACTTTCATTTAAATTAGCAACTTCACTTTCTAAATTACCAATCACCCGATCTTGTTGTACTTTTTCATTTTCTTTAATTATTAAGTTATCTTTGATGTCCATTATCTGATTAAAGCCATTCAAGGTTTCTTCTTTTAATTTTTCTTCAATTTTATTTAATTCATTTATGATATGTTTGACTGATTTATTTTTTTCGGAAAAATTCTTTAAAACGATTTCATTATCTTCGTTTCCTTTCGTTAATTTCAAAAGTTTCTGTAGCAAATTTTCCAATTCTTTTGCATTAATATCGTTTTCTTCAGTTAAAATGACTACATTTTCTTCTAAACTGTCGTTTTTGATGGTTAAACTTTCAATTTCTTTTCTAAAAAAACTGTTTTCTTCAAGTAATTTTTCAGATAGTAAACCATTTTCTTTGATTTGTTTTTGATAAATGTCTATTTTTTCTAATAAAACTGTATTTTCATCCATAATTGTCAATAAATTGGCTTTTAATTCAGTTTCACTATTTATCGAATTTTCAAATTTATTTTTCAGAATCACATTTTCTTCCAAAAGTAGTTTTATTTTATTTTCATTTTGATTTGATAAGCTTTTAACACTTTCCATTTCAAGTTTCAAGTTTCCAAATTCACTAAGAATATTATTTTTTTCTTCTTCAATGACAATAAGGTTTTGTGTGGAAACATTTCCATCATTCAATAATTTATTAAATTTATCTTTTAAAAGTGAATTTTCATTATTAAAATCAATAAGCAATTTTTCATCCTCTTTGCTCGTGATCTCTAACGTCTTGAATTTATATTTTACATCTTCTAATTCTTTCATTAAAGTATTTTGTATATTTACGTGATTTGCAATCTCTTTTTGATATTTTGTTATCGAAGAATTTAATAATTCAGCAATTTCGGTTAAATATGATTTTTCCTCTGTTAAAGTTGTTAATTTTACCTCTAAATCTGTTTTATTCTTTTCAATTTGGATTAATTTACTTCTCATTTCTTCCAAATCAGATATTATTTTATCTCGCTCATTCTTATATGAATTTAGTTGTTCATTAAACTTTGTTTCATTATTATTTTGCTCTTGTTCTAAATGTATACTTATCTTCTTGGAATTTTCATTTTCTGCAATAATATTATCTGTTTTTTCAGTAATTTTCACTAAGTTTACGGATAAATGTGTTACTTTAAGACTTAAATTTTCAACAAGTGTTGCAAGTAAAATTCCATTCTCTTCTAGTGTTTTTTCAAGCAATGAAGCTTTTATTTTAATATTTTCAAAACTGTCCATGATTTGATTTCTGTCCACTGAAGCGATATGCAGATCGACTTTGAGAGTTTCTTCAAAATTTACCATTTCAGCTACTTTATGTTTTAATATTATTATTTCATTATTCAAATCATTTCTTAAAATAGAATTATCATCTTTTTCCTTTTGATAAACCAAAACTGTAGCCATAACATTTTCCAATTCATTAATAACATTACTTTTTTCGGTTTGAAGTCGACTCAAATTTTCATTGAGCTCTTTACTGTTAATTGTTGCCTGACTCAGTTGTTCATATAATGATGCATTTTCTTCAATCAAATTAGTTAATTTTACACTATTTTCTTCATTTTCCATTTCAATCTTCTTAATCAGATCTGATTGATCGCTTAGCATCTTTAATAACTTATTTTTTTCTTCAGTACTTTTAAAAATATCATCTTTCAAAATTAGCATACATTTTTCCATTTCCATAGCTTCTGTTTTCAATGTCATATTTTCTTCTTTCATTACCACTAACAAAATTTCCATCTCCTTTTTTTCATTTGTCAATAAATTAAAATTTCTATTATTTTTCTCGAGGTCTATTAGAAAATTATCTTTAAGTTCTTTTAAATTTTCATTTTCTTTTATTATTATTTTATTAAATTCCTTGGCATTCTCTATTTCCAGTTTAAAAGATTTATTTTCATTCTTTAAGCAATTAATAGTGGCATGACTTCCTTCGATTTCTTTTTCAAATACTTCCATTTTATGCTCAATATCTTCCAATTTTTTTCCACTTGGATTTTTATTTTCTGTGATTAAATTGTCACTTTCTTTTGATAAATAAAAAGCCTCCACTACAACTGATTCATTATTTAAATATATTCCATCAGAAAAATCACATTTTTCATCATCTTTCATATTTTTATTCGTCTTTAAATTGTCTAATTCATTCAATATATTATCATAATCGTTGGAAAGTTTCGAAATTGAGTTTTTCATCTCTATTTCGTTAATTTTCATATGCTTCAATTCATTTCTACTTAATAACAATTCTTTGTTTAAATCTTCGGTTAATATTAAACCATCTTCTTTTTCTTTTAGATATTCTTGAATTCTAATTTTATTATTTTCCAGGTGTTTTTTCAACGATTTTAATTCATCTTTTAATTTTGATTCATTGATAGTAATTTCTCCATTTAATTTCTTCAGTAATGCATTTTCGCTATTTAATTTACAAAATTCTTCATTAATTTTGTCATTTTTTAAATTCTCCTTCATATTTATGTTTTCATTAGTCGTGCGTAATAACTGATCACCTAAATTCTCGAGCTCCACTTTCAATGAACTATTTTCGTTAGTTAAATCTGATATAATTGATCTATTATTTTCTCTTTGATCTTCTAATAAAACGATTTCACATTTTACTTCTTCGAATTCTCTGGAGAATTTTTCCGATTCATCCGTTTTATTATTTGAGATAATTTCATTTTCGTCTAGTTTCAATAGTAAATTTTTTACTTGAAAATTTAAATTTTCATTTATTTTATTTAATTTTTGAAATTCTTCATTGTTTTTTTGTTGAACTTCGATTCGTATTTGTAAATTTCTTTCTATAATAATTTGGAATATTTTTTCAACATAACTTGATTCGGTTTGATCATTAGGTTTTTCAATGAAATTCAATTTATTAAAATTATCATTTTTTGTTAACAAAAACGATTCAATTTCTTGATATGTATTATCTATTTTCAAACTCATTGCACTGCAAACTTCCATGATTTTATTAATTTCCAGATTCAGTCTAAGATTTTCGTTTTCTAAATCCAGGAAACTATTGCTATGACAAGACATTTGATTAGAAATAATGATAATTTTCTTGATCAACTCGGATTTTGAACACTGATCCAAGTTTTCACTGCTAAAATTCATAATTTCTCCATCGAAATCCTTCAATGACTGATAAAATTGCTGATAGTCCTGAGCTAATACGCCGATATGCTTATTAAGAATAATGTTAAATTTATTTACATTAGTAACACAGTTTTTCAATAATTTAATTTGATTTTCTAAATGACGGAAATATTTATTTTGTTGATCAATTGTAGTTCGATATTGGCACAATTCTTCTATAGTATTTTGAAGTTCTTGCATCCTTTTCTTACTTTTTAAAGAGCACAATGATTCAAGGTTTTCTATAGCCATAGAAAGAGGTTCGGTAGAAAATGAATCGTAAGAATCTTTAAAATCAAACGAAGGAAGCAAATTATTAAAATTTTCCCAATATTTAAGTTCTAATATTTGTTCTTCTTGAATTGCGATTGAGCGATTGAGACTTTGGCGAAGGCTATTTTCGGTTTGACGCAATTCGTCAATTAAGATATTTTGCTTGACAATTATTTCATCCCGAATCAACAATTCACTATTAAGTTGCTTTTCTTTATCGTCATTAAGTGTCTGGAAATATTAAAAAAAATATTAGTCAAAAGAATAAAAATAAAAACTTATATTATTTATTCAGGAATTATAGAAAAAGAAATATGGAAACTTGCAATAATAAATAAATTTTAAATTTATTAAAATGATAAATAATTAGAAATAATTAACGTTTTGAGTCATGTATTTTTATTCCTTAAAAAAGTATGTATATGTTATTTATATTTTTTGATTGAAATATTATAAACAAAAATTTTGAAAAAACATAATATTCCGTGAAAATATGTAAATTTAACTTTTTTAAAATATTATGCCTTTTGATAAAGGATTATTATAAAAAAGTGCTAAAATTTTTCTTATGCTAGATATAATGTAATGTTGCAACTACTGCACCTGAAGCATGTTTTTACCGAATTTTTCAGGGTCTGTAAACAAAACAATAACTTTTCGTTTTTCCAATTGGTAAGGATGCATGTGGTATATAATTTGGAATGAATTTTTTTGATCAAACGTTGATGTAAGTGGCGAGTTGACATTTTGACAATTTGAATTCAAAAAAGACAGCAGCGTTGTTTCTTTTTCAATATGCAACAAATAAATTATCATAAAATTTCCGTGACTTCATGTCGATGTGTGTGACTGTGCCGTATATGCATGGAATGAATATAGTAATTTCAAAAAAGACGCAAAATCCTTTCCAAATGAATTTACTGTAAACTTTCAAAAACAATTGTTTTACAAATTATATGATGTTGCTGTACCTTGGGAGAAAGCATTCAATATCAATTCTCATCAAAAATTTTCAAAGCATCAACAAATGCTGAAAGGTGTTACAAAACAGGTCAAGCTTATAGGCGAAAAGGAAACGGAAAACTGCTCCTTTCCTAAGAAAATCGCTGAAACTTTTTTAAGTGTTAAGTTTGATAAAAAATATTCAGTCAATATTCACATCTTAAATTCTAGCCATAGAAATGAAAGCATGTACTTATACAATCGAACAAGCAATTGAAAAGAATTCAAACTGTAATTTTGACAGGGGTGATTGTAATATTAAAGAATATTTGACAAATGAATTGGCTAAATATGAATTACTAGCAATAAAAAAATGGCAAAACTGAAGTCTACTTGAGTAGAACTTCTAAAATGTCAGCTCAGTTCTGCAAGTGTTGAAAGAAGCTTTTCGCTGTTAAATAACATGATGACTAAATGAAGAATTTTCAAAAAAATGTACAAAAATATATTTTTATTCATTTTATATCAACCCCAACACTATCAAGGTAATCTTATATATGCAAGATTCATTATATGTGGAGTTGGTAGGTTTTAAACCCTTCTATTTGTAGAGAATTATTTTGAATGAATTTAAGAAAATCAGTTCTAAAATTAATATATTAATATAATTAATAAATTGTTCACTTAAAAAAGTTAAAATTTTGATTTGCAATCTTTTTTGACACAGGAATTTAGTAGTAAGACAAATTTCATGAATAAGTCATAGGTTACGATTGTACAATATCTAACCAATGACTGTTTAACATTAAAAGCTCCGAATGATATATGGGAATGTGTTCATGTATTTAGTGATACTTTGTTCTTGGACAGATCGGTTTTTGGTTAGTACTCATTGAGCAACGTGATTCGACAACTTCATTCACATGAGTAGAAGCATTTGCAAGAAAAAAAGGAAATTTTAATAATTTTAATTTGCGAAAATAAAACAGATTTCTGAACCCAGTGAGAGTATTTTCTGTTTTAGTTAATTTTGCGTCTATTATAAGATCAAGAGTCAGCAAGCGTTCCGTCGGCCTATTAATTTTAAAAATAATGTCTAACTAAAAAAATATAAATAAATATCAATAATTTTTGATCAGTATAAATTTTACTTATTATAGATTTTTTTGTTTATATTTTTGGTTAAATTGCTTTTTTGGAAAGTATTGAATTTCGAAAACAGATTTTCCTTTTGATATTTTTGTGTAAATTATAATTAATTCATTAATTATATATATTGTCTAAAAATGTAAAGAAATTGTTTCAACTACAATCTCTCTGGTGCTTATTTTGGACGAGTTTGTCACACATGCTCAACGCAAGTGTTTAAGAAATATATTTTTGAAAATATTATAAATATATAACATAAGTTATTTAATTTTAATTAAATCATATGACTTTTATTATTATTATTATTATTATTATTATTATTATTATTATTATTATTATTATTATTATTATTATTATTATTATTATTATTATTATTATTATTATTATTATTATTATTATTATTATTATTATTATTATTATTATTATTATTATTATTATTATCATCATCATCATCATCATCATCATCATCATCATCATAAATAGTGTTCTCCCCAAGCCCTTTTATATGGACGGCTGATTTTATGAACCAACCGTTTATATTTTGATCCTTCCATATTATATACTATGTGTAGTACACTAATTATTGAAGTTTATTGCAAAAACAAAATTGTCGGTTAATTATCAAATCATTTATCTAGTTTCTTTAATAGCGTTGAGTATTTTTGGTAGTAATATTGCATACTCTTTTTTATCCACCCGCTTACTATTTCACTCAGCCCGGCTTGTAAAATTCTCTGAAGAGAACACTGATTATTATTATACAAATTTCATAAAACAATCAAAGATACCTTTAATGATGCTAGTTGCTTTTCAAGCGATTTTGCTTTGGCTTTGAATGTCAATTGTTTCTTTTTATTTTCTTTTAAAGTGTCGTTTAATGTTTCAATATGTTTTTGATAAGTCTGATCAGTGTAATATTTTTGCTAAAGGATATTTATCATAAAGTAAATAATAATATTATTAAATGAAAAATTAAAGTAAAATTTTAATAATTACTAATTAATATTTAAAAATTTCAAATAATTCTATTTTATTATTGATAAAAGTAATCATAATTCATCACCCTTTTATTTTGCAAACTGCATTTTTAACTACGAAGCCTAATTTTCAAAAAAAATTAAGAAACCTTAAATTAGTGATTATTAATACATCACAATATTTTACAATTTTATGGTTAAATCTATATATATAATACAATATATGTACGTATGTATGTCTGTATGTTTGTATTTCCTGTATGCATTCCTTCCTTGTTTAACCGATCGTCAAGAAACTTGAAGAATACATTAAGTACACTCTTGCTACGGTTTTAGGTATAAATATTTTTTTAAATATCACCCCACTTAGAGCCGCTACAGATAAAAATGATAAATATTATAATATTTTACATACTACTGACAAGAAATGCAGTAAACTAAATTATTTAAATTTTGCTAGATTGTAAAATTTAATAATGATGAAGTGTGTAATTATATACTAAACTTTGAAAATCAAATAAATTAAATATTTAGTTATTCATTTATGTGCATTTATTTACAGGTTAAAAATTAAAAATATTTATTTTAATCGTTATTTAACTAAATTGAAAAATTTTTAAATTGTGTAGTGTGTAACGTTTTGCAAAGTAATTGCTGGATATTAGGAATGGGAAAATGGCAATAAACAGATCTACACAGTGTATAACATTGCCAGCAAACTTTAGTAAGATGTCATCAATTAAACACGAATTGATTCAACAAGTTTTCCCAAATATCACGCGAAATTACAAAAATAATATTGAAAATTGGAGTGCCTATCATTCTTCTCCGAAACATCAATACACCACAACTTTGAAACGGTACGACAATTTGGATTGGCAGATTCAGGGTGGTAGATGTACTGTTAACACGAATTCTAATTGTCCCAACAGATATGCCATTTAAATTTAATGGTTTACAGTTTCCGTTGCGACTCGTTCATGCATTGACCATTAACAAAAGCACAAGGACAATCACTGCAAGTTTGTGGAATAGATTTGGAGAATCCGTGCTTCTCACATAGACAACTGTATATGGCCACTTCACGCGTTGGACAACCGTTCGATTTATTCGTATACGCAATGGATGAAAAAAAAATTTTATATCCAAAAGCACTCGAATAAATAAATAAATAGTATTAAAATAGATAAATTTCAATTTTTTGTTTTAAAGTTTTTTGTCCTTGAATTTCCTTTCTTTTGAGATCACAGCAACGAGTGATGGGTAAGCTAGTTTTATTTAAAATTCAAATGACTACCGTATTGGTCATGTAGTAATATCAATCTAGTAAGTTGACATTATTTCTTTCGACTATTAAATGCACTTCTTCCCGGAGCGTTGATAGCGAGGAATACAATATCGAAATTGTGCAAAAGAAAGTTAAAGATTGCAACCTTATCACTTTTTGTATCTTTGGTTCTCGTCCGGGCCACCATTAACTGTCGCACCAAAATTTGTTTGACCAATTGATCAATACCACTTTTTGTGATCATGTCAAACTCTTTCGGTGTAAGCAATTTTTCGAAATCAAGTCCATGGCTGAATGCAATTGATGAAAATAGATTTAGATCTGATTGATATGTATGCCGGTCTTGAATAACCCGCAGCTTCTCAGTTTCCTAGAACATCAGGCTATATTTGGATTCCATCATATACATAAGGAATTAGCTTGTGTCCTGCGGCCATAACCCGGTCATGGTCGGGCAGACTAATTGACACATGTACTTGACTTACAAAGCAAACATCGTTCGGTCCTAGCATAGATGTAAATTCTTTCAAGTGTTGTCATACAAAACAAACTGTATATATGTTTGGCATAGTTATCGTTCTGTACTCTTATGAGTTTCACAGGGACCATTAAAACATGACGCTGGCTTTCGTGTGATGAACTTCGCTTTGGTAAAAGACTAAAGTAGTATCTACATCTACTAATTAAAAAGCCATCCATTTCCAACGGTTCAGTCATCTGATTTAATGTTTTTTGCTTCTGTACACATCGCTATGTCTTCTTTCGTTTGATGCCGATCCATGCATATTAATCTGAACAATGGTCTCCAATAATGAAGGCTGATCTTGCTCGAATTTCGGCCTAGTTTTGGCTCGGACATTCAGAGATGCATTGCATTATTTTCAAGTAGATTTTTTTTCTAGTTAAATATCAATAATTTTTGAGGCATTACTCCCTCCATTGAAGGGAGTGCATGATAACTGATAATGTCGTCTTCTGACTACTACAATGCTTTTGGTTTTTGTGACTATAGTTACAGCACTTTTACTCTCTGGTGCTCTTTCAATATAAGAAAATGGAAATATTGATTTTTAATGTTCAAAAAAGTGCGAGGATTTGAAATTTTTGAAAATTTTTGTTTGCACAGATATAGAGATTTTCAAGATGCACATTTGTAAAAAAAATACAAATCTATTAATAAACACGATAACAATCAGAATATATTTTTTAAAAATTAATGAATTAGTTTGTTTTAAAAAGGCAATTTAAATCCATAGTTTGAATTTTAATTCTACCTAATTATGACAGTGAGTCTATCGAAATACATTATAGTATTGACATGTTCTAATTATTAATAATTATTTATATATATATATATATATATATATATAATTTTAATATTTATAATGATAAAAATCAATAAAACAATCGAATAGAATATTTAATCAATGACATATTTAAATAATTAAATAAATTTGGCAACGATTTAATTAGTATTGATGTGTTCTAATTATTAATAATTATTTATA
Source organism: Schmidtea mediterranea (assembly GCA_022537955.1). Taxonomy (NCBI): domain Eukaryota; kingdom Metazoa; phylum Platyhelminthes; order Tricladida; family Dugesiidae; genus Schmidtea; species Schmidtea mediterranea. The sequence goes on along the minus strand of CM039682.1, from coordinate 28,036,491 downwards.
TATATAATTTTAATATTTATAATGATAAAAATCAATAAAACAATCGAATAGAATATTTAATCAATGAGATATTTAAATAATTAAATAAATTTGGCAACGATTTAATTATAAGATAACGTCAATAAAAAACTTTTCGTACGATATATTTCGATAGCATAACTGTCATCTTCAGGTACACAAAACCAACTAAAAATATTATGAATTAACTTATAATTTAAAGAAATAATTTTTTTTATATTAATTTAATTTTCTAATAAATAAACACTTAAAAATATTCAAATACTTTTAACTAATTTTAAAATGTTATTTATATAAATATTATAATTCTTTATCTATATTATAATTTTAAAAAATAATGTAATTTATAAATTAAATTATTTTAATAATATTAAAAAAATGCTACGAATGAGTTTTGTTTACAAGTATGTGTAGAATGGTGTAATAAAAATTCGATTGTGCATCAATATTTTTGGCTAGTTGCTTCCTTCCAATTTGAGAAACCCATTGTTTATAAAAGGTATGTGGATGATATTTTTCTTGTATTTGAAAATCAGAAACATGTAGAGCCGTTTTTGCATTTAATGAACAGTTTACATAAGAACATTGTATTCACATGTGAAACGGAGAGCGTTTTTGGATTTGTTAATTCAACACAAAGATAAAAATTATGAGATAGAGATTTATAGAAAACCGGCTGATACTGGTCTTTATACTTCTCCAGAAAGCTTTTGTGAATTTAAATATAAGAGAAATATGGTGAAGGGATTGACTTATCGTTCATGGTTTTTATCTTCTACTTTTGCTAATTCGGTAAAAAAGTGTTGATAAATTGGTTGAGTTGTTGATAAAGAATGGGTATTCTAAATAATTTTTATTGTTGATGATAAAAGAGACTGTTGACAAATTGATTAAAAATCCTAAGGATCCATGTTTTGGAAAGTCTGAGTGTAATTTGGCAAATGAATGTGAATTGAGTGTTGATCTGAATAATAGTAATAATGGATATAAAAAAATTGAGCCTAAATTTGTGTTAGTATTGCCGTACTCGGAAGGTTTTACAAATTATAAAAGGAAGTTAAGTAAACAGATGGGAAATTTAGAGTATAAGATCGTCTCTAATTCGTGGAAGGTACGCAATATGTTTATTAATAAAAGAAAGACTATGGTTGGATTGTGTTCTGATATCGTTAATCAATTTGCATGTAATGGGTATAATACCACATACATTGGAGGTGCTTCTCGTCATCTCTGTACTCGAGCTCTAGAGCATTGTAGATTGAAGAGTTTGGTCAATATAAGTGAGCACAATAGAGGCTGTAAAAGTGAAATAGGAATGTCTGATTTTAGAATTTTGTTGAAAAGTTTTAATAATTATTGGGAACGCGTGATATGTGAAGCATTGCTAATAAGGTCATTGGATCCAAAAATTAATGTGCAAAGTGCTGTGACTACGAATTTTTTAAGTGCTTTTAAATAGTTTAAGTATGTTAAATCATGTTTATTTAGTTTTTTTTTAAAAATCTTTTTTAATATTATTAAAATAATTTAATTTATAAATTACATTATTTTTTAAAATTATAATATAGATAAAAAATAATAAAATTTATATAAATAATATTTTAAAATTAGTTAAAAGTATTTGAATATTTTTAAGTGTTTATTTATTAGAAAATTAAATTTGTTTAAATTATAAGTTAATTCATAATATTTTTAGTTGGTTTTGTGTACTTGAAGATGACAGTTATGCTGTCGAAATATATCGTGCGAAGAGTTTTTATTGGCGTTATCTTTTAATGAGATTGTTTTTTCTATTTTATATTTCTTAGGTTGTTCAAATTAATCTCAATAATTGTATTGTACTCCAAAAAAATCAAAAATATCATAAATACTTTAGTGAATTCGAGTTGAATCTCGCGAGCCGCCAGATTATAAAAGGCGGGTGGACTACTCCTGATTTAGACGGTTCTATATCTTTGTAATAACATCGAAAACGATTTAATGAGAAACTTTGCTTTGAAACTTTTAATAATTCTGCTATCAAAAGGCTGGATAATTGAGGCTGAGTTTTAGGAAGAAAAGCTTTTATACATACATAAATTCAAATTTTGTAATTTTCGGAAAGGATCATTTATTAATAAGAATTTTTCAATTGTTTTGTCCAAACTTTCTATCTATTTTTAAGAGCTAAAACTAAAATTTTATTCAAAATAAATTAAATCTGCATTCCCAAAAAAAGCGGAAAGTTTTCCAACACATACTGTATATAGAAAGAATATATATGGTTTTAATTTAATTAGTTGTTAGAATTCAACCCAATTCGACAAATCATTACAGTTATTCAATTGAATTACATGTTTATTTTTTATCATTTTAGAAGAAATACTGAAATACTACGGTTTTAAATTTGAAAATCTAAAAAATTGATATTTTGTTGACATGAATTTTAATTTATTTAATATTTTAATATTTAATATTTTAATGTTTAATATTTTAACTTTAAAATGTTTGTTATGATATAGTATGAATTTCTGCAATGAATTTAAAAATTTTAATAGTAATTGGAAAATTTGTATCGAAATTCAAATCTCGAAAATTTATGTGGTGAAATATACATTTATTTTAAAAATAGTTAAGTTTTGATTCACAAAAAAAATCAGAGGATTCTATTTCGGCTTGTAGGACGTTTTGTACCCATGTGTAAGATGATAACATAATATATAAAGAATAAAGAATTAATATTGTTAATATAATTACCTCGTAACGTTTAACTTGTTCTTCTAAATCTAAATTTGTTTCTTGCAGTTTTCGCATGATCTGATCCTGTGCTTCTAATTTGTCATTTGCTATTTTTAGTGATTGCTGTTTATCAATTAATGCTTCCCGTAAATTTGCGATTTGGTCTTTTAAGATCTTTACCATTTGATCCACATCAGATTGTTCCGTTTCTAAATCATTGAGTTGAGAGTTAGATTTAATTTATTTTTACTTGTTTCAATTTCATTGAACATATTAATAATTTGATTTTCATGCCTTTGCATTACTTGAATCATATCGTCTTCTAGCAACGCTAACTGTTCTCTTAATTGACTGCCAGTCAACCTCAAACTCTCAATTTCTTCTTGGCGGATAGACAATGTTTCATTATAATGGCTTTTGACATTTTCTAACTGATTTTTCAAATCATCTTGAATTATCTAAATTTTATTCAAATTAAATTTGATTTTAGGTTTCTATTTAATTTATTAATAATTTCAACATTTGCTTAACTATTCATGTCATAATTGATAATTTTTACGGTGATGGAAAATGTTCCAATATTATATATTAAAATATATTATAAAATATTATAAATAATAACAGTACCGATTATTGAAATTCAAATGAAATGTAAATTATTATTATTAAATAGTAAATTACTTGAAAGACTTGCCGTAAAATAAAACTTGATTTTATATTCTTAACCGGCTGCAGCAAGCATATGCTATGAAGGGCGTTCAGAAAATATACTGATTTCTTTTTAAAGTTAATAAATTCTAACTTTAAAAATTTTAAAAAGGTTTTACAAACCTATTTCTCACATGTCATCAAAATATGTCTATAATTTGAGTGAAAACTTACTCCATCGTCCAAGAGCAATTCCAATAATGGTCCTTTTTCACGAAATACTTACTCTACATTCTCAACAATATTGGGGGAGGGGGATTCTAGTGATTTATTTCCGTAAAATTGAAAATCTTCTTGGAAATCTCCTACAGTCAACCATGTTCAAGAAAGTTTATCAGTTGTAGTGAGTGATATCTACTTACAATTTTTCTCAAAATTTTCTACTATCCAGTGTTCTATGCTTGATAATGTTTTTACATTTGGAACACAAAATGTTTGTTTTACGATCCTTTTTGAGATCACAATAGTTACAACGACTTATTTTCTTTGGAGTTGAGTTTACTGAAACCAAATTAGATGATTGTGGAAATGTCAAATCAACATCTGCCATTTCTCTTCCCAAATCAATAAGAAATGACATTTGTTTATTCTTTTTTTCCTTCAAGTAGATTCATTATATTCCATATAATAAAAGAATTAAGAGCAGTGATATTAATCATGTTGAAAAATATTACCATGGGATAACGCCTGGTAGATCTTTTTACACTATAATAGCACATCATATTCATATACCTCTTCTAACCTGTGAAAGCGACTGTATATAAATATATATATATATATATATATACACCTCACCCTCGTATAACGTGGATGTTAGTTTCCTCAGAAATGGCGCCTTATGCAAATCCGTGTTATACGAGACTAAGTTCCAGTACAAATTCATGGATTACATTCCAAAAGATTTTTGTAAAGAAAATAAACTTTTTTATATGATTTTATTTAAACGATACAAAAAAATAGTTATTTTATTTCTTCGGTAAATTCAAAGTCAGTTATACGAAATTGCATGGTGATTTTTTGCAATTCCGTTTCAGCTCATAATAAGAAGCTAGACAAATTTCCAACTGCCTATTAAAATTTCCAGAACGTTCACCTGACGGATTATTATTATCAAAATAAGTTTTTAAGTTGTTAGCTACGTCTAATTCTTTCCATAAAGTTTTAATGGTAAAACATTTCACTGAATTATTTGAATCTTCACCTGAACTTTCGTCGTCGTTAGGCTTAGCAGCATTTGGATCAGATTCAGATACTAACTGTACTAGTTCATCCTCAGTTAATTCTTGCCCGTCATTTAATAATTCATGAATATCCTCTTCAACCATATCATTGAATCCTTCTTCATTTAAAGAATGTGCAAGGTTTAGTATATGACTTATTTCTACGTCCAATGCAGGTACGATATTTTCGTTAAAAACTAGTTCTGGCCATATTGCTCTCCAGCAAGCATTTAAAACGTGGGTTTTAATTCCTTCAATGCTAAGAAAACAATTTCTACGCAATTCAAAATTGAGAAATCTTTCCACAATTGTTGGACAGTCAATTTAGAGTTAGCATCCATTTTATCTAAAATTATTTGAAATGTTCTAAGAATATAATATGCTTTTAGTGTCGATATAATGCCTTGATCCAACGGCTGAATAAGCGATGTGGTATTAGGTGGCATAAAAACTATTTTTACATTTGGATGATTTAAATCCTTTGGGTGTCCTGGTGCGTTATCAATAACTAAAAGTACTTTAAAGCTTCTATTCTTCCTTTTAGTATAATCTTCGACTTCCGGTACAAAACAGTTATAAAACCAATCATTAAACAAGCAACCAGTCATTCGTGCTTTCTTATTTGCCCGCCAAAAACCAGGTAGCTTGGATTTATCTACAGTTTTCATCACACGAGGATTTAAAGAGCGGTAAATAAGCATTGGTTTATTCAAAGAAATCACCCAAAGTATTACTACATAACAGCAACGTTATTCTATCCTTAGCGGATTTGAATTCAGGAGCACATTTCTCATTTTTTGAAATATACGTTTGTTGTGGTATTATTTTCCAGTTCAAACCGGTCTCATCGGCATTAAATACCTGATCCGCTGTATACCCACCTTCTTCTGTAACTTTTAAAAATTCAGCAGGCAATTTCTCGGCAGCTTCTTTATATTCTGATGCAGTTTCTCCTTTAACTTTTTAGATTGTATATATATATATATATATATATATATATATATATATATATGGGGTATTTTATGTTATGCTATGGTTTGATACTGAACTAATGTTTAATTATGCAAAATAAAGATAAATAAAAACAAGGTTGAAAATGATTAAAACGAATTTCATAATATTTGATTAGTATTCGTGAGAAGAAATTTCTCAATAATCATCACATTTGATAATTATCAAACTTTATTAAAATTCAATAACTGACATTATATTCTACAGTTTATAATAAAATTTATTCACTTCTTTTGACACATCAAGAAAATATTGTATATGGATTAAAGTAATAATATAGATTGACTAGGATAATTGCAGTTATAAAATATAAAATTAATAAACTAGGATTTACTGAAATAATAACATAAATTAATTTTATCTTTTTGATTTGAAGTTTATGTCAGATGTTTTATTTGAGGATTTTAAAAAATGAATAAATAAATTTATAAAACCTGTAACGCAGTATCTTTAGATTTAATTATTAAATTATGCTCATCAACCAGATCGTGTAATTCAAGTAATTCGCATTCTAATTTTTGCTTTTCGATATTAATTTTGTCTAATTCTGATTCTTTTCCGATTAACTCATTTTGTAATTCAGAAAATTGTAGCTAAAAACCATTTCAGTAAAGAAGTTTAAAAGAAAATTTTATAAAATACTTGAAAATTTGTATCTTTGGCGCTTAATCTATTTTCATATTCGTGAATTATTCCTTTTAATTCATGTATTAATTGATCTTTGAGATATATTTCGTCAACTGAATCATCAAAATTATTGATCATAATTTATCATTAAAATCTTCTAATTTGAAGTATTTTGTTGATATATTAATTAGACAATAATAATTTTTTGAATGGATACGTTTGATATTTGTGGTTAATAAATGTTTATAGTATTAAAACAAACGCCTAGTTTTAAGAACATTGCATAATTTTATAACACTATTATTACACTACTATTATAACACTATTAAAACACTGTTTTTTAACACTATTATTACACTATATTGTAAAAATAAAATGAATTTTATATTATTATTAAGTTCTATTTTTAAAATCATCTAATTTTTAAGTTATTTATTTTTTTAATAAGTTAAACTTTTACGAAAAATGAATTTGTTATATTTATTTTAGTTCATCGTTTTAATGGATTTTCTATTAACAGAAGCACAGTCAAGTGTTTTTATGCATGAAAAAACATAAGATGAGATAAACGATGATGACCTACTTCAAAATCCGTCACAATTTCATACAGCCTTGTTTTCTCCACAGGACACCTGTTACACCAGCTGTCACTGAGATAAATTACCTATAATATAAAAGAAAATCAATAAATTTATAGCATATAAACACACCAACTCACCTTGAGGTTGCTTGTAAAATCGTCAATGAGACAAACCCTAAACTATAGAGACACAAAAAGTGATAGAGAAATAAAATAATGCACATTAATTCAACATATAATAAAACATGCATGCTAACTTTTAACATGTAGCCATCCGAAGTTGAAAAAATCCCTATAATAAATAATTTTATAGACATTTTTGAGATAATTTTAGAAATAAAAAGGGCGGAAAAAAATTTTAATTTAAATTTTGAGGTTTTTGCTAGGGAATTTCGAGTAAATAAGGATGTATCTTCATAATATTTACCCTTAAAACTAAAATTAATCTAATATTTCAGATATTTCTGTCGAAAAAAGCAAAACCTGAAATCCTAAAAAAAGCATAAATTTTTAAATTATATTGGTAAGTTTTAAAAAATAATCAAAAACCAAATTATTTTGTGTACATAATCGATGATTTTTTACAAAATATGTATAAAAAATATAATTATTTAATGCACATAATAAATTTTATAAGTTCAAAAATAATTTAACTCACATTTTTTGAATAATAATATCCGGAAAAAAATACATATTTTTGGAGAATAGTTATTGTTACTAATTTTACTAAATATTATTTATAATAATATATATGAAATAGTTGATCAAAGTTATATTTAAGAGCTTGAATTATGATCATATTTCCTTATGAAATCATAATTCAACTCTTAATATTTAACTTTAAGTTATATAACAATATGCTGGTGTACTGGGTGTAATTAATTTGTTTAAATCTGTGCAAAGCTTATTCAAACCTATTTCCCTCTATCAAAATACCTTCTTTTCCTAGGGTCTATGCTGTCTCACCCAGACGCCCCACAATTTTAATCCTACCACTATATACCCATGAGCAAGCTCATGTTGGTACTGTATATAGCAGCTGAAAATTCATGAGCAGGTGAGCTCCATTTCTAGAACTACTCCTCATGATATTTTCACTTTCGGGTTCCTGACTGCCGATGGAAGGTCTTACGTCTCTTTCTATCTATACGCTTGTCCATACTCATCTATTTCTACAATTCCTATATCAATTTGTCATCATTACTGTTTATTTATTAAAATATTTTTCAAAAATTTGGGCAGCGTTCCGCCCTTATTTTATTGAAAATTCCTTGTTTCATGCAAACGTTAGCCTATGGTAAATTGAAATGAATAAATTATTATAAGGTCGTTATTTTAGTCCAACAACTCATATTTGCTTTCCTATGGTCGCCACAGTTACCACCATTCGTAAATCTTTATATTATACTCTCACAGATCTATGCCAAATTGTATCGTTTTATTTTAATTTTCCACCACGATGATTATCAAATAATGTACGTGACTTAACCCTACTTTATACTTTCGTTGACCTAAATTTCTATCACTAGTCGTACCCTTGAAAATATAAAAATCAGCATGAGTTAAATTAAAAATTCAATTTTCCTACTTAAACATTTACATAAATGTTATCCCCTTAATTATGGCGATCTTCCCGCAGTTTACCCTCTTACCGCTCCGACCAACATTGAAATGGCCGCCATGGTGAAGTACGACGGCATTCTACTCCGCGATCAGTGTGACAAGACCTGACCATGCCGGCAGACACCGAAGAGTGGTTAACGACAAGGCAACACCTCAACATTCCTCAAAATCAACTGAGGAAATTGAATATTGCCCTAACACTTTCCACAAACTAATATAAGTAAAATGAATATAAATAAGTTAAAGGGGACCTGCCGAGCGATGCCAAAAGACATTGCGGCCATCCAGAATAAGTTAAATTAAATAAAACATTAACTTAGAAAAATATATTTCTACAAAAAAGAACAATACTTACGATCGACAAGTTTGTCAGTCAAGCATCCAAATTTCAAAAATTGTCATACATTGTGTCTATAAAATTTTCTAAAAGTCTAACAAAAATTGTTTGTCAACAAAATGTCTACCAATGTCTAAAAATTTTGTGTCAACAAAATGTCTAACAGTCTAAAAAATTTTGTGTCTACGAAATTTTCTAAAAATTATGAAAATGACTGCTGTATATATAGTCATTTCATGCCTGGGTGCGACCAATCAGAGTATTTTGAGCCTTTTTCGGCTATTTTTCGGGGGGTTTTATTGCTTTAATTTTATTTTAAATATTTTATTTTTCTCCTTATTTTTCTCTATTTTTTGATATTATTTTCTCAATATTTCGTAAATTTTTATTTTTTATCGTTTAACCATTCTTTTTGATTGTTTCTCTTTTTACCCTCTGATATTTAAATTTTTTTGTCGATGCTTCCACCTATGTATTTTTTAAACCTTCTTTTGCAAGGTTTTGGGGGGTTTTATATTTTGGTTTTGTGTTTCTTTCTGCATCTGTAGGCTTTTCAATGATTTTAATTAATATTTGTTTTATTTAATTTTGTTATGTTTTTATTTTGTTTTATTTAATGTTTTATTTTATTTTTTGATTTCTGCTTGCGGTACGTGCTTATGTTACAGCAGCCATATTGATAATTTTCAAACCTCGTTAATTATTTTGTTTTAATTTACACAATTTTTTCATTTTTGTTTAAATTATGGCTTGTAGCCCAACAAATATAAAAAACAACTTACTTAGCAGCCATTTAAAAAATGGCTGAAATGCATTCACAAAAAATAAATTCCGCCAAGTTGATTTATGTATCAACTTGAATTATAGCGGAATTTATCTCAGTGACAGCTGGTGTATAAGGTAGCTTTGGAAATGTGTCAAATGGTAACCTGCCAGCCAAAGGTAGGCTTTTCAGAATTGCTGATACCCAGTGGACTGATATAGTTGTTAAATTCATATTACTGGATTAAGACTAACATAATTTAAATATCTGACTCCAAAAGCAATGTGTTGGTAAAAAAAGAGTTGCGTGTATAACATTCATTGAATATATATAGTCGAAAATATGTTTTATATCACTTATTTAAAACAATGACAAATAATTATGTTTTTGAAAATTTATTGCTGATTAGAATAAGGGGTAAAAAACAAGAAATTTCAGAAATACCCATTAGTTCTCTTTTCGAAATTTTTAGTTTAACGCAAATATGGAATCAAGGTAAAATGGTAATTTGAGGAAATTAATATTGTGTGCGAGTTGATTCAATACTTTAATTTTGCTGGGCACCTGATGGGTAAAAGATATAAGATTTTCGAGGCCACTTTCAAGGGATTCCCACCAGATGCGCGCACAAGAGATATAACTATTGGATACCCGTCAAAAATGACGTTGGAATTGTATTCCAATTGGCGGTTTCTAGTAAAAGATGAGCCAAATTACCATGACTACTCTAAAAAACCTTTGAGTTCACGAGCTACAATAGAAGGTATTCACGCTCACTTTAATTACGGGTCCCCATATTGTTAATTCAATTGAAATAATATCGATTATTTAACAAATTTATTTTATTTCACGAGTATGAATTATTCACGAATTATTCACGAGCTAATTTGAATTAGTTTCAAAACGATTCTCAGTGTAAAGACATAAATCATTTATTAAAACAAATTTTATAAAATTGGGTCAATGAATCAATTTCGATCTGAGATGTTCGGCATGGACTTCTTCATTTGTCCCATTAGTGTAGCCGTCTTCAATCTCCGGCGTCTCTCTCGGCTTTGCTAGGACGATTTTTATTAATTTTGATTTTGCTAACATTGTAGTCCACATTGATACTTTGATTTGAACATGAAGGGATAAATGTTTGATTGATACAAGTGGTGGTTGCGGTAGATGGGTGGTAGTCAATCTCGTTCCGAATGGTTTCTTTTAGTTTTATCTGTTCATTTTCTTTCTTTATCTTTTCCAACTCTATGGCTATTTCGGAATACTGTAATTTCAAAATATCATTATGTTGAGTTAGTTTCTTTGCTTGTTCCGGCCGCGTCCAAGTTTCTTCCAGTCTGCAGCAGCGTCGGATCATTGCCTCGGCTTGTTTACTTTGCTCCAGAGCCTTATCGTGGTAGTAGGCTACGTCTCGTCGAAACTTTTCGACATCCAGCGTCTTAATTTGATTTTTGTTCACTAAAATATTATATATGTGTTTCAATTAAATTGACAATCGATTTGGAACATTTACGATTACAATTTTTGATATTATTATAAAAATATACTAGTGAAATAATAATAGATATTTGAGTTTCATCGACTTTTGATGGATTTTTGTTCATTTTATGGATTTTACAAATTTTTAGTCAAATGGCTTATGTAAAAGGTCTTAATCCTATTATTCCAATCAAAAATGTTGTCAAGAATATTAAATTTGTGACCCGTAAATCTCAAATTCAGAGTTTTAAATTTTATTGATTTAAGTAAGAAATTCCTTTCTAAAAATAGAAACGGAATTTCTTACTTTTATACCACTACTCAGGGTGAGAGCTAATTTATTCCGGCATATCGATTATTGATTTAGATTTTTAGACTTTCCCAGATATTTTCAGGGGAATTTCCCAATCGTTTGGAGGAATTTTATAGGATTTATCTCTGAATCTCATCACAGGTACGTTTATATCATTAATAATTTTTACATTTAAATTCCCCGACTTCTCTTTCATATGTTAACTCATCGTCATCCTTCCTTTTATAAAATAAAATTGAGTAATTTAACTTTAACGAGCAAATAATATAATAAACTAACATAGCATGATTTTATTTTTAATTGCAAAAATGAAAAATAGATTTTTTTGCAGAGAATCTTCTCAGGTTGCTTGGGATTGCAAATATTTACTTTATAGTTATATCTTTCTCGTGACCAGTCGCTCTAAACTGAGTGTCTGGCGTTGAGATTCTTAGAGTAGATAACTGACCAGGCAAACTGCCATTTACTACGAATACCTCCATACCGAAGTACTAGTTTGATAACTAGTTCGGTAAAAAATTATTTTTATAACTTGTATGTATGTGATCATATAATTAATAATTTAAAGATTAAACAATAATGGTCAATAATAATAATAATAATAGTAGTAAATAAAATAGACTTTCTAATTTACCATCGTTTGGCTTTCTAATTTTTGAGACAATACAGAGTTAGTAATTTATTAATGATAACATTTAATCATAATAATAAGAATAATAGTAAATGTAATGAATGATGATTATTAATACTCCAATATTAATTTTGTTCAAATTTATTACTCATAATGGAAAGTTGGTCATTAGACATCTCGTATAGGCCAAGTACCATAGAGACGAAGTTTTCATGGGACTTGGTCGATACGAGGAAATATTTTTGAATTGAGATTTATTAAAAATTTGACAAAAATAATTCAACGAAAATATGTTATTTAAAGAACAATTTGAACATTTGACCATCGAAGGTCTACATAGGATGGCATAAAATTTCATAAATTCATTTCCTAGCTAGGTACCCTGTAAAATTTGGTTTTATAATTTTTTACTAATGAAAAAATAAAATATAACAAAAACTAAAATGTAATAAAACCTCCTCACTTTTCGGTTCTCCGGAAATTAGCAGAAAATATTTGAAAATTTTTTAATTCTTTTCAGAAATAGCATTAATTTATGTCGATCTGGCATCGACTTATATAGGGTGGTTTTACACGCATGTTTTTTGATGAGGTAAAACAAAACGCCTACGCGTTTTTACCATATTTCATCACTTTTCTCCTGGTTGACAGATTTTCGTGATTCTTTTTAATTAATGTTTCTAATTATATTTCAGGCTTAATTCTCATAGTTATTTTCTATAATTTAAGCGTTTTTGATGGATTTGGAGCCAAAGTGATTAAATTGGTTAATTTTGTTAGTTTTTAATGATTTTCAATTCTTTTTAAATGGTTTTATTTATTTTTTACATATTTCTTGCATTTTTCACCCTTTTTATATTTTTTTATTATTTAGTGTTAGATAGTCTATATTTGATGATTTTTCGTCCATTTGAACTTTGAGCGCCCCGAAGTTATCGGATGTAGTCCCAGATAAACAAAACTTTTTAAAACCTTAGTTTTTTCCCAAAAATTTCATACAGTAAAATAGTAAAGGCGACAATTGCTAATACCTTAAGGGTTATGGAGCATTTGTGTAAAGGTTCTTTTGGCTCTCTTAATGAATTTATTTACACAATATATTTTCATTAGAAATTGTGAAAAAAGTAATATGAAAATAATTGAATTGCTGGACAACTAATGGATAAAAGAAATAAAATTTTCGCGGTTACTTACAAGGAGTTCCCACCAGATTTGCGCATAACAGATAAAACCATTGGAAAGACGTTGGAAATGTATTCCAATGGACGGTTTCCAGTAAAAGGTCAGCCATATTACCATGACTGCTAATACTCTGGAAAACCTTTAGGTTCACGAGCTACAATAGAAGGTATTCACGCTCATTTTAATTTAGGGTCCATCTATTGACATTTTAATTGAAATAATTTCGATAATTGAGATAATTAAATTGTATTAGTTATTTTAATGTTATGATTAATAATTTATGTTTACTCCGAAACCGGCTATCAATTCGAAAAACCAAACTTTCTTATTGTGACTTACAGTTAGAATCAAATAGGATCAATATTAAGTTATAATTTGAAGATGTTCGGCACGAATTTATTCATCTGACCCGTCAATCTGGCGGTTTTGAGTCTTCATCGCCTTTTTCCTTCGGCTTTTCCGGGCGAGGTTTATTGGGATTTGATTTTTAAGTTAGCATTATATTGTTCATTGAGTTTACTTGGCTGGAGCTTTGTGGAATCCATGTACACTCGGTATCAGTTATTTCCGCTGTGCTCGAATATCCTCCATCTTGCGGCATAGTCGGATCATGGATTTTGCACGCTGACTTTGTTTCAAAGCCTTATCATGGTAATATGCGACGTCTCACTTAAATTTTTCAACATCCAGAGTTTTGATTTGGTTCTGTTGCGCTAAAAAGGTTTACAATGATTTTAATTCAAATTGATACTCGATTTGGGAATGATGCATGAAACGATAGTGAAAAATTATTGAGCCTTAACTGAGGTGTAAGGTATACATTATAGAATAAATTGGGTCATTGAAATTTTTCGTATAGATATGCTTTAATTATTAATTTTCATCAATTTTAATTATTTTTTCAGTTAATCCATTGCATTGTGCAGGTATGTATTGAACAGTATACGTATAATGTCCTTGTACTTTACTTTAAGGCAAAAATGTGATTGATAGTTTAAATATCATTTTTGTTCCCCCCAAAATCATGAAAATTTGATATGATTTAACAATTAAAACAAGAAATTCCATTCTAAAAATAGAACGGAATTTCATAAATTCACACACAGACTCGTGGTGAAAAGTAAGATTTTGAGTTTCTCACTAATGTATTTATTGATTTTTTCTAGAAATTGTGGGGAAAGATTCCCAGCAATTTTCAATTTCTTATGCTCGTCGTTGGAGTTGTTAACCCAAATTGGACGTTATTTCAATCAAAGGTTCTTGAGATTTTTGATGATTATAAATAAACAATTTATGTATCTTGTGCCTTTTTTATTTAAGTCATTTTACGATTTTGTTACTTATTAATATCAAGTTAAGAAAATCATCAACATAAGATTAAAAAAAATTGTTTTTAATTTCATAAAATATATTCATTAGACACAGCAAAAATTAGAACTAAATGTTGTGTTTTTAAACTTTAATAACACAAAGGTGGTTTTTAAATTTTCAGAAATGCATTTTTCCTTTAGTCTTCTTATGCTCCTTGATATCTTGGTCTGAGCTGGATCATTTGGACAGTGTTTTGGTTTATCTCCAACATACATAGGATGATAAAATTATTATTAGCAAATAAGGACAATATTTAATTAATGATTTCAATTAATTTTGATAAAATTTTAAATACTTATTAGTCGATAACAATCGAATTATAACAATTAATCAATGATTTAAACTAAATTCGATATGAAGTTTTTCTGTTTTCTTTAGCTTTTAGATTTGGATACTTCAATTTTAAAGATAAAACAGCATAACGATTTTCCTTTTTGTTCAGTAAATGAGTGTGGAGGTACGATTTTACTTTCCATCAGATAGGGATCATTTCGTTGCTCTAGCACTCGTAAGCATAAAATTAATAAAAAGTATCATAGTTATTTAGCAATTATTTTACGACATTTAAATATAATCATAGTAGTGATGTCCAATAACGAATATTAAAAACTTTGTTTTAATATTCAGAATTAATTAGAAAATTTTTTGAATTAAATAAATTATTATATAAATTATGACTTTTGAAGAGATTTTAACTGGCGACCACACCGAAAAAATCGAACCGATTCATGCAGTAACACGAATTCAGAATTGAAAGCTGATTATGGAATCTTTGCCTAAACAGAAAAAAGACATTTTAAATTTTAATGTCAGAAGATTTGACGGACGAAGCATGACGGAAGCAGAACAATGACTCAAGGACATTGAAGATTCGATGCTTACTAATGATTTGAATTTGGTAAGTATTTTTAACTTTCTTTTATCTGAAGAGGTGTCTATCCTTTGGAAAGAATTTAAAGACATTTCCACAACTAGTGAAAATGCTCGTGAATGGTTTAATGACACATTTACAAAAAAGAAGTCTATTATGGATAAAATTTGTGAATTTACATCAGTGAGACAAAATCACGATGAAAGATTCGTTACATTTGAAATTCAAATAAAGAAACTCGTTGACGAAGTTTATGGTTGTGGAATTTCAAAAGAAAACATAGTCAAACTGATTTTGTCAGAGTTCGGAACAACCGTTTGAAAGAAAATATATCGACTAAGGTCAATATTACAAGAGAAGAAATTAAAAATTTAGCAAAGGTATATGAAGCATGAGAAGGTTACGAAACGAAAGAACCATCTGAAGAAGTCCAAGCAGTAGTTAAATCGACTTATACAAACGTTACTCAAGATAAACAGAAGCAATGGATTCAAAAACCTTTTAATAACAGAATATACCCAAATTGTCAAACAGAAATAACTTACCAAAATAGAAATGAAAGAAACGAAAGACAATTTGATAAGGTGAAACCAGTAGCAGAACAATATAATGAGAGGACAACTATGGAGCGTAGACCACTACCTTTAGTTTCAATGAAACATATCGCACGGAAGATTTATAATAGACGTTGTGGTTTACCAGAACCAGTAGAACAAAGGTTAAAACCTGGTCAATGCTTTTGTTGTGGACAAACTGACCATAAGCGATTTGAATGCCCATTGAAGGACAAGTGCTTAATATGCGACAAGGAAGGTCATTCTTTTAGAAGTTGCAATTCGTTAGTGAAATCACGAAGTAATACACAAAGACTAGAACGAAGAGTTTATTGTATACAAGAAGAAAACGATTATAGATCAGATGAATTGATAGAACCACTCATTAATAATATTGAGACGAAAAAAAACCAAGAAGACCCTGTTGTTTACATTTCGTCAGTAGGGTCGAGACAGTAGATGAGTTTAAAAAACGAAATGTTGAAAAGAAGGATGTGATGTTTAAGAAAGATGATGACAGAAAGTGGAATATGATGGAAATAATTGGATTTCGTGTAGAGATGCTATGGGATTTAGGAGCTTCAGTCAGTGTGATGAGTGAGAAATGTTAGAGATTGATTGGCAGTCCAATATTGATGGACAGTAGAATTAGGTTGAGTGGAGTATTTTCAAAAGAAAATGAGAAACCTCTCGGAAACGTTAAAATGGTTGCAAAATGGAACAAAATATTTCGTGAATTGAATGTTATTATTGTTAGAAAAATTTATCCAGATTTCATAGGAGGAGTAGACACCATAAAAATATTTGGCATGGAGCTTAAGGAAGGCAATAATATTGAATCCTCGTTAGTTAATAATAGATTTACAGATTCCGATCCGTTAAAGAATACATTATTGACACTCAAGTTGGACAAGAATTCGAAGTTGGGTACTTTAATATCTCAGCTTGGCAACATTTTTATGGCATCCATATTTGACTTAGGTCATACAAAAGTAATAACACATGAAATAAAGACTTCAGGTCCTTCAATTTTACAAAATCCCAGAAGACAACCCATGCATTTAGAAGGCAAAGTTGAAGAGTTAGTACAGAATTTATTAGAAGCTGGAGTTGTGAGGAAATGTCAATGTCCGTGGAACACACCATTAGTGATCGTTGGAAAACCAGATGGTTCTATAAGAATGTGTCTAGATTTCAGGTTATTAAATTCGGTTACAGAAAAGTTTTCATTTCCTATGCCAGACATGCAATTATTATTGGATTGCTAAGGTAAGGCAAAGATATTTTCTTCCATTGACTTAGAACAGGCCTATTATTAAGTAGAGTTGGCATTTAGTACAAAAGAAGGACAATTCTGTTTCAATAAGTTACCATTTGGATTGTTAACAGCTACTGCCACTTTTCAGAAACTTATGCATCAGATATGGAAAGGATTAGTTTTCAAAGGAGTGGTTGTGTACCTTGATGGCATTTTAATATATGGTGAAAATCAGGAAACTCATGATAAACTCCTATTTGAAGTATTCACATGCATTAGAGATTCCGGGTTGAAAGTCAATCCAAAGAAATGTGCGTTCAATAAAAGTGTATTAAATTTTATTGGTCATACAGTGAGTGAAAAGCGAATTCAAACAAATTAAAGAAAGATTTCAGAAATTGAAAAAACAACTGAACCAAAGAGTACTACAGAATTGAGATCATTCCTAGGTTTAACAAATTATTATCGACAATTTATCAAGAATTATTCAATGATAGCAGCACATCTGTAAGCCGCAACGACAAGTAATGACAAAATGATTGTTTGGACTCAAGAATGTAGGAAAAGTTTTATCAATTTGAGGAAACTCTTATGTGAAGCACCAATATTAGAATATCCAAGGGCAAATCGACTATTTATTATTGATACAGATGCTAGTTTTGGAGCCTTAGTTGCAGTTTTATCTCAGATTAAGGAAGACGGCACTGAAGGAGTGATAGCGTATGGTTCAAGATATTTGACAAAGCATGAAATGGTATATTGTGTGACTAGAAAAGAGTTGTTGGCTCTTCACAAATTTATTGTACATTTTAGACAATATTTATATGAGAGGAGATTTTTAGTCATAACGGATCACAAGGTATTGACATTTATGAATACAACAAAAAAACCAATAAGCCCACAATTTCAGACATGGATGGCAAATTTTTCCGAATACGATTTTGCATTACAATATAGAAAAGGAGAAAAACATGGAAAAGCTTATGGTATGTCTTGTTTAAATAATACCATATGCTCTCATTGTCAGATGGAACACAAAGATGCCAAAGAGGCAAAATGTAGAACTCGGTACATAAATAGTTAACAAGGAAGTTCAAATATTATGAAAATTATTAAACAGAAGCAAAACGAAGACAGAGTTACATCAGAAATCATATCATATCTTAATGGAAGTGAGGCTCACATATCTTAAGAAACAATTAGTAGCAGTATATTCAAGTATTTGAAGATATTACAGATACACGATGACGTATTGATGATTAATACAAACGGAAAACTTGCAGTGGTTGTACCCGACTCGTACATAAAACCTTCAGTAAATTATTTTCATATTGAACTATGCCACCTGGGTATCAAGAAAACCTTATTTTATTTAAAGGACTTTTTCTTTTGGCCATTCATAAATCAGATTATTACAGAATGTATTAATAAATGCAAGATTTGTGCTAGTAGAAAGATTGATCAAGGACGAACAAAAGAAATCTTATTGCCAAGAACAGGAGAACGATTTTTAGAACAGATAGTAGGGGATATTGCATTTATGGAGACAAAAGAAAGTAAGAAATACATGATAGTGATAATAGATCGTTTTAGTAAATTGGTCTGTTTATCAGCAGCAAGTACACAGAATGAAGCAACAATTTTGAATGTCATTTTGAATAATTGGATATATCGTTTTGGTAAACTTGAAAGCATTCTTACAGATAGAGGAAGAATTTTTGAAGGATCAATGTTTCGTGATTGGATGGAGAACTTTGGTATAAAACAAGAATTTAGTTCGCTGTACCAACATCAATCAAATGGTTTAGCAGAGCGAATCATAAGAACAGTTGGGGGCATGTTGGCAACATCATTGGCAGAGATTAAAACAAAGAATAATTGGTGTAGATTGTTACCAAAGATTGAATTTAGTTTGAATGCTAGTATACAAAACTCGACAAAATTCTAACCTTTTGAAATTGTATGTCTGGAAAATTAATTTATATTCGGGAGTAGGGTATATACAAAAAAGCAGAGAAGAAATTGAGGATGAAATGAAAACTAATCTAGAAAAGGCAGCTACAACTATGCAAAATAGAAATTTAGACAACCCGGGTACTCGAGTTTTCATGGTGGGAGAGAAAGTATTAGTACGCTTGGAACCATATAGACGAAAGAAAGAGGGAATTCAATATGAAGGACCTTACAAAATTTTAAAATTCTTATCACCAAGACAAGTTGAATTACAATTTCCACACTCAATCAAATCAAGAAGAATCGAATGGCTGAAGAAGTACAAAGAAAATGAAGAGGAAGAGAGTGATGTCCAATAATGAATATTAAAAACTTTGTTTTAATATTCAGAATTAATTAAATACTTTTTGAATTAAATAAATTATTATATAAATTATGACTTTTGAAGAGACTGTAACTATAGTTAATACAAAATGAATTTTCATTTATTTTAGTCAAGTAGTTTTTCTTACTTTACTTTAGTTTAGATCTTTTTCTTTTATTATGCATACCAGTTTCAACCAGTTTATTTTAAACTTTCTTTCGATTTATTAATTTCTTCAATATCTTTCAAACTTCTAATCAAGATGTTATTTCATTAATACTTCAGATAATCCTTCTTATTCACTAGCCTTTATATTTTTCTTTTTCTTGTGTTATAGTTACACCTTCCTCGTGACCAGTCGCGCTTCACTGAAAGTTTGGCATTGAGGTTATTGGGAAAGAGAATTGGCCCGTTGAACTACCATTCACTACGCTGCCTCTCCTCCAAATTACTAGCTCGAAACTAGTTAGGTGAAAAATCATTTTTCTAACTTGTAAGCACGTGCTCATTTAACAATATTCTATAATAGCAATGATAAAATAATGGTAATAAATAATAGTAAATTCAATAATAATAACAATAATAAATCAAGGATTAATTTAAATAAAATAGTAAATTCGATTTTTTGAACAATATGACAATAAATACTTGAATCATGAGGGATTTCACATAGGTCAAATTCCATGGAAGCGAGACTTTCATGGAACTTGGTCGATGTGAGTAATAATAATTAATTTATATTTATAAATATGTATATTAATTTTATTATGTTATATATTAAATAGTATGTGTATGATTGCTGTATGTTGACATCGCTCAGAATATGAAAATGCACAATTAAAATTCTCCAAGTTTTATTTAACAAGTGTGTTTAAATAATATAGAGTTTGGAAATTTTTTAAATATCTTGAATATTGTGAATGAATAGAAATAAGAATTTAAGTAACCTTAATATGGTGACCACGCCAATGCTTCAATTTATCAAGCCACCAGAAATGTTCAATGTTGATGATGACACAGAAAAATTCTTTGAATAAACGCAGACAGCCGAGGAACATTGTGGGATTTTTATTAAAGATTTTTTGTCTATTGAGGCTACAAGAAAATACGAAGCAACAAATAATGAAGAAAATTATAAAATTAGAATGCAAATCGCATTCGCTAAATCGTCTAACTTAGCAAATGATTTAAATGCTGCTTTAACATACAGAAGAGGATCAGATTCAACAAATGATTTTTTCAGGAAAATAGAAAATTATGTCAAAAATATTCTGAGGCATAACTTAAATGAAGAAGATTTAAAGATATTTTTTTTCAAACTGCACTAGAAGATCCAGATGTTAAAAAAGATATCAAAATGTTAGATTTAAAAACTGTTGATAAATTCAAAGAAAGAATTATTAAATATGATGAAGTAAAACGAGAAATAGAAACAGAAAATATCGCCGCTATTCAACATAAAAATCAATTAAAAAGTTATGCAAAAGCCACAACAATGGGACAGAATCAATACTGGGACCAAAATAGATCACAGAATATCCAATACAATAACGGTTTCAATCTTAGCCTTTCAAATTTTAATAGAAAATTTCCGGAAGCATATAACCACAATACGAGAAAAGAAAGTGGAAGATCAAGTTATAGATATGATTAGCAGCAACATTATTCGCAAAATCAAAATGAATTTCAAAATATGATCCAAGAATCCATGGAGTAACTAACCAGCCAAAAAGATGTTGGGCATGTAGAAAGACAGGACATATTCGAGTTAATTGTCCAAATGTTACTTGCAATCATTGTAAAAAATGGTCATTTCAAATATAAATGCTACGAGATGAATCAAAAGATTAGATTTGCGAATAACAGATATTTAGCAGCAGTTGGAGAAGATTTCGATCAGTCGATCAAAGATGAAGACCCAAACGAATATGCCCAATCATTAAGAATTAGAAATAATTTTCGAAAAAGCAAAGACAAATCTCTCAAACACAAGTTGACTAAACTACCCCGATCTATTGTTCAGGAATAGCAATGAGATGAACTATATACCAAGAAAAAACCAACGGTAAACAATCAGTGGCTTTTGTTTCAAAGAAACTCAAGACACATTAAATGTGATATTCCACCTTTGACAAAGAACTCCTAGCAATACATGACACAACAAACATTTCCAATACTTACTAGAAGGGAAAGAGTTTAAAGTATTCACAGACCAAAGGCTTTTAGTGAACACAATGGAATTAACTTCACCGAGACAAATCAGGCAATTAAATTACATATCAGTATTTAATTGCAAAATAAAATATATCCATGTGCAGCAAACATTTGAGTAGACACACTGTCTCGAACTGAAACAGAAACTAACGCAATCAGCATGATCCCGATCGGAAATCAAAAAACAATGAAAAGCAAACAAGAAACAACCATTAAAAACTTCCCAAACCTTAATTCGCTTATTATAAAAGAGTTCGGCGGAATTTGGTACTACACATTAAACGAAAACAATAAAAGAATAATAGTGCCTGAAGAATATAGAATCGATCTGATTAAACAGTTGCATAATATCTACCATCTAGAAACAAAAGTCATATGGCCAAACATGAGAAAAGAAATTAAAGATTTTGTTAACTCCCAATAATTGACCGAAATACAAACTGGTTCAAGGCAATTCCAATCAAAGAAATCTCTGTCGCGACAATCTGCAGAGAACTAGAATTAAACTGGTTCACGAGATACGGATGCCCAAAAACACTTATCAGCGATCAAGGCAGACAGTTCAAATCCGATTTATTCAAAATATAAAATAAAAAGTCAGAACTACGGCATACAACCCAATCAATTGGGAAAATATAAAGACTACACAGATCACTCAAACAATCAATACGAACAAAAACAAAGGGCACAAACTGGTTTGAGAAACTACCAGTATTCGGACATAATACAAACTTGCCAAATTTTACAGAAAATCTTCAAAATTTGACAGAAAAGGAAGCAAACAAAACAACAAAAGAGGAAAATAATTTAAAGGGAATACTCAAAAACAAAACAAAACTAACTACAGAACTGGCACTCATAAAAAACCCATTTACAAAACCCAATCAAAATACGATGGCCCATATAAACTATTAGAGATAACCAAAAATGTCGGCATACTCCTAATAAACGACAGAAAAATCAGAATAAACATTCGAAGATTAAAGCCTTACCATTCAAACTAACAATCAGCAACAAACACCCAAACAGATTCAAAACTAAAACACGTTTCATTTAGCAATACTAAAGCAATTAAAGCATTCGACAGAGAGAACAACAAATATAAACAACAAAAAATATAGCGATTGTTTGAAATCACAAAACATATCGAAACAGCAAAAACAACACACATTAACAAACTGATTTTGTACAACAAATCAGGAAAACATAACACAAATACAACTGTACATTTGAGATGTAAATATGTTTCACTTTTATATTTTTATCTGTTGTGCCAAGAGGCAATTAAAAAAGTTTTATTATAAAACTCCGCTTTTTAAAGGGGGAAGTTATGTGACATACTTCTGTAATAATTTTTTGTGCTGTTTTTATGGTGAATGCAGTATTTATTTTTATTTTATTTTTTTTTGCACTTTTGTAAGCTCTATAATTCATTTAAAAAATATTAAATGAAAAATAGAAGAAACAAAAAAATCGAATCAAAAATCAACACCTAATATCAAATCAAAAAAATACTAAAGAAAAATCTCTAAGACAAACAAATTTGGAAATTAACAAAAGAACAACAAGGAATTGGTCAAATAAATTAAACAAAGGAACAAAACTACGGAAGAGCCAATCTAAACCAAATAAACTCCATATCGTATCCTTGGACTTTATTTTCTTACTCCTAATCAAACTAACTGGTTATTTTACATTTTATTGTTAATTTGTAATTTAATAATTTATTTTGCTTTTGACAATAAAAATAAACATTTTACATAACAGGCACCCCAGCTGTCTCGAGACAGTATATTTTTACAGGCGACTCGGCTGGGTTCTGACATTTTTTCCTACACACACGGTTCTCCAACGCGCACCAGTACAGTTTTATAAACTAATAGTAGTACTATAAGGACATTTTTTGTTTTTCACCTCTGATTTTTTATAAGTGACTTAATATTTTCTACAAAATTTGACTATGAATCAGACTTATTTAAGATATTCACGAATTTTCGGCACAGCCTTTTTATAATCAAACACTAATACACTGTATAAGAAGTTTGCTCAAAAAATTCTTGTGTTTAGGGGTAGCTTAAGTGCCTCAAAGATTACAAAATTTATGAAAATTTAGCATATTAAGAATATATATTTTAACGAACAGTCAACACAGTGTTTATTTCTCAACACAAAAACACAGTATTAGTGATTTGTTTGTTCAGTTTCTGAAAGATTTCACAGTACCAATTTGATAATATCCCGTTGTTCCAGCAAATTCTAAATTCATTGATTGCATAGCTGCCCAGACTGAATCTGTTTCCTGCTATCAGGGTACATTCTGCGATAGTCCTCGACAACTTACAACAGGAACTGAAGCTGCGCTTCAACACGGGTTATTTGTCAACTGTACTCCTGAATGAGTACCACTACACGTTTAGTGTGGTCATTGACAACTTTTAGAGACTTAACTGTCTCTGCAGCCTTCTTGTAGTCATCTCTGTCCTCCCATAAGTCCGGATCAACCATGATCAATCCATCATTCGGATCAGTGTCATTGACTTTGGTGTAACAAAATCTTCCAAGTTCTTGTCTCTGAATGAATCAAAAGCTACACTTATTCGTTTAAATTGAACCTGATCTTCATTTTCTTCATTCAGCATGGCACTTACCATCAATCTCTTGGTTATAGAACCGACTTGACAATCAAATAGAGCTAAACTAACTAGTTCTTGTGACAAGTACCACAAGTGAATGGAAAACTTGCGTGATATTGACTTTGAGATGGTTGAATTGATTGATGAGTATAGAACCAGTGATTTTAGCAACAGCAGGTCGCTGTAAGGGGCATCTGATGCTTAGACATCCACCGAGCATGGTGTATTACTCACGGTGACATAAATCGCACTCCTCTTGCAGGAGCAGCTCCAAGAAGGACAATCACAATTTCCAAGAATTCTTTATAATCATCTCTCGACTGACTCTGTTCAAGATGCTGGTTGGCAAAATCGATGGTGTCTTACTTATGTATTCGACTAAATTTGCCACGACTTGATCTGCGACCCCTGGCTGATAGTTGACCCTGACTATGAAACTCCAGTATCCTGGAAGCGTTTGAAGAGTGAAACCTCCGGAAAACATGTCAATCCCATGTACACTCAGTTCCATAATGTGATGCCTGAAAGCAAGTGACAAGAGCTTTTCTAAAGCTTCTGCTCAAGGAAGACAAATTCACCAGCGATCCGACCAGTGTTTGAGCTGGTCGTGTCAAAACACATAGCACGAATGCTATCAGCAATGCCCCAGTTTTCAATGGCTTCAAAGATAGCAGCACCTTGAGCCTTGTCTGTTCCTGATGGAATTTTAGCAACTGTCAGTAGCTGAGAAACTCCTTTCCATGAAACCAACACTGGCATGGGATCAACGTTCTCTTTTCCAATTCGAACAGGGATTAGTTTGCCGTTCGAGTGAACAACAAGGGGAATGTTACTCTAAAACTCAGCTTTTTTGTTTGCCGATCTTTGAACTCGGTGTTTTATTATTTGTCGGCAAATTGAGTTTCTGTTTAGAGCAAGCTCGCCGATGTTCTGTCTCAGGCTTTTTGCAGTTCCAGCTATAACAAAAACAGCCTTACGGTCTGACAATTTCGTTCGATCTAGAGCTGTTCCGAGTTCTGTAGCAACGACATTTTTTCGCCCACGCTTTCTCTTAGACGACTGAAATGTAATACCTCCAATAGCCCACTGGCTTGCACTACCCTCTGTTTTCACTTTTTCACCATCTTCTGCTGTGAATCAGATGAAATGAGTAATGCTGTAGAAACTACTGACTGTTTCATCTCCTACATTCGCTGTTGTCTTTTTCTTTAGCAACAAGCTTTTCATCTACTCCAGCCATCGACCCTCTTTGTCTTTTTTCTTGCTGGGCTAACAAAACATCCTTGTCTTCTTGTAATACTAAAGACTTGGTCAGAACATCCGCCTGGGGAACATTAAAAAATATCTTCGAGTCTGGAAACAAAAGCTGTCTCTTTCGCAAGTTGAGTTTATGACGTTCTTACTTTGTTCTTCATCAGAAGACGCCATTCTTTAAACACCTACTCAAGTTTGTTTTGTAAGTTTTGATGATTTTTCATCGGGATTCTTGCTTTCTTCAAAACCTTTGAAATTTCTTTGATGGTTACACTCGACAACTCTCTTATGGTCTCTTTCAGTTCGAGATGGTAATGTTTGAAGAATTCAAGTGTTGGCTGTCAATTCCATTACAGAGTAGTAGTAGGATGTGAGCTCGTCAGATACAAACCCCCTTTAAGTTTACGTAATATTATGTAACATCTGATATCTACTCATGTTGTTCCAACCTGGAGATTGACCTATGCCCACTGTTACCAGGTGACCGCACGATTATGTCATGTGCCTACTGGTCAGTAACTACCCGGAGACACACATATTACCTAATTCACACTTATTATGTCACGCAGTTGTGGACCAACACACTAACCTTCTAGAACCTTCCACACACCTACCTTCAAGAACCTTCCACACACCTACCTTCTGGAACCTACCATTCTTAAACCGTTCACACACACAACCAACGATCACCGATCCACGCACATCCGCACAGATCAGCACCAATCCGCACCGATTCACATCGATCCACACCAATCCATATCGATACGCATCGATCCACACAGATCCACACCCATATACGACTAAGTCGTAAACTTAACAAAATCACTCTCTAGTACTATTCATATTATTATTATTCGGCTTACTTCATATAAACGTAACAGTTTCGTTGATCTCATTGATTTATATTACTTGATGTGATATATTAAAAAATTATAATTACATGAAATTTTCAGTTGTTAATTCTCTTATTACATAATAAATTTAAAAATAATCATTAAGCATAATAAATTAACATCAAAGTAGTCTTAAAATAAATATTCAATCTTAAATTATTTAACTTACTGGCTATTTTGTTAGTAGTATATTAATGTATAATTCTATCAAAATAATCATAAAACTTTAACAATTTTTATGAAAATTTAAGTTTACAACAATTAAAGTATATTGATAGTTTATTTAATTAAAAATAAGTCACTCAAAACTTTAATTTGAACACTGGATTTAGAAAATTTAATATTTTAAGAAAATAATTCAATAAGTTTAAAATTTCAACTTAACTTAATGTAAAAAACTAAATTATACAAGATATATTTACTAATTTCTATAAAATTTGAAATTTACAGCAAATAAAATATACTGATTTATATTCTATTAAAAAATTTAATTTTGAAAATGAAAAATAATTCGCTCACGCTAGGGTTTGAACCCGACTCAACGAATTATTACCGACACCACTGATGTAAGAATTTAATGATTTTGAAAATAACTCTTTCAAGATAGGATTAACATATTGGATTTAAAAAATTTTATGAAAATAACCCATCATAGAATTATTTACATGTAAATACTTGACCAAATTCTATAATTTTATACCTAATATACTACTTTTATTACAAATTCAATATTTGGATAATAATTCACCAACTGATGTTTTGAAAATACTAATTTACAAGCTCATTCAACTTCATCCGACTCTATAAATTATTAGCGATACCTCAACTAAATTCGTCGTAACAACTATTTTAGATTTAATTTTTTAATAAAAATAAGTCACTGGGTTTACAAATGAAAGTCACTGGACTCACTATATAAATTGATAAAGAATAATCGATACATGAGTTTATTTCAATATTTTTTTAAAAATTCACGCATACTGGATTATTTAACGCTAACAAAATTCACACAGTTATGGTAATAATAATGCTATCGATAATAATAATTTAACTTTCACAGCAATAAAAAAGACAAACAATTTTTCAAACGTAAATTTATTACAAACACGTATTTGGTAAACATCGTCAATATCAGTCAAGTGGATACTGATGATATTAATAAGAGCTTTGAAAATATCTAAATACTAATTAAAACTCATTATTTTTAGTGCTGATACCAAAACGTATAAAATTCGATTTACATTCATTAACAACTTGCTAATTAACCGATAATTTCAGACATTAAAGCTTTATGTAACCAAACATTGATTATATAACCATTAAAAATGCATCAGGTCTTATGTGATACCTATTAAATAATTCAATAATTTATGATTCAAACTATGTATATTATAATACTTTTCGATAAATTTATAGATAAACTATTACATGATTTGTTATAAAGTTATTTAAAAGGTTAAGAATTTTAACCCTATATAAAGAAAAAGGTAATAACTTTAACCCTAAGTAATGAAAGAAGTAATAATATTAACCCAGATAATGAAAGCAGAAATAATTTTTACCCTATGTGATTAAAAGTTTAAACTATTATAACCTTATGTATGCCAATAATTACTAAATACGAAGTATATTATAACACATGTCTCTAATAAAGAGTAGTTGCTTAATTGGTAAAAATCATATATTTTTAAAATCATTCAATCGTTGACAATTTTTAATTACCTGTTAAAGATTTTAATGGTTTGAAAATATGAATAAATTTATTATATCTTAATTTGAGAATATTAAATTTTGAAAATCTCTATTGAAATTAGATTAAAAAGTTATATAAATTTTTTAATCGTCGATGTAAATAAACTCATAAAATTATTGATTGAATTGATTAAATGCAATTGTTAATTAGAAATATTAATTTGAATATTATTGACAGAAATTATTTTTCAATAGAAAGTTATTTTTGAAAAATCATATTTCAATAACTTTTCTTGAAAATAATTTTGAAAAAGTACAAACCAAATACTTGATTTTGATTGGCTGTTACTATTTATATATTGCTATTGACAAACGACACTATTTTTTGATAAATTTAATTGCTAAACTCATGTTCAAAATACTAATAAATTTATCAATATATTAAAATTATTACAGTTTTCTTGAAAATAATTTGAAAACGTACAAACTATAGCGATTTTTCAATAAAACTATTATTAAACTAAAATTAGATGAAAATTTGAATAAATTTATCCATATATTTATTGAAATTTTTCTTGAAAATGTACAAACCATATTGATTTTTTTACAATAAACTTATTATTTAACTAAAACCGGTTGTTGAAAATACTAATACTATTGTAGATTTATTGTTTTTATGAAAATAAGTCACTTGGTTTACAAATGAAATTCACTGGACTCACTATATAAATTGATAAAGAATAATCGATCCATGAGTTTTTTATCAATATCTTTTAAAAATTCAAGCATACTGGATTAATTACTGCTAACAAAATTCACACAATTATGGTAATAATAATGCTATTGATAATAATAATTTTTCACAACAATAAAAAAGACAAACAGTTTTTCAAACGAAAATTTATTACAAACTCGTATTTGGTAAATATCGTCAATATAAGTCAAATGGATACTAATGGTATATAAATAAACTTTTGCTTTTAATAAGAGCTTTGAAAATATCTAAATACTAATTAAAACTCATTATTTTTAGTGTTGATACCAAAACATGTAAAATTAGATTTACATTCATTAACACCTTGCTAATTAACCGATAATTTCAAACATTAAAGCTTTATGCAACCAAACATTGATTAAATAACCATTAAAAATTCATTAGGTCTTATGTGATACCTATTAAATATTTCAATAATTTATGATTCAAACTAGGTATATTATAATACTTTTAGATAAATTTATGAATAAACAATTACATGATTTGTTATAAAGTTATCTAAAAGATTAAAAATATTAACCCTATGTGAAGAAATTAATTTTAACCCTGTGTGATTAAAAGTTTAAACTATTATAACATTATGTATACCAATAATTACTAAATACCAATTATATTATAACACATGTCTTTAATAAAGAATAGTTGCTTAACTGGTAAAAACATTTTAAAAATCATTCAACCGTTGACAATTTTTAAGTACCTTTTAAAGATTTTAATGGTTTGAAAATATCAATAAATTTATTATATTTTAATTTAAGAATACTAAATTGAAAATCTCTATTGAAATTATCAAAATAATTAGATTAAAAAGTATATAAATTTGTTAATCGTCGATGTAAATAAACTCGTAAAATTATTGATAGAATTAATTAAATGCAATTGTTAATTAGAAATATTAATTGGAATATTATTGACTGAACTTATTTTTCAATAGAAAGTTATTCTTGAAACAACATAAAAATCATATTTCAATAACTTTTATTGAAATTAATTTTGAAAAAGTAGAAACCAAATACTTGATTTTGATTGAATGTTACTACATACATATTGCTATTGACACTATTTTTCGATAAATTTAATCGCTAAACTTATGTTCAAAATACTAATAAATTTAACAATATATTATAATTATTACCGTTTTCAACAAAACTATTATTAAACTAAAAATAGATGAAAAGTTGAATAGATTTATCAATATATTTATTGTAATTTTTCTTGAAAATAATTTGAAAACGTACAAACCATATTGAATTTTTCAATAAACTTATTATTTAAGTTAAATTGGTTGTTGAAAATACTAATAAATTTATCAATTAAAATAAGAACAGTTTTTTATGAAAATAATAATTTGAAAATGAAATTATAGAATACTTGATTTTAATTGGTTAATTCTATTTATTACCAATGACAACAACTCAAATTAATTCAAATTCAAATTTTAATGTTTTAAAACAGTACTTTATCACTTCAAATTATTTTCTAAATATTATATTGGTACCGCATTGATTAGTTAATAGGAAATCATACTATTCAATCGAACATAATTTCATTAATCTTTTTTATATAAATCAACAAAACAGAAGTCATTTAAAATTATTATGACGTTGAAATTGTTTCTAATCACCGATAATTAAC
The DNA here is from genome assembly GCA_022537955.1 of Schmidtea mediterranea. Taxonomy (NCBI): domain Eukaryota; kingdom Metazoa; phylum Platyhelminthes; order Tricladida; family Dugesiidae; genus Schmidtea; species Schmidtea mediterranea. The sequence continues at coordinate 28,005,811 of CM039682.1, read as the reverse complement.
TTATTTCATTTAAAACTTATCCAAATCTAATTACATGCATTGCAAAACGCTACAATTACCATAATTCATTACTCTAAAGTTTCCTTATAAAAATTACTTCAACAATGTTTCCAAATTTTGACATATAAAAGTTATAATTATAGCGATTCAACTAAAATCAAATAGATTGACTAGAAAATTTTCATGTACAACAAATATTGGTTAAATTGACTTTATCAAATGTCGTAATTTATGGTTACCTCCAATAAGAATTTGCATCTATAAAAATATACTAATTATCCCTATTAAAAGTTTAACACTTTATTGAACTACACACACTTTTCTTCAATACAAATTAATTTAACAGAATAAGAAAAACAATATTTATTAGCATATTGATAAAAATTAATATACTTTAATGTCCAACTGGATATCCAACTACCTGTAAATCTTCGATAAAATTGTCATAATTTAATGAAATTCTATCATAGTAGCAATAAACATCAAAATACCACAAATCATCGACAAAAAAGGATAAATCTATTCAATCCTTGAATTCATCTTTGATTGACCTAATGACTATAATTACTATCATGTTACCAGTAAAAATTGCATTAATAAGCTACAATTTACTGACAATAATCCCACATATAAATATAAATTATTGATTTCTCTACACATATTTACATCTTACCACATTGAAATTTGTTTATATAAATACTGCAATAGCTAGACTTATTAAAATTCAGTAAGAATCTTTAATGAATTTTACTTACACGCAATAGTAATACCCTGATTGACGAGTACTGATATCCCAACAAATATTTGATTAAGACTCTTCAATCGTAACCAATTATTAAATTTTTCACCTTTATTTGGTAAATTACTGATAATTTCACAAAAGACCTTACATTTATCTGCACATACTCAATATTTAACCATAATTTATCCTTTAAAATTAATATATTACTGATAGTTTCACGTATAACCCTAGATTTATTGAATTTATCGGCACAAACTCAATATTTAGCCAAAATATATCACTTTAAAATTGATATATTACAGATAATTTCACGTAAAACTACATTTATTGAATTTATCTGCACATACTCAATATTTAGCTATAATTTTTCCCTTAAAAATGATATATTATTGATAATTTTCATGTAAAACCTAACATTAAATGATTATTTCTACTCAGTATTTACCCTTGATTTTTTTCTTTTAACACTGTAAAATATTGAAATTACTCATACTGATATCCAAATAATTATTATGTCATAATTGATAGATTAAATTTCTCACTCAATATTTCTCCTATTAATTTACTACATCTAAACTCGATATTCCAACTTTTAAAACATACTAGAATTTATCAAACTCCCAATCCATAGTGATAAATCTAACCTCTCCAGAACTCTGAAATATTCATAAGTTGGAATACTCTCTCTAAAACTGATACATTTCCCTTAAAAGTTTAGATCAAATTTACAATAAATTCTTTAGTAATATCAATTGACATTCGATTAAATATAAAATTAATTAAAACTATATCGAGAATCCTAAATTTAAACTAAAATATTTAACAGGCTCTATATTATACTAAGTGGACATACATGATAAATTAATGTACTAGCTATTTTTCAATACCTTATTACAAGTTTTAGTCTAATTAAACACAATTTCCATATTGAATCCAATTTAACGATGTATGTGATAAAAAATATTTAATCAAATATCAAAAGTTTATAACTAACTCTCAAATAAACCAACGACGTAGTATTTTCAAATTGAATACTAAAATTTTTGGTTCATTTAATTTTCTTAATAAAATTTTCCCTCTAAATAATTACACAAATTTCTAAATAAGAAGTAATTAAATAAACTATCAATTGACTTTAGTTGTTTTAAACTTAAATTTTCATAAAAATTGTTAAAGTTTTATGATTATTTTGATAGAATTATTACGTAATATATAACTAACAATATACCCAGTAAGCTAAATAATTTAAGATTGAATATTTATTTTAAGACTACTTTGATGTTAATTTATTATGTTTAGTGATTATTTTTAAATTTATTGTGTAATAATATAATTAACAACTGAAAATTTCATGTAATTATAATTTTTTAATATATCACATTAAGTAATATAAATCAATGAGATCAACGAAACTGTTACGTTTATATGAAGTAAGCCGAATAATAATAATATGAATAGTACTAGAGAGTGATTTTGTTAAGTCTACGACTGAGTCGTAGACTTAGTTGTAGGTGATGATGGGTGTAGATCGATGTGGATCTTGACATCAAAGACGCTTTTGGCAGTGTATCCCATGATTACTTGTGGAAGATTTTACAATACATTGGAGTTGGTGAAAATTTCACAAACCCTGAAACTTCTATACACTGAAACTAGCTCATACTATACATGTGGTCTAATTGTTACTCCGAATATTCCTATAAAGCAGGGTGTCAAACAAGGATGCGCTCTTTCAATAATTTGTTTGCCATTGCAATAAATCCTGTCCTTCAGCTGTTACTCTTTCTAAAGTAAAACCTTTCAAAATTGTTAAATCTTGCTTATTCTAATGATATCGCTCTTATTGCTAATAATACTCATGATTTGCAAAATATCTTAAACATTGCTTTTGATGTAGCTCGGGAAATTGGATTTGAATATCGACCTGAATAGTGTGCATATATTCAAACGTCGACACAATTATTGAAATTTCAATTAATAATATAAAAATAATGAAATTATTGAGTAGAGAATTTTATCAATATCTTGGAGTTCCAATAGGTGAGGAACCTAACCTAAGTCCTTAAGAATTTTGAATAAGGTTGTCAATGATGCGAAACAGCTAGCGGATTCCGATTTGTGGGGTTGGCAAAAGTTGAAAGCTTATAAGACCTTCCTTCACTCTCGCATAACTTTCCCATTTAGAACGAGAGAAATTAAAATTAGTGCTCTTTCTGCAAATGTTTGTAATAATACTACAAAACTTCGTAGTCATTTGAGAAAAATAATGAGTTTACCTCACAATTCTGAAATCAGTTACTTTTATAACTCGATTGAAAATGGAGGTGCATCTTTCATTGACCTTTTGGATGAATATCATACGCAAACTATAACCCACTTTTTTAGACTTTTTACTGCTAATTGTGAATTTACAAAACGTATTAATATAGATTCTCTAAAATTTGTCACTGGACCTAGGCTTGGGAATAATAACCCATCACTCCAAGACAGATTCAATTGGATTAATAAAACTGATATTATTCAAAAGCACTCTGGAAAAAACTAGTTTCTTTCGAACTAGAACAGCGATTCGGTTTTTTGAAAAATCGCATAATATTACAATGATAATATTACAACGCATAATATTGTATGATAAGCCAATTCTTAGTCTGACAATAGCTTTGAAACGAACAATAATATTGACTGAGTTCTATCTTCGTTTGGTTTCAAAAGTTCTTCATCTTGATCTTGAAGATTCATATTTTACTAAATGGAAAAACAGTAACATTAGTAATTCATCAACATTTTATCTGTTCCCTAATATTAATAGAGCAGTATTTAAACGAGAATTACGAGAGGATCATTAGAAATTTATTCATCGTGCCTGAACAAACACATCGGCTAATTTTGCAAAATCCTATATAAAAGGTGAGAATAGATTGTGTATGCGTTGCCATAACCAAGATGAAACGTTGCCACATGTTTTGCAAAATTTCAAGGTTCATCTTACTCTTGCACTTAATCGTCACAACGATTGCCTTCAACTAATAGTACATTATTTGAAAAATCCTTCATTGATTGTTATTGTGGACAACACTTGCTCCTTGGTTTCAAATTCTAAAGAACGAGTCGATTTGATCATAACTAATAATGAGAAAAAAACAATTGTTAAATATCCTTTTGATTCTTTGGTCACATTTAAAACTGTAAATAAGGAAAATTTGGCAAAAGGTGATTCTTTAAAAAAACAAATACAGGCTCCTAAACTTAGCTTTACTGTTGAAATCTTTAATTGTATAAACGGTTCTATGGGATCTGTTCCACCAGCATCTTATGATCTTATTGATAAGATGGAAGTTTCTTTTGAAAAAGTCGCTGGTCTGGTAAAAGCATGTGCAATGAGTAATATCGCAAATTCTTCAAGAAAATGGCATTATTATGTCACTGACGTTCTAAAAAGCCAATAAATTGATTTTTAATTTAATTAAAAATTATTTTTATAATATTCAATTAAAGTTTTATTGTGAATAATTTCAAATTCAAAATAAAACAATAGAAAAGTTTCAATTTGTTTTAAAAATATTATATTTTAAAAAAAATGAAAAACAAAACTTTTTCAAATGTTGCTCTTTCGAGCCAATTAGATTCACTTGAAAAAAAATTTGATTTTCAGCAATCGAGTAGTAAAACATTGATGGATCTTCTCAAATCCCAAATTGTCTTCTCTGAAGTAATTATGGACTTTATTTTCAAAATCTGCTCTTTATATCAAACCTTCGAATATGACTTATAACGCAAAGCCGGATCAGATAACCGATGAAAATTAGTAAAGCCAAAGAAATTTCGAGGAGTGGAACTTTATTGAGACAAATCTTTTCTCAAAATAAAATGATAATAAACCGAAAATTTTATCTCTATCATTCAACCTCCTCGATTGGCTGATTCTCAATGCATATGAATCAAGAATTTGTTGTATTAATAAAATTTTAAATAGTACTAGTGAGTGGTTTTGTTAAATCTATGACTTAGTTGTAGGCGTGTTAGGAGATGATGAGCGTAGATTGGTGTGGATGTGTATGGATCGATGATCGTTGGTAGGTGTGTGGAAGGTTAACAATTACTATGATGATTAATGTGCAATATGCATAGAAACATAAATACACTGAAATGCAGATAGGTATCAAAGACTCGAAATATATGCAAATACTGAGTATGAGTTATTATGTATTTTGTAAAGATTGTGTGCAAAGGGCACAGATTTTGTGTTTTGTCCCCAGGCGCAAAAGATCCTAGCTTCCCTACTTGCGTCAGCTTAACAAAATTGGTCTAAAGAAAATAGTTTTGCTTTTATAGTGAATACAGTATTACCCGACCTTGAAGTTTCGGTGAGATGTGCCTAAGTACCACGATGAAACTTTAAAGTAATTGTAGCGCAGAGTCTATGACACGTCAATGTCGTATAACAGAAACTTCAATAGCAAAATGATCAACACGTTAGGGTTAGGTCTGGGTTTACCCAAAAAAAATTGAAGTTTATTTATTCTATAGAAATATTTTAGTGTTTAATAATTACTAAATAAATATATTCTAAATTAGGTAATAAATAATATATAAATAGTAATACAGTAGGACCCAGTTTTAACGCGGTAGAAACATTCCATTAAAATAGAGCGTAATGCGGAACAGCGCTAAACAAGGCTATATTAACTTGTAAATAATGGGTTTGGGAATTTGGATGGAAATTCGTTAGGTATTAATTTTAAAAATTATGATAAATTTTTTTTAAAAATAAAACCAAACATTTATTTATTACAAAAATAAATGACAATATAAACGAATATATTATAAAAACAACTAAATTTCTAATTCAGTCTATTATGTTTAGAACTTTCTGCGTTTTTGTCAAGAACGCATCTAATGTAGTTTGCGTTTACAATTGTGCTGACACCTTTTTAACCTTTACTTCTTTCAATTTCAGTCGCTAGTTTATCAGTTGCATTGTAGAATATAAACACTCTAAATGTATTCTGACATTTATCTTTTCCGAAACATCAACTGCTAACCCATCATCATTTAGGTCATGCAGTAATTGAAAAAAATTGTAGTAGCTCATCCTTGTGCCCCTTTCCATGCAATGCCCTAAGTCAGTGCTTATTAGTTAATCCGGTACTTGTTTATTCTTTATGTTACTTTTCTATTTTAATAAATTCATTCTTCGTAGTCTATCTATTTATAATTTTTCTGTACTGGAATACCTACTTCCATTGTTTACGAAATACTATCTGCGAACGTTAAAAATATGTTTAATTTTAAATGCATCAAATTTATTGTTATCTCATAATAGTAAATTTTCGATTGCAATATCATATTGAACTCAAATATCTGAGACCACAAATCCTATTCTAATTCACATTCATAGTTATAGCAACCAAATAAATTATTTCAGAATCCATCAATAATTTATTTGATCTAATAAATACATATTTCGTAGAGTTGAAATTTGTTACAACAAATAATAATTCAGTTAAAGAATTTGTAACATGAATTCAATCAACACCCACAGAAACTTACGATTTGAGCAAACTTGATCATAAGTAACTGATAAAAACCAACACAATCATAAATTCATATTGACTAACATCGATACATAATATAAGTTTATTAACAACTCTAAACTTTTTTTTAACATTTTGAGATCAATAATTCCATAACAATAATACCAATGTTAAATAATTATAATAATAATTATAATAATAATAATAATAATAATAATAATAATAATAATAATAATAATAATAATAATAATAATAGCAATTATAATAAAAATAATAATTATAGATCGCATTTAGATTTCAGAAATCGAAATGTGTTGTTTCCCAGAATGAATTCAAAATAATACTAAGCAAATCACAATTTGCCAATAGAAAGAACAAATGGCAATTTTCTGATTAAATAATCTTTCAATAAAGAATTAAAAAGTCAGTGGAGAATTTGAAGGCGAAGTCATATTAGAAGACGAAGAAATGGCAGAATCGTCCTCATCAACGAAATCATATCCAAATTTTTTAACATCCAATACATCTTTGCCATACTTCTTCAACTGCCGCGAAAGTGATTTCTTCATTCTTTTATGACGCTTCTTTTGCTTACCACCAATATGCGAATTAATCATTAGACTGACTTTACTTAATTTTTCAATTAGCTCAGTAATATTAAGATTTTGTTGAGATTGCTGTGTAATTAAAGGCTCTTCCATAACTACAATCAATTGAGGTTTATCGAAAGATTCTTTTTTAAGACATTGATTTTTTCTTGTTACAGTCTTATGGACATTAGATGATTTATAATATTTAGCATAATATCGTATTATGGACTGCGTGCATGATTGAATTCCATATTCATCCACCTTTGAAAAATTATTATTAATTTTTGAATCATTATCTCAAAATGCTCCAATTTTCATTTGCATTATTGTAATTAAACAGAAAATTGTTATTAAAAAATTATTACACCAGTTATCACAAATAAAGGTCTACACTTGAAGAAATAATAAAATCATAAAAATGAAAATAAACACTCAACACGACAAAAAACAATGTTTTTAAGAATTAATGACAATTATTATTTAGGAACAATTTCACATCTCTTAAGTTTGTTATGCATTTTTTTACTTTGTACGGTGCTTGCACATTAAATTTATTTTTCTATTTTCTCACTTTTTATAGTAAATGTTACTACATCGCCACATTCAAACAAATGCATTACCATACAGATAAACTGTATATAGTATAGATTTATCGATTTTTTATATTATAAGTGATATATTGAATCGAACTAAGTGTAATGGATGATTCATAATTTCTCAATACCTTTTTTCATTGTTTCTTCAAAAAATAAACATTTAAAATCCAATTATTGGTTGAATATTTCCAACATACCCAAAGTTACACGCATTTTATTTATTTTTTTTTATCATTTTCGAACTCTATTTAATTCGTTTATTTATTGCAAGTTTGTGTGTTCCTATAATAAGATTATTGATTTATTTTATTTTATAGAAGAGTTTATTCATTGCACAATAGTAAAATACAAACACACAAAACCCTATAAAATATACTCTTGGAGACAAAACTTATGAACAGCAATCATCTATTATGGATTTTTTAATTATTATATTATACTACTTGAAGATTTCTCAGGCGTTTCATCACACCCCAATTTTCACGAGTAAGAGAACAGTCTATATTTAAATTTTTTAATGAATAAAATTCCTATTTTCACTTAGAAAAGATTCGAAAGACTTAATTTACAATTGAAATAATAAATTTAAAGTTATGAATTCAGAAATTGATAAAAAAAAATCACGGAATGGGGAGAAAGTTACTGTAATTTCTGAAAAGCTTTATAAGTTTATGTAAGTTTATATACGAAACTTGATTTAAATAAAATATTATTAACATTAAAGTTTTTAAAAAACTTGAATTTAATGAGAAACATAAATTTGAACTTACCTTCAGTCCATAATATTTTTCTCTGTTGCACATATTTTAATATAACTGGTGTAATATGAAGATTTTTTGCACAATTAAATTTTAAAGAAATTACATCATAGAATTAAAAATGGAACACTTTGAGTGAAAGTTCAATAAATAAAAACTTACATTAGCAACATTTGCAAATTGATTTAAACGTACTGGAGAAAGAAATATTAATGGAAATTTGTTTATAATATCAGAAAATTCGCTTAGGAAAGACTTATCTAGAGAAACATGCCTAGCCGCAAGATTTACCAAACTAATTGCCTGACAAGCCAAAGTAAAGTGAGTAAGCTCACAACTTGTAGCAAGTACACAGGCAATTTCTATCAATTGAATGTGCGAATCAGGCAGATTACTACTTTCATTCAAGTCAATTTTTAGTAAAACTTGTAAATAATCAGTTATTATAATGAATTGTAAATCATTATTTAACTGTTTCAGCAATAATTGCTTGATTCGAGAAAAATCTTCGATATGGTTAATTGGTATGTTTGAAACAGAGAATAGAGATGATATTTGATCATTAGTGAGTGCCTTGACATTTTATTATAAAGTCACTTTAATTTTTTTGCTTACTTTATTTATTCTATATTCCAATGCGAAATCATACACTGCTGCGACAATGAAAGACATCAAATCTTTCTTGACCTAAAACATTAAAAATAAATTTTAAGGTTTTAAAAATCAAAACTATTTCATAACATACTTTTAAAATTAAAATATCGTTAAGTTTTCTATTTTCAAAAAAAATTAATATTTCCAACCCTTAAGATGAAACAAGTTGATGTTCAACCAAATTTTAAAGTTTCATTTTTTCTAGAATTATTTTATAAATTAACCTGTTAACCGGGGCGGTACCCTCTCCAATTACGCAACTTGCAACGGGTACACGCTTATTCATAAAGACACATTTATACTCCATGTCCAATACATTTAATTTCTAATTTCAAATTTTTTAATCCATGCTTACAACTAATTAAAATACACTGAAACATGACTCAGAAAATAGTAGGACAAAAATTAACGTCCCGACCTTTTCGTTGCATTACATATATTTTGAGGACGCTTGTATGTGTCCTACCCATTGTCACTACTATTTACATGGAAGGTATAAAAATATATGAATAAAATACACATTTCAAACGAATCTACAAACAAATTATACAGTCAAACCTCTCTTTATCGCCAATTGAGAAAGAATATTTTTTGGCGATTAAAAGGGGTTTGGCTGTAATGAATTTAAGATTAAATAATAACATATCGTTTGTATAAAAGCAAGAAATATTATCCATTATCACCAATACGAATAAGAGCAAAAAATAATCACAGATGAAATTGAAATATAAAGCATTCTCATTTTTTCGAATACAATCAAACCTCGCTTTATTGCCATTTAAGAAAACAAAATATTTTTGGCGATATAGTGGGGTTTCACTGTATTTCAGTGACACTCTTGTCTAATCAAATCAAAATCTATTTTAACGCCAATTGATTAATGTTTGCTATATTTGATTTTATATTCAGAATATAAATATCAAGAATATGAAGAATTAATGGACATTATTTATGCTAATTCAAGATTTCTATATCTTAAATAATTAAAACATGCACTACATTTAAAATTGTTAGAATAAACACGCACACTGGATTTGACACATGTTATAATGACTACTAAATAAAATGTCACATTTAATTGTATTAAAAGTACATAAAGTAACCTACAATAACGACAAAAATTTTGTTTAAAAATATTAAATATTCGAGTTAATAGTCTCATAATTAACTGTTAAGATCATTTTAAACAGAAAGATTAAAATAACGTAAGTTATATTCTTATAAAAATATTGTGCCCATTTAGAACAATTTTAACCTTTATAACAGTTTTTACGGAATTTTTCTTGTGATCACCAATAACTCCACTATTAAAAAAAATGAAAATTTGACCAGATTTTCATCAATCGGTATAGCTCTGATGTAAATATTTTCCACACACCTCTAAGCAAAGTTAATCCAGCATTACATTAATTAAGTCGTTACGGTATTCGAGTACTATAACGTATTATAAAAAATGTTTTTCTCAAAAATTAGCGCCAATCAAATAAATCCAACGACAGATTCGAATTCAGCATTTCGAAATTAACTAAAATTTACTCAACTCTTTGGCAATAAAATTTTTGTCAGGCAGTGTTATCATATTGATTGTGAAAATACCTCAAAATTGTTAATATTCTAACCTAAATTTCAAGAATAACTATAGTTAAGATATTTAAATTATCTTGTGTTAAAATAATTGATTATGTGGCACTTTTTTATGAAATAAATCTTGGTGGAATTTAATTCGTTTAAAAATTATAAAACTATAAATCTGAAATTCACTAAGTCATTTCTAAAAAAAGAATGAGATAACTAAAATGACATCAAGAGTTGCTTAAATATAGAAATTATCTCAATTTCAGAATAATGCTTATCTGGTCAGTGACGAAATACAATTAATAATAAAATGGTATTTGAATTTATCTTGGGAGTCTCATAATTTCTGTTTATAGCATCGGCCCATGCCACAATCAGTATTATCAAGGAGAAAATCTCATAATTTGCTCTTCTTTCTAAAACTTGTTGGAAAACACCAGTCATTACATACTATTAAATCAGATTTAATGTAAACACTAAAATATTTCTGTGTCAAAAGTACGTAATGTCAGTTTCAATAGTTAACGTATAAATTAGGATTTATGATTCTGGCCTATGTGATTATTTATTTCAATGATCTTAATATACCTAAGTATTTATACAACCTTTTATTATTTAAATCTTATTTTGGAATCTGTCACTTATTTTAAAGAATTATTAATTGTTTTTTGATCATTGTAAACCATTTATTGGAATTGTATATAAAATTTAACCATAAAATACTAAAAATATTACGATGTTTTAAGGTTTCCTAATAGTATCGAAAATTAAGTTTGGTTGTTAAAAATACAGTTTGGTAATTAAAAGGCTGATGAATTATGACTAATTTTATCAATAATAAGATAGAATGATATGATATATGGAGTTTTCAAAATTGAAAAGTTCAGAAAAACGAAATAATTTCAAAGGGGATATTTTGAACGTATCATTTCAAAATTGAATCTGTTAAACAGAAGAATGTGTATAATGAATACCTATGCACATACTTATTAGTAGCACACCCAAAGTAATAAATAAATTAGTTACTTACAAACTTTCTGATTATAACAGATTCAACTTTGAAATTATGTAAATGTGTTATCAATATTTTCTAAACTTGTCTTCCTTAGAAATGGAGTTATTGTAAATTCTTTAACAAATAAATGTAAAACTGGAAACTCGATAGATGAATTTTTTTAAAGAAAATGAAATGAAAACAATATAAAAAATCCAGGATTCATTAACTGTGAACAATTTTCACTGACTTATCTCAATCAGTTATTGAGTGGCCACTAGTGATATTGAATGTCAAGGAAAATCCACAGTAACTAATTTATGTTAAACAGTTACAACGAATTATATTGAATTAATAAAGGAACGTGTAGAAACATTTGATTGGGATTGTTTTTAAGTCTCAAATCAAGATATTTTGATTACTATCCCAACAAATTGGTGTGGAAAAAGTTCAAATTTTAGAATTTATTAAGGACTGGTTATTTTATGTTGGTAAATTGACAGCACGTTCGAAAAATAAAACGTATAATATTTCCCAAACGTCATATCTTGGTGCTTGGAATGACTGAATTAATCCTGACAATTTGATCTAAGTGGTATAACAGATAAAGATCTCAAACTAACTTGTACTTCCAATATTTTTGGTCACACTATAATAACTGAGACATTAGAAATATTTATTTTTCACGAATTTTTAAAAAAAAGTTAATATTTCGCGACACACATAAAGCTGTATCAAATTAAACTTCTAAATAAATGAAAATAATTTCAAGAAAATTTTTAACTATATTAACAATTTTGCAATTTCAATCTTTTTAAATATACAGAAAATAAAAAACTGAAATTTTCGTAACTTAGAAATGTACCGCAACACTTTCAGAAACACTGCTCTAAACTAAAAAACATGGGAACTTGTATAGATCAAATTTAGGTAATATCAAACTATTCAAAAATCATGATCAAAATGTATTGTGTAATTTAACAGTAATAAAATAAAAAATTGTTGACAAAGATATTTCAATATTCTGTGAAAATTACGACAATTCTTAAATTCAAATTTATTGAATGGTGTTGATTTTAGCAACTAAAAATTTTAAAATGCCAGACTTACTGCTTTCTTGTGTAAGAGTCTCTGTAAATAGTTTGCAGCTATTAAAAATACGACAGGGGTTTCATTGAACATTATTGAATTAATAAATCGAATATTTTTCAATGCCATCATAACATTTGTGGAAGTTACATTCTTTTCGAGAGTTATTGTATTATCATTCATCTAAAATAATATAAATTATGTAATATATAATTATTGACAATAACTTAAACAATGTATTATTTAGTGAACAGAATATATTAACACACATCAATTAACCGGTTGATTCCGTTAAATACTACTGCTAAATTTAATTCGGCAGTGAACTTATTTGTTATATCTTAAACCAGTGTTTCTTAAATTGTATTCATTCATGGCACGATTTTATTGTTGAGATTTTTTCGCGACGCTGTGTATTTAATATAAACATGATAATTATTATATATTGATTATATTTCTTCAAATTAAATAAATAATTTACACATGAAAAAATTACTGAATATACAAAATTAATGAAAAAAATCACGTTTTAATGTGCTTCCTTTTTGTTCAATATCAAATTGAATTTAAATGCAATATTTTGTTAATGCTGCAACGCTTTTTAGTGTTGAGCGATATATGTGAACGGTAGTGAATGCACCAGGATTTATTTGTTTCAATATAAATTCTAAAAAATGTTTTAATTAAATATTTTTTGTCTATTGTGATAATCATTGGAATTACTTTTTGATAATCAAGTTGAATTGCTAAAATAAAAATGACTGAAACACAAAAATTGAAAATGGCTTACTTTACAACTTCAGCATCCTATAATTTGAAAAATGTTGATTTTATTTTCTCAGAAAACCACCTAAACGAACTGATCATGCTTTGAAGACTTCAAGAGTTATGTTAAATGAAGGAGAATATTTTTCTATTTTCGGGTCGATGCAAAAAAACCAAAGATTTTGATCTCGTAAGAAAAATACAAAGAATTTACAACAAATAAAATAACAAATTTTTTAAAACTACTACACGTATCTTTCCGTTAATTATGTAATTAAACTGAGCAATTCATCTAATGATGATGAACGTGATTTCGAAATAGTTATGAAGAAAAGGATTGGAATGTTAGAAGACAGCTACGAAAATGAGGATGAATAAATTCTAGTTTTGCTCCAAGTTAATACTTTGATGTTTTATAAACAATAAATGTTAAAAAATACTCCTAAAAGTAAAATTTTATATTATGTTGAATAGATATTTTTAAAAAAAATTTTAACCAACCAACTTTTTTTTAATGGATTTTTCCGAACACATCCTCAAAATTAAAATGAAATCAATGTCTTCATTTAGGCGGAATTTTATATCCTGGAACCAATATTATGATTTTGTGAGTTCCTTGCATTTTTCATTTCGGTTTTTGTAAAAAAATATTTAAGGCATAAATTGTGGCATAAAATATTGAAATCGTCGTTTATCAATAAATTTATATTTATTTAAATTTACAAATTAATATTTGAATAAGATTGAACTTGATTTGTATTATTGTAAACTAAAAAGCTTAAATTCTATTCAAAATAAAACTTGTTTAATCCAGGAATTTCTTATCAATGAAATTAAGAAAAGGTTTGCAACTAACATACCAAGTATTTTAAAATTGAAACTAATGAAGCATTTAGATCAGCTATTCTCAAAGGGGTCCATGTGGACCCTCTGGGGGTCTATGTGACTTCATGGGGGTTCTATGATCATAAGGGTTCTATTGGGGGTCTATGGATGTCTCTTTAGTAAAAAATAAATTTATAAATAAAAAATAAAATAAAAATAAATGAATAAATAAACAAATAAAATGAACATAATAATATTATTAATAATAAATAAAATAATATTTATAAATGAATATTAAGGTATTCGTATTGTAATAAAAATAATAAGTAAATATAAACTAGATTTGGGGAGGAAGTGAGCATGAGTAATGAAAAAGTATGTCTTAATAACTTATAAAATATGTCCAATGTTTTGATATGAGAGTTTAAACCCGAAATTAAAACCCCCGACATACCACAAACCCATTCAACCAGGATAAATGTAATCTGAGTGTTATTCACTGTACAATTTTTATTATTGAACAGTTCCTTATGTTAAATTTGATTAGTTAGGTTAGTTTTTTTATTATTTTGTGTGATCAGTTTTGTGATTAGTTTTTGAAGTTGACTTCTAAAAGAAAAGTAAGTGTTTCTTTTCTTCATTTTAGCTTTAATTTGCTTTTGTCATTTAATTAATTTGTTTTGCCCTGTAATTAATTTATTTTTGCCGCTTAATTTATTTTTTTACAGCATGTCAACAGTAAAGAAAAAAATCCGTCAATATTCCGAGGAATATTTAAAGTTTGGGTTTGTGGTAGCTCCAGGCAATTAATCAATACCCTTATGCCTCATTTGTGAAAAAAGTTTCAGCAATGACTATATGAAAGCTTCCAAACTAAAAGATCATTTGGATAGGATGCATGCTAATAAAAAGACAGCAATTTACAATACTTCAAAAATCTAAAATGCAACTTTTTAACACGCTCAAATAAAGTAATCAAATCTTTTATGAAACCTTCAACATCAAAAAATGTCGAAGGAGGCCTCGAAGCTTCCTACAAAATTGCTTACTTAATTGCCAAAGGTGGATATCCGCACACGATAGGAGAGAATTTATTATTACCAGTTATTAGCGAAGTAATAACAACTGTTTTGAATCAAAACGACAGACCTGTCTTGCAAAGTTTGCCGCTGTCAAATAGCACAGTTCAACGACGAATAGATAAAATGGCAGAAAATATAGAACTGCAATTAATAACAGAATTAAGAACAAGTAAATTTGCCATACAGCTGGACAAGTAAACTTTCGGCAGGAATAGTATTTTAATGTTATACGTACGCTATTATAGTTGTTCAAAGGAAGAAATAATCGAGGAGTTTTTTTGTGACAAGTCTCTTGAAACGTGCACTAAAGGAGAAGATATTTTATTGTTTTGAAAATATTTTAAAGCAATATGATATTCCTATAAAAAACATTATTGCCGCTTCTTTTGATGGAGCTCCTTCGATGGTTGGAAAATATCGAGGATTCCTAGCATACCTCAAAAACGAAGTACCCGAGATCTGGACAGTTCATTGTTTTTTGCATAGACAGCACTTAGTAGCTGAGAATATTCACGAAGAACTACATAATGTTTTAAATCTATGCATTAAAGCAATCAATAGTATAAAAGCAAAAGCACTGAATTCCCGCCTTTTTGCCAATTGTGTGACCAAAATGATGAAGTGTACACAATTTGCTTCTTCATACGGAAGTACACTGGCTCTCTAAAGGCAACTGTTTGCAGCGATTTATTGATATTTTTAGCTCAGTTGTTGAGTTTTTCTTTGAAAATGACAATACAATGGCTATGCAACTATTAAATTTCAAAACTCACATTTTTTAATTTGCTGATATTTATGGATTATTCAATACTACACAAAACAAATTACAAGGGAGAAACATTAATCTCATAGATGCAAAAACGATTATCTTCAGTTTTCGATCTAAAATCGACTTGTTCATATCTACTCTAAATCGAAAAGAATTCCGTTATTTGGATAACTTAATGCAGTTATCTGTAATTGAAAAAGATTGCATTTCTTCTGAAGATATAACATTATATACAACCCATTTAAAAAATTTAAGAGGATTTTAATGTCCGTTTTCGCGATATGGAAAATTTATTGATCCATTCCTCTGTGATTTAACTAGGTTTGATATTTCGGTACATGAAGAACTAATTACGTTGAAGGAGGATGTCCAAGCTCAAGTATTATTTAACACACATGGTTATGCAAAATTTTGGACCATCAAAGTGATTCGTGAAAAGTACCCGCATTTGCAAATTAATAGCGAACCCCTATTGTTAACTTTTTCTTCATCTTATTTTGTAGAAGCTGGTTTCAGTGCAATCAATAATTTTTTAAGAAAAACAAGGAACAAACTCAACATTATTGAAAGGGGAAATTTAATAAAATCACTTATTTTAGGCTAAACATAAAGGAAATCGCACAAGAACGTCAAGCCCATCTATCACACTAATATTATAATTTTGTAAAATATTAATGTTTTTTTTATTAATTTTATTCATTAATATGCAGCTATTTTTACGGTAATATTATTTGTTTTATTTATTATTATTATGGTTTCCATGGACTTTTCTTAATTTTTTTTAGAATTACTTAAACCTTTTTTTAACCTAAAATACTATTACACATTACTATTTTTTTAAAATTGAATTCTGATTTGGGAATGTTAAATTTAATCATTAAAAATATAGATATAATTATTGATATTTCAGTTTCTTTCTTCTGTACAATTTCCCCTCATTTTCCTATTGCTGTGTTTTAAAAATTAGTTGTATATATATATATATATATATATATATATATATCCCTTAGGTAGGGAGTCTATGAAAAAAATAAAACTCCTACAGGGGGTCTATGGAAGAAAAAGTTTGAGAACCCCTGATTTAGATATATTTTTTTAATTCATAAATAATATTTTTAATTAACTGTCAATATTAATTTTTTAATAGCGATAATACCACATCGTATGTTGAATTACATAAATTTTAAATTGACACATGATCATTCTTTTATTGATAACATTGATTTAAAGCGTTATACATTAATTTTTAATAACTAGCTATTAAATTTTTGCTTGTATAAAATTTCTTTCGTTTTTTTAAATTTATCTTTCATAATTGATTACTTGATCTTAAAACTAGAGTTCCCAAGACATTAAGAATAATTTTGAATTATGTTATTATGGGTAAACTTATTTACAACAAATTTTATTGATAAGCCTGTGAAGGGGATGAATATGTCTTCGAGTCTTAAAAACTGGTAATAGCATACTTTTCCACGTGTGCTGTTTTAAGGTTTATTTTGTAACTTAGGACAGAATTTGCAGATACGATTTTTTTTATTATTTTAGTAACAAGTGCTCAACGTTTTAAAGTTTATTTGATTTTTTAAAAATATTTGAAAACTTTAATTTAATAAAATTTTAATAGTAATCAAATTAAATTTGACAAATACTCAAATCTAATTCTTAACAGAATTATTTAAAAACCATGCATCCAATTTAAAAAAATGTGAATTTTAAACATTAATATAAAACTTAAATATTTTAATTGAAGACTTCTAAATCTTTGTAAATCAAACTTTTTTTCAGTAAACTTCCAAAATTTCATGATACCAAAAGTGTGATGAATTTTCATAAATATTTTTAAAATAAAATATTACAAACAAAATATATTAAACACAAAGACTCAATTACCTACTTAAAAAAGCATACTTTGTTCATATAATGGAAAATGTTAATTAACTTACTTTATTTAATATAACCATATCACCCCTACATGAATTATCAGGATAATAGTCACATTCTTTATCTAGAAGTTCTTCAAAGCTTGTTTCTTCAGCATGACTTAGCTATAATTATTATAGTAAAATTATAAATAAAAATATTGTTATTATACTTTATAAGATGGAGATAAGGAATTATGTTTCAAAGTATCCAGGGATTTATTTTGGATAGGTATAGAATTGATAATTTCTGATTGCATAAAGTCGACTTTCAATCGACTTTGATTAAAATCAACTCGTAATTGAGACTCACGACTCATAACACTAGATGCAGCAGAAGCCGAAGCACTTACAGATCGAATAACCGTCTTTACCACCGTTCTCATTTAAATAAAATGTTAGTCTGCCTCCGAAGAGGAAAATAAATATAAATTCGAGCTTAACGAATAATTAACACTCCATGATTGATACTATAGTGGAATTTGAAAAAAATTTTCTAAAATTCTTTCTATTTACAAATTTTTATTATTAACTGATTTATTCAAACAATTTTGTTTAAAAGATAAAGATTACTTTGTTATAACATTGAAAATGTAATTAATTTAAGAAAATACCGGCAATGAAAACGTTTTACAATTTCTTGCTTATTTTTTATCGTGTAGTTTACTTCAAAAATAAAATTAGAGTTTTTATTTCCGAACTTAGTCATTTTTTCATTAAATAGTAAATTTTTGAAAGTGTCTTTCTAATTTCGTGAGTAATCTCACCTAATTATTTCCAATAGAAGCATCATGATGACATTATTGAACATTATTTATCACTTGTTATGAATGGTTGGTTTCTGGATGTTGAAATTTTGCGACTCTATGGTTGTTACCCAGACAACCCCATACAAATTGTTGGTCCAGAACACAAACGGCCTTGAAAAATGTTTAAATGAATTGGTAACACACGTGCAAATACAACATGCAAATTTAAACTCAAACCTATTAAAACATCAACTAAACCCTATCAAATATGAGAAAAAAGATAATTACATATAAAATAATAAACATAAAAATAAATTTAAATAATAACAAAATGCAACAAGATCCGCACGATACAAATACAAACATAACACGAAAACCCAACAAATTCTACCAAAATTTGATAAAAATGGAAAATTTCATGAAAATGAAATTTAAATCAAAGAATTTGAATTAGAAATAATTCAATAAAAATTTCAAATAAAAAATTATCAAAATAAATTAGAAAATAAAGATTAGAATACACTAGAAAATATCAAAGTCGAATTTTGTTTTACTAAATCAAAAAGAACACGCGAGGTTAGCGACAGAAAATAGGTATATATACCGATGCATTTTCACATAAAATTTAACCATTTTTTAAACCGATTCTGAAATCGAATTTTTGACTAATTTTAAAAATCTATTTCGAGACTATTTTTAGGTGAGCAGAAGTTTTATTTGGAAACTCTCTCTCCACGTCCCATCCTCGCAACCTCGATAGAGCTCTGCTTGGATGTCGGTGTGGGGAGGGATGTATTTGTAATTTTTGTATAATGATTTTGGCAAGTAATTTGTTACATTGTTTAATATATTAATAAATATTTATAATGCATATAATTAACTTGTTTTTACAAAATTAATTGTGTTATTGTCGAAATTTTTCCGGCCCACAGCCAAAGACACACCGCAAGATATCAAAATCAACATACTATTCAGATTCGTGTAAGTGCGTGGAATATCGCCGATGATCTGTGCCCGTGAAAACCCGGCGTGCGGAACGCAGGGATTGGAACGTCAATATTATCCCGCATAGAAGAAAGGAGAAATAAGGAAGAGACCTTTTGGCTTCTTCCTCGTTTCTAGTTTTCTTTAAATTCGACCTAAAATATTTTACACACGGCTCAAAATCATCACACCGAGTAGTCCAGTGGGCACTCATTAAATATAATATGAACATAAAATGCGCCTAAGGCTTATTAAAGGGGAAAGGTGACGGGGCATAAAAATAAAACGAAATCACTGCTATGTAATTAAAGTAATTATTCCCACAAATCTAAACTTGATATGAAATTTAAAAATTATAAATTAAAGTTATTGTTAAGTAGTTATCAGGAAACCCGATAAGGACATAATTGTAATGATAATTATTAAAACCTAAATCACCTTGCGGAATCAAGACAACATTTTTCACCCATAACAGTAATAATCAAGTTCTTTAAATCCTTCATAATGAAATGTATATATCAACTATAATTTGTTAATCCCAAACGCAGACTAAAATAATCCCCACAAAAAAGTTAAAAACAAAACTAACTAATTAATATAATAAAATTCAAAACACAGATTAGGAAAGAAAATCCAGTATTAAAATGCATATTATTCTAAAGTTTGGATTGAATTGATAACACTTCCGTAGCTCTGTCAACCATAAAAAGATTTCCAGAGTCGCCTCCGTCACTATAAATAATCCGAATCACGATTTAATCAAACATCAGAGCTTTCTTGGAATAGGTTAATAAGAGCATAATTAAATAAAATAAACGTACCCGACTTACTCACCTCTAAACAAATCCAGCCATAAGTGCGTGTAGCTAGAAAATATTTATATGGCGTTACTAGGGTAATAATAGGAAGATAAAAACAAACGTCGAAACCCAGTAACCCACCAAAATATTTTTAACTTAGCACTCGGCACCCGTTGCAAAGCAACGTTGGAACTGTGTTCGAGTGAGTTGATCGTTTGCAAAAAGTGAGTGCTATTACTAATGCTATAATTGACCGAACGATCCATGGGTCCAACGAGCAACCGATAGAAGCATATGCTCGATTTTGATGTTAAGTTCCAATTATTCTCCTATCTCCTGTAAATGTTAATTCATATCATTTATCATCATGTCCATGTCCAGAGTCTTCCTTGTCGCTGTTTGTATAATTGATTTTACTATGGCCTTTACTATCACTCTTCGTTATGTTAAATATCATCACAGTATCTCTCTTACCCTTATTCCTATTGTTGGGCCAGAACACAAATAGCCTTGAGAATTGTTTAAATACGTCAGTAATACAGCATGAAAACACAGCACCAAGATAACTTAAAATACTACATACAACATCAACTAAACACTCTAAAATTTGAGAGAATATAAATAAATATAAAATCAAAAATCAAAAAACATAAAAGTAAAATAAAATAAATACAAAATGCATTAAGAACCGCACGAAATTTACATAAAATAACATAATAACAAGAAAGTTTGACGGAAAAAACGAAAAGTTATATAAAAGTAAAAATTAATGAATTAAATGAATAAAAATAAAATATTTTTGGCTGAATAAATTTAATTAAAAATGTTAAAAATAAATTACCAATTTAAATTAAGAAAATAATAAAAAATTTAATTTAGATAACACAAATAATTTCAAAGTCAAATTTTGTTTTATCGCAAAAAAATAACAAACAAGGTTAAGGTCAAATTATAGGTATATATACTGATCTGTTTTGACAAATTTGCAGTCTTATTTTGCAGTCTTTTTTTTCAACAAAAATTTTAGTCTAATTTGAATTAGTGTGTATAACCAGCTGAGAGCCGTGCATTCCGGCAATTAACACTGGTAAGGGTTTTTTCTGAACACGTTAACTCTCAGATAGTGTACGTGTATTGATTTATATCCCGAAGCTTGGTTTTACCAACCTCTTCTAAGAGTAGGCATAATCCATACGGATAAGCAGAAACCTGGCGGCTTCAGCTGTTTTATGTTTCTACTGTTAGTTGGTTATACTGTGTTCCCCATGGGAATCATCAGTAGCCATCACAACACCCCGCTCAATCAGGCAGCACTCCCACCAATCCCCTCCTCCAGACCATGTCAGTTCACGACCCAATTGAGCAACATTAGTTGATGCTTCACAGACATACCTTTGATTCGTTATGTCTGCTGATAGGATGATAATGGCCCGTTATCAACCCATTGTCTTCTGGGAATAGGCAGTAGCAACTAGGTGCCAGTGCACTATTGGAAAATATTGGTCTCTTACCGTAATTATTATTGGTAAGAGTTTGTGGGTTAGTGGTCATTGAATGCTCCAACCCTCACTTTCAAGCACACTGTATATAAATAAACCTGTTGAGCATCATTATGTGATGCTTCACGGACATATCTTAAGTTGGATAAGTCCGCTGATGGGATGATATCGGTCAATTATCATCCCATTTTCTTCTATGTAGTGAATAATAAGCATTTTTACTGCCATTATTTCACTTGGAGCTTGTTATCTCTATAATCAAATAGACGTTTTTGATGTAGAGTCATGCATCAGGAATTATTCCATACCCCTGATGACATGTTGTAAATTTTGTACATTTATAATACGTTTAATGATGTACTTGGAAGTATGCCATACCCCAAGTATCATCTATGTTCTCCATTCATCTATGGATGCACTAGTAAGCATATTATGCCACTAGTGACATGTCGGTACAATTTAATTATTTTTACTGGTAGCGAGATATCCACTTAATATTAATAATACTATTATTATTATTATTATTATTATTATTATTATTATTATTATTATTATTATTATTATTATTATTATTATTATTATTAAAAGATAACGCCAATAAAAAACCTTTCGTACGATATATTTCGATAGCACAGCTATCATCTTCAGGTACTCAAAATCAACTAAAAATATTATGAATTAACATTTAATTTAAACAAATTATTTTTTATTAATTTAATTTTTTTTTAATAAATAAATAAATATTTTTAAAAATATATTTAATTCACTTTTAATTAATTTAAAATTTTCAATTATTTTAATAATATTAAAAAAACAAACATGATTTAACATACGTAAACTATTTAAAAACATTCAAAACATTCGTAGTCACAGCACTTTGCACATTAATCTTTGGATCCAATGACCTTATTAGCAATGCTTCACATATCACGCGTTCCCAATAATTATTAAAACTTCTCAACAAAATTCTAAAATCAGACATTCCTATATCACTTTTACAGCCTCTATTGTGTTCACTAATATTGGTCAAACCCTTCAATCGACAATGCTCTAGAACTCGAGTACAGAGATGACGGGAAGCACCTCCAATGTATGTGGCATTACACCCATTACATGTAAATTGATAAACGAGATCCGAACACAATCCAACCGGAGTTTTTGATTTATTAATAAACATATTGCGTACCTTACACGAATTAGAGACGATCTTATACTCTAAATTTCCCATCTGTTTACTTAACTTCCTTTTATAATTTGTAAAACCTTCAGAGTACGGCAATACTAACACATATTTAGGCTCAATTTTTTTATATCCATTTTTACCATCACCCAGACCAACACTCAATTCACACCCATCTGACAAATTACATTCAGACTTTCCAAAACATGGATCCTTAGGATTTTTAATCAATTTATCAACAGTCTCTTTTATCATCAACAATAAAAATGATTTAGAATATCCATTATTTATCAACAACTCAACCAATTTATCAACACTTTTTACCGAATTAGCAAAAGTAGAAGATAAAGCCCATGAACGATAAATCAATCCTTTCACCATATTTCTATTATACTTAAATTCACAAAAGCTTTCTGGAGAAGTATAAAGACCAGTATCAGTTGGTTTTCTATAAATCTCTGTCTCATACTGTTTATCTTTGCGTTGAATTAACAAATCTAAAAACGCAATTATTATTATTATTATTATTAATATTATTATTATTATTATTAAATTTTTAGTAGGGATCCGCCCTTATTTCCAAGTTTTATCAGAATATTTTAATTATACAAACAATTGACCCTTTTATTTTACAATTTTTGATAAAGTATTTTAATTATTTCGGAAATTTTGCGCAGCGTCCCGCCCATATTTTCCATCTCAACTCAATAGAATTTATTTAGTTCTTAAACATCATTTAAATTACTCATTTTTTATGATTTTGGTCGTTCGGATTAATCTTTTTTTGACGGCTTTCCAATTTACTGTTGCAACAATTTCGCGATTTCCCCACTACCTTTTCCTTGACCTTAAGATCTATTTGTGTTCACATTGTATTTAATATGTGCCCACTGGACTACTCGGTGTTTAGTATTTTAGCCGTACATGTAATTCATTTTAGGTCGATTTTTCTGGCGTTGGGAAAAGAAAAACGAGCTTAAAGACCCGCTTCTCGATCTCCTTCCACCACTATAAGCTATCATTTTACGTTGAGGTTCGCCGTTTACTACTGGTGAACTCTCACGGTCACAGCTCCGTTGCAGATGAACTGCGATTACACGAACCCGTTAATTATGTCTATTTACTTTCTTGTACGATGTATTGACTGTGGGCCGAAAAAGAAAATAAATAAATAATTGATAACATTTTTAGCGAATCCAAGTAAAAGCCTCGATGCATAAACATATATTCTTCTTTAAAGTTCTTCGTTTCATATTTTCATCACAAAGCTTCATAAATAAAATCAATTCTAATTGAAAACATTACTGAAAAGCTAGACTACAAAATAGACATCTGCATACTAGCACTAAAAATTCAGCACACTAATAAGAAAATTCAGTCTGTCTCTCTGCACATTAACACTGATAAAATCAGTCTGTCTACCTGCCTGTCTCTTTGCACACAATCTGTCTGAGTGTCTCAAAATTTGTGAAAACACATCTTTATATATACCTATAATTTGACCCTAACCTTGCGTGTTATTTTGATTGCGACAAAACAAAATTTCACCTTGAAATTATTTGTGTTATCTAAATCTAATTTTTATTATTTTCTTAATTTAAATTGACAATTTATTTTTAAATTTTTTTAATTGACTTTATTCAACCAAAAATATTTTATTTTAACTCATTTAATTCATTAATTTTCTACTTTTATATATATTGTCGTTTTCGGTCAAATTTTATTGTTATTATGTTATTTTTGTATGTAAATTTCGTTCGGTTCTTAATGCGTTTGGTATTTATTTTATTTTACTATACATTTATTTATATTCTCTCAAATTTTAAGTGTTTTTTTTTAGGTGACGTCACTAGAAATAGCTATTTCCAATTCTGCATATAGTTAAGAAGTTAATCTTGTAAGAACCCACGCTTTTGCAAGAACATCGAAGCATGAATCCCATAAAAGTAACAAAAATGATGACTTCATAACCTCCAGGTACAATAGAATTCCGCGTTATAGTTAGGCATGTTCTGAGAGCTATATCTTTCAACGGCCATGATCATGTATTTAATCCATCTTCAGAATAGACAGCTAAACTAGATAGAATTAGTCACTATATCCTAGGTGATGGCAATCATTATTACCTTTAGTGAATGTACACCCAAATTACTCATCGTTAAAATAGAATTGACCAATACCGCGAAGAAGAGATGTACCATAATTACTTTCATCACTGGATCATAATGTTCTTAAAATCACCACAAAATGGATTCATTCCGGATTCACGATTGTCTATGCATGAATTGGTGCAGCAGCAGCGAGATAACGGAAGTAAGAAGGGTTATACAGTTTTGTTTTGATATGTCTAGGTGATAGGAAATATCACCCTGAGTGCCGAATGACAAGCCGTATGATAATTTATTCTTGGCTTAATTGCAAGACGTTCGACACAGGAATCCAACCCGTATTGGCAGGAGCGAAAACGTATTCAATTCTATCCAAATGCTGCGCCTCAATGCCGAAAAATACTGTGGGACTTTGGGTACACCGTTTCTACTCTCGGAGACCAAGCATGACCAATCAGATTCCGTGCAGTGGATAACGTAGAACTTCCAATACATTGCCATCAAACGAGAACCGGGTCGAAACCCGATCAGAGAAGCCAGGTAACGTGTGGAACACGTTATACTCCATTTCGAAGAAGAAGACAGAAAATTACATTGGAAAATCTCGATGACCCAAAGGAAGTTGACCCAAATCAATTACGACATTGCTGCTGGCAAAATCCCTAGCACTGATGAGTAGGCACCGGAGTATATTACGTCCTATGAACCTGACGATCCGGCATTGCGGATCATGGCATCACCGACTTGAGTGGCCATTCAAGATCGGCTTATTCACCCAACTTTTCTGAACCGATTGGATACTTCACCAATTTTAACAAGCACAATTACGCAAAACAGCGACCGGCAAACCCAGAAGCCTGCGGGCATTGATCTGACAGAAAATTTGGTGTTTGATAATTGTGCATGAAAGTAGCTTGATATGAATTTGTTATAATATGTATATTTTAGGATTTTGTTACTGACGATAGCACTATAAATGACCTAAGCGATGAATGGAGATCTTCTGATATAACTCGAATTCCTCTTCAAATGTAATTAATGTAGACTATCTACATTTACAAAATATAAAATAAGAGTTCTCGGGGTCGAACTACTATCAAATTACATTACATTTTTATATTCTAAAACAATAATTCAAGCAGATCTAAAAACAGATTTAAAAAGTCGATATATCTTATTTTCACATTTATTTTAGAAATAGAAATTCTCGGCGGTATCAAAACTGAAATGCCTGAATTAAGGAGGATGAATAACCGCACCCAGAAATTGGTTCATACTACGCAGAAGTCACAACGAATTAAGTCTACCTGGTTTGAACAAGAACGGGTAAAAAAGATCTATCAGAAGTTAGATGTGACCAGAGTTGCACTAAAGGAAGCCAATCAACTCGTGCAAGCTCAGAAGACCAAGATCAAAGCCTTAAAAACTGCATTATCTGCGAGTCAAGAGGGGAATGCAATGACTTATTCACTAGTGTTCACCCCAGTTCAACTGGTTTACAAAGAACAAAGGGAAAAGAGTGCTGAAGTAGAGCTGACAAATCGAAAGTGACTCAAGTTAGGGCATGACTTCGTTTATTGAGCCGGACCAAAGCCAAAGGAAGGAACAACCTATGGATAATCAGAAATAGCTGACAATTTTGATATAAGAATAAAATTTAGTGTGTTATGTCCTTTTCATTTTACATTTTCTGTAAAAAATAAGTAAATTAGATAAATAAATGCAGTTAAACAGTCATGTACATCTAACCAATGATACTAACACCAAGTTGAAATAGGAATAGTAAAGTAAACTCGTCAACACAGTCTATCAGAACTATCTGAATAGTCTGAAAGTCGAGCACAACCCTTCTATCGGCAGCTCGTTGATAATGACTAAAGACAACCAATAAATGAATCTATAAAAGACGCTTAATAAACAATCAAATGATAAATTATATTAAACGAAAATGAACATCGAGATTCGATGAATAAACATATGTTAGGAAACGCCTAATAATCAACAGAAAATTAATTAATATAAATTGTGAGAATATAATTAAATAAACAATTTGAAAGACCTAAGTGTATAAAGTAATTAAGGAGTTTTTTAGGACTAAATAACTATTATAGGAAATTCATAAAAGATTATACAAAGAATTCCAAAAACTTAGAAAAATTATGTGGAAGCAAAGAAAAGAAACTAATTTGGACTGAAGACTGCGAGAAAGCATTTATTGAACTTAATAATAAATTAATAAACGCACCTATTTTGAAGTTTCCAGATTTCTCAAGGCCATTTATTTTAGATACCGATGATAGATTTGATAGTATTGGTGCGGTTTTATCTCAAATTGACGATTCTGCGAGAGAAAATGTATTGCGTATGGATCACACGCCATGTCTAAACACAAAGTTGGTTACTGCATAACAAGGAAAGAACCTTTAGCAATATATTTTTTATAGGGCACTTTAAGCATTATTTATATGGTAAAAAGTTCACATTTCGTACTGATCATAAAGCATTAACTTATATGATGAAAACAATGAAAGCCATTACCCCACAATTCCAGACATATATCAACTACTTAAGCGCCTAGAAATAGATTTTCAGTATAGGAAAAAGGAGAAGATCATTCATATGCAGATTATGTTCCAAATACATTCAATGTCAAACAATTCATAATGATCCAAAAATTGGGAAATTAAAGACTAAATTGTTAGCGATTATGACAGAAAACCCAGAAAATGAATGGCAAAATAATTCGACTGAAATTCAAGAGTTTATACAAAGCTTAAATTTGAAAGACAAAACCAAATTCAAAATAAAAGATGGGGTAATTCTAACCAATGATAATAAGATATGGATTTCCGATAGTCGAAGAATAGATTTTGTTACAAAATACCATATAAAACTATGTCATGCGGGACCGACGAAAGTAGAGAAATATGTATCAAATAATTTTGAAATGAGAAATATGAGACAAACAATACAAGATGTGATTCAAAGTTACAACAACTCCAACAAAAGAAATAATTTGTAAAACCCCGGAACCCAGATTATTTGAAACTATATTTATTGATTTTTGTGGCCCATTGAAACAAACATTATGGTGGGTTACTGGGTACTATTGTTTGTTTAAATCTTACTGTGATTATCCAGGTAACACCATATAAATATTTCTTATTACCATTCGGCACCTGTTGCTAAGCAACGTTGGAACTGTGTTCGAGTGGGTAGATCATCCGCAAAAAGTGAGCGTTATTACTAATGCTGTAATTGTTTGGACGACCTCTGGGTCCAACGAGCTGTCGTTAGAAGACTTATGCTCGCTTTAAATTATTGGGTCCCCTGTATGGCGTAGATTTTATCCGTTGGAGTTCACCGTAATCTATGATGGAATTTGAGAGTGATGTTTTAAACCCTATACAGGTGGCTACATGTCGAATGGTGTCTTCTAGTGCGTAGGTTGCAGATTTTAGATTCTTGTCAAATATGCGTAGACCTCATTTTAACTCACAAAGAAGATATAATTTGCAAAAATATACACATTTAATTTACACCATAAACATATTTTATAATTTCGTCCGGTTTTTATTTAATAATCGAGCGGCTCGGCGTTTCGCTCGCTCCTTTTGTCCGGGTCGGTAACTATTCGGTGTTGGTGTTGTTGTTGGTATTGCTGTTGGGATTGCTGGTGGGGTTGCTATCGCCTCGCGGTAGGCTAATTGAGCGGGAGCAAAGACCAGGGGGTAAGTTACAGCTGCCCCTTCTTGACAGGCCGACAGCGCAACCTCCAGCCCCTTTATTTGGGTCCTTAAGCCCTGGGTCAGTTGCTTTTCTTCTGCCCATCCCTTTTGGGCCGCGGTAAGTCTTTGATATAGTGATTTGACCTTCCTTGGGTCTACCCATGTGACCTTGGTTTGTTGGACCTCCCGGGCTAGTTGAATAATCTGATCGTGAAGATTTTTATTGGCCTGCCTTGCGTGGGTCAGTTCCGTTTGCAATATTTGCAAGGGTTCCATCGCTGCAATAATGAACATTAAATTTTTATTAACAAATCTAAAATTTAAATGTACGGTTAATTTAAACATAAATTCGCAAAGTTAAATCGTGAAACGAATAAAAATAAGGGAAAAACTTCAAACAAAAAGGGTTTTATTACGATGACAATCACTAAAAGGTCCATATCCTACAGCTCAGTGAGATCAGGGCTCTTCGAAAAATTTTCTCACCTCTTCCTCTGCCGAGTAGCCCGGGCGTAGGAAGACGGGCCGTTTCGTATTTCGGGTCGGTCTGGAGTTGGGCGGCAGCATACATGGGTAGACGTCCGCAATTCGTCCTCCACGTTGGCCAGGTATTGTCTGGCCCTGACCACGTGGAAGTCGACCTGCCGCTGATGGTCCTCTAGTCGTGCGAGGAGCTTGCTGGCGTGTTCCCGAATTTCCCGGGCTGGATACTGCTCGCCATTTTGTCCATTTCGCCATGACCGCCACTCGCTTGCCAGGCTCGTCTCCAAGCCCGTCGCCATTGATCGGCAACGTGCGTGGGGACACAGATAAGGGGTCCTGATTCACCTGAATAACAAGAAAAAGGTTTGTCTTTTTTCTTATAAAATTAATTATATGGGGAACATCAAATTCCCATTGTAGCAAAACAAAATTGATATCGAAAAATCGGGAAATCTTTGTCGACCCCTCTGCGTCTAACTGTTGTGGCACTGAGATTTCTAATCCAGTTCGACTCCTCATTAATAACATTTTTCCTCTTTTAACCCAAACTCTGTAATTTCATAATATGGACTATATACATACCGACGGGTGACAAACTCATAACTCGTTAATTACCTTTAACTTATTTTAAAAACTGATAAATATTCGATAAGAAAATTTCTATAAAGTACTTATAAAATAAACCAGGCACACTTGTCTTAAATTTAACGCTTCGCTTCGAACATTTGTTAAATATTTTATTTCCATTAATTGAATCATAGAAATAACTAACTTTAAATTATTGTATTTGGTTGCCTAGGAACGATACATGGCCAAGGATTAAAATTTAAACTAATTATAATTTGGATATAAAATCGTAAGCCTATAAAATGGCGTAATGAAATGTTACCTTAAATTTTTGGGCATTAAAATATACATATTATATTGACTAAAAATCTGACATCGTACAACCCAGGTAATATCGTCGTGCCTAAACGCAGGTGTAATTGCGTTAACTTATCCTAATTTCTGAAGAACCCAAATTTTAATTGAGTGTAACTGGGGACCATCATAAAAATGTAAAGGAAAACAAAATAACAACAAATGGATTTGATTGATATAATTCAAATCTGTACTTAAGCATTGAATTAGACTTTTCCTGTTTTACCGAATCCTATATTTTCCGTGTCTAAACTCCCACAAGCTCGGACAGAGATTGGTTTGTGGATCCATTGCTAAGTTGGCTTTGGTGTAATTCGGGGATGACCAGGCCTATCTCCTATCGTAAGAGTTGATCATTAGTTTAAATGCGAAATTAATTTCCCCGTTATTAATCTTTAAAATTAACATTAAAGCTTTACTAATATAATCGTATATCAAATCAAAGCCCATCTTTGAAATCTCATTTACACTCCCTAAAAATCGAAATAAGAAAAGGAAGATCAATTATCGAACTTGTAGAATTTGATATATTATGGGGACTCATTATTTGCCAGTTTAGAATCTTGGAAGTAAAATGGAAATTTTATACAATTATATATTTATTAGAACTTCGTTATTGCGAATCTAAAATCTTAAAAGTAAAAATAAAATGTTATACAATTATATATTTATTAGGATTCATTATTTACAAAACAAAAATCTTAAAGGTAAACATAAAGATTCATACAATATATATTTATTAGGATTCATTATTTGTAAATCTAAAATCTTAAAAGTAAAAATAAAAATTTATACAATTATATATTTATTAGGATTCATTATTTGTATATCTAAAATCTTAAAAGTAAAAATAAAAATTTATACAATTAAAAATTTACCCTGAGTCGGTGAATTCGGATCCCGAGCTATCTCCTCACCTGTCATCCTAGCAGTATCCTCATAATCGAAGGTTTGATGCATAATTCCACAAAATTAAAAAAAAGGGGTCAAAATTTATTAAATGACTGGCATCGCCGGGTTCTTCTTATGGAAATCTGACAGTCCGTGTGCGCCTGTAGGCGTGCGCCATACCACGCCATGCTCTGTATCGAATGTGTGCGTGACAAATTCAATATTAATTGATTCATTTTCCATAAATGCCAAGTTCGGTGATGCGACATTAGGCGTGCGAGATTGTGCCTATTGATTGGCCGGCGATAGAAGTCAGCAGCAGTTGTGTAAAGTAAGTTTCGATTTTTCTCACTAATTTTTATTCAGTTAACTTAATTTCAGACTTATCCGGATTCCGGTGCAATTCACACAAAACTGAACACGCTATAATGTAAATTTTATTAGGCTAAGTCAATAATAATTTTCTTTATTTTTTGATTTATTGCAGGATCTCAGTTTCTATGGGGACAGTAATCAAAAGAAAAATCACTCTGTGGCTTTTTCCTTCTACGTAGGGAATATTCGAGGAGATTCTACTTGTAAGTAGATTGATGGATACCAGTTTTCAATTTTGTCGGCAGCGGTGATACTTGAGGGTCTATCTCTGATCGGTGGTCCTGGATTTTATCGTAAGATCCCGTTGTCTCGAACGAAAAGGTGAAAATATGGCTTTCTATAGTCAATCCTACTGCCGATTGTCAACAACAGATATTTCAAATTTAGTTTTTCGGAGAACCTGATGTCAGATGCGGGTATCAAAATCTGGGGCTGGAATTTTTATGAGATTCGAATAAAACTGTTTGTTTCTCGTTTTTATTTATGCGTCTGGTCTTTTTTTCACTAGGACTACTATTGATTGAATGATTCGAGTGAGAGCAAGCCTAAGGTTCTTTATTATTAAATTCAATTATGTTTTGTTAACGTTGGAAGGCACAATGGAAACTCTGACGCGCCCTGTATTTATTTATCGTACTATAGGCCATTATGGGTTCTTGATCAACAATTTTGGGCACCGATGATATTTAAATAGACTGATTTCTTATTGGAGATTTTCCTTGTGGAGTTTAAGTTATCGAATTGTACTAATTCCGAATACTGCATAGAGAGTTTTTATTTACTAACTTTTATCTCTTTCTTCTCTATTTAAGCTATTTTTGATCCGTATCGAGGGGTTGGGATGACGTTTAATTAAAAACCTCTATTGTCTTTTTCATGAATTTAGTTGAATCTACAACGACTATGTTATGGAAGTCTACTTCCAACCCCAACTTAAAAGATTTTATCACTGAGTGTTTGTCACAACCGCATTAAATTTACGTTTACACAAAATCCTCTTATTGGCTTTCGATATAATGTTAGGACCTTACTATATTTGTTATAGGGTTACGTTTATTTAGTTATTTTTTCGCTTCTCGTTTTTGAAGTTAGGAGTTTATGATGATGGGAGGGTATGGTCGTGACTTATTAGCTTTGGCAAATTAACGTTTTGAATTTTTAATCATCCATTAAAATATGCATATTAAGTTCATAGTAACGATTTCATTTTTTCTAATTCCCCGTTACCTTTCCCCTGGTTGACCTTAGGCGCATTGTGTTTATATTATAGTTAATGAGTGCCTACTGGACTACTCGTGTGGTGATTTTGAGCCGTATGTAAGATAATTTAAGTCGAATTTAAAGAAACTGAGAGACGAGGAAGTAGCCAAAAGACCGCTTCCTTATTTCTCCTTTCTTCTATACGGGATAATATTGACGTTCCAGCTCCTGCGTTCCGCACGCCGGACCTTCACGGACACGAATCATTGGCGATATTCCACGCACTTACACGAATTCGAATAATATGTCAATTTTACTAACTTGTGATGTGTCTTGGCTGTGGGCCGGAAAAATTTCGATAAATAATAAAAACAATTTATGAGTTAAGAATAGTTTATTAAAATAAAAATTTACCGATCCAAGCATCCATAAAATATCATAAAAAAAATATCACTCTCCCCACGCCGACACCCAAGCAGAGCTCTATCGAGGTTGCGAGGATGCGACGTGGAGAGAGTTTTCAAATAAAACTCTCACTTACATAGAATTTTAAAAAATTGCTTTAATGATTTTCAAAAACGATTAAAAATTATGTGAAAATGAATCGGTATATATACCTATTTTTTGGCTATAACCTTGCGTGTTCTTTTGATGTAGTAAAACAAAATTTGACCTTGGAATTTTCTAGTGAATTCTTATCTTAATTTTTATTATTTTGCAATTTTAATTGATAATTTTTCTTTTAAAATTTTTATTGAATTATTTCTAATTCAAATTCTTTGAATTTTATTTCATTTTCATGAAATTTCACATTTTTTGTTAAATTATCAAATTTCGGTCAAATTCGTTAGGTTTTCGTGTTATATTTATATTTATATCGTGCGGATCTTGTTGCCTTTTGTTATTATTTTAATTTATTTTTATGTTTATTATTTTATATGTAATTGTCTTCTTTCTCATATTTTGATAGGGTTAATTGGTGTTTTAATAGGTTTAAATTTAAATTTGCGTGTTATATTTGCGTGAGTGTTACCGATTCATTTAAACATTTACAAGGCCGTTTGTGTTCTGGCCCAACAATTATATGGAATGAAATATATTTTCGGAATCATCGACCAGCAAAGTAAATATATATCCCTTAATGCCGTTAAATCGCAAAGCGAAGATACCGTTGTTACAATTTTAAAAAAATAGTTGGATATTAAAATATACTGCTCCAGAGGTTATACACTGTGATGGAGGGAAATTATTTGAAAGTAAAAGTATGAAAAATTTAATGAAAGCTCATAATATTAAAGTAATTTATTCAAGTCCTTACCATAATTCTGCAAACGGACAGATCGAAAGACAATTTAGGACAATCAGAGACACAATCTATATTTCATTAAAGGATAAAAACTATAAAAACTGGGATGAGTTGTTACCAGAAATTGAGTTTATGATAAACTCTACATACCAAAAAACAATTGGTTAAGCACCTTGTGAAAGAGTATTTGGAAAAGAATGGTTATAGAATATGCCAGAGAGAAGCAAGACAATTGATTCAATTCTGAAAAGGAAATTTGAAATATGAGATTGCATTTTAATTAAAAGTAATACGAATAATAAAGAAGATGACAGATATTTTGGACCAGCAGAAGTCGTGAAACAAATGCATAAAAGGAGCTATGAAATAAGGCTTGAAAATGGAAACTGATTGATAAGAAACGTTGAGTGGCTAAAGCCATTTAAACAAAGGAGGATGTGAGAATATGATTAAATTAATTCATAAGATAAATAACTAAATAAATATTAATTAAATAAAGAATTAAATAAATGTATGTTGTGGATTGATGTGGTGTACAAATTCTTTATGCTTACATTACTTTGAGTTTAATATAATTTCTCAACATTTGTGTTTAAATATTACGAATAAATTTTGGGATTTTGAATTTTATAAATATTTATTATGGGCGTTATTAATACTCAAATTAACGCATCTAACATAAATAAATCACCTTCTATAAATAAATAAACATATGTAGGAGAATAATAAATTAAAACAAAATAACACAAGACAAGACACTAAATGAATAAATAATACATGCTTAAATGTAATAAAAAACGAAAGGAATAAGGAAAACAAAAAAAATTTAAAACAAAAACAGTTAATAAAGCACTGTCGTGCATAATTATCACCGTCTTAAATTGGAAATCCATCATGGCGAAATAATGAAATAAAGAAAAGAGCTTAAACTATGGTTGTATTAACAAATGAAAGACTATGATTCTAAATAAAGGAATTAATTTTGACTTGAATTATCAAACGAAAGAGTCATAATTAAAACCGTCCTGATGAATATAAAAAAATGATAGAAATGAATTAATAAAAAATTAAAATATGAATTTCTATAACAAATTTCATAATAAAAAAAAAATTAATTTAATAAAATTAAAAACTTTTACTAAAATTAGATACATAAAAATTACGGTAAGAATGAAAATAAATGCATACAGACACGGAAAAGCATGGGCGTATATAGGTAATGCCCGAGATAGTAGCAAACACACCAACACAAAAACAGTATATACAGACGTGTAAATTTCATTCTACAAAACTTAAATTTTCCTTTATTTCAGCGCTAGCTCAGAAATCACTGAAAAAAGTAAAATAAACACTATTGGCCAGTAATACGTTAAAAAATCTTTAAAAGTGCAGATAAAATCTAAAGAGGTAAATGACGATACTGTAAAATTATTTTGAAATTTAATAAATTAGTTGGTTATTTAAAAGAAAAAAGTACGAGGAGTCAGGCATTAAAGATTTTACCGATATACATATACAAAGTTAGTAGTTCCTTACAATTTATATAAAGGATTTGAATTTTTAAGATAGTTATTTGAATAAAAATAAATTAGTTAAGGGATAAATAAGTATCATAATGCTCCTAATTTGCAATTAAACATTAATTAAAAATACACTTATGAAATCGTCTCATCACTGAAATACTAAATATTTCGATTATTCAATAGATACAGTATGACTCTGTTGACATGTGATAGTCCCAGCCCAAGATTTACATATTGCGTGTTAAGTGAACCCCGAATTAATGTGTCTATGTGTGATGGAGCGATGTTTAAAGATACTAGTTGTAATCATTCTTTAAGAAAACAACTTTAGAACACCTATTTTATTATATACAACAGTGGTCCGTGACCTATCAGTAGTGGGATACCGGCCCTCTAGCTCAGAGGCCATCTAACTCACATACCCCCCGGCAAAAAATTTTTTTTCTCTAAGTTTAAAAGTACAAATTTTTTCGAACACAGACAATGACTCATTCAAGGTCATTGAAACAAAGACAGTGACTCATCAAAAATTTTCAAGGTCAGTTAAACAAAGACCATGACTCATTCAAGGTCATTGGATGACTCATCAAAATTTTTCAAGGTCATTTAAACAAAGACCGTAACTCATTCAAGGGCATCGGATGACTCATCAAATTTTTCAAGCTCATTCAAAAGTAGGTCAAGGTCATTGGATGACTCGTCAAATTTTTCAAGGTTATTGAAACAAAGACCACGACTCATTCAAGGCCATTGGATGACTCATCAAAGGGTTTCAAGGTCATTCAAAAGTAGGTCAAGGTCATTGGATGAGTCATCAACATTTTTCAAGGTCATTCAAAATTTCACAAGGTCATATTAATTTTAAATATTTTTAAATTTTAATTTACTACTTATAAAAATAAGTAGTATATATTTTGTAAATTATTATTATTTTTATTATAATTATTTTTATTATTATTAATATTATTATTATTGTTATTATTATTATTATTATTATTATTATTATTATTATTATTACTTATAAAAATTTATTAATACTTATAAAAACTTTAATTATTATTATTAATATTAATATTTTTATTATAACTATTATTATTAATATTATTATTATTATTAACACGTTGACGGACAGTAGGAACAAGCGAAGTTCGAAAATTGACACTACGATCGCACTACTCCCTTCACAACCACGTCCATACTGAATCTGCAACTCGTATAACAGGTGAAATATGAACTTCAACCTAAAAAGATGTTTTCAAAACACGACACTATGCTTCTACGTATACGCCAGTAAGTGCACATTTGTGCTGCTATAGCCGTAGTGTCTAAAAACGACCGTTTCGTTTTGGACGGCTATAGCAGTCATGCCACATTGTGAACTTCGCTTTGACGGCTATAGCCGCAATTGTCCGTCAACGTGTTAATATACTTATTACTTATAAAATTTTATTATTATTATTAATACTTATAAAAACTTTAATTATAATTATTAATATTAATATTTTTATTATAATTATTATTATTAATATTATTATTATTACTTATTAATACTTACTTATTATTACTTATTACTTATAAAAATTTATTAATACTTATAAAAACTTTAATTATTATTATTAATTCTTATAAAAATTTTATTAATACTTACAAAAACTTTAATTATTATTATTATTATTAATATTATTATTAATATGCTTATTACTTATAAAAATTTATTAATACTTATAAAAACTTTAATTATTATTATTAATATTAATATTTTTATTAATATGCTTATTACTTATAAAAATTTATTAATACTTATAAAAACTTTAATTATTATTATTATTATTAATATTATTATTAATATGCTTATTACTTATAAAAATTTATTAATACTTATAAAAACTTTAATTATTATTATTAATATTAATATTTTTATCATAATTATTATTATTAATATTATTATTATTATTATTAATATACTTATTACTTATAAAAATTTATTAATACTTATAAAAACTTTAATTATTATTATTAATATTAATATTTTTATTATAATTATTATTATTAATATTATTATTATTATTATTAATATACTTATTACTTATAAAATTTTAATTTATTATAATTACATTTTTATAATATTATTATTACTTTTTATTATTATTATTACTTATAAAAACTTTAATTATTATTATTATTATTAATATTATTATTAATATGCTTATTACTTATAAAAATTTATTAATACTTATAAAAACTTTAATTATTATTATTATTATTATTATTAATATACTTATTACTTATAAAAATTTTATTATTATTATTATTACTTTTAAAAACTTTTATTAATATTAATACTTATAAATACTTATAAAAACTTTTATTATTAATATTATTATTAATTTTATTAATAATAATAATAATAATATTAATATAATAAACAAATATATAAAAACAACTACATAAAAACAAAAACAACTACATAAAACAAAAACAACTTCATAAAAACAAAGAATTAATTATAAATACATTAAAATATATATAGTGTTTTTACATTTAAAACATCTATAAAGTAATATTTCGCGTAATATTTTTTCCGGAGCAAGCGGAAAGTCATTCAAATACTGATGCACACGCTCAGGGATATTGATGTCAACTTCCATTGTATAACCATACGGAAGGAATTCAATATTCGCATTCACACATTCACTCAGCACATCATTCAGATTATCATGCACCCAAACAAAATCACCATACGGAAGGTTTTGGCTAAGTGCCCATCCATATAAATTATTAATATCTATATACAAGAGTTCTGTATCTTCAGAACTTGCAACGTGATGTTTGTTAACAAATGTTAACCCACCCCGTATTCCACCCTCATAGAAATTAAACATTTCCATGTCCTGCAGAAGTTCTATGGGTTCCTTTAATGTCATGAGAGTGGACGCCCATGACATTCCAGGAATTCCATAAAAATTCAGAGGTTCTAAACCATTGTAAGCAATAGCCTTTGCGCGAAATTGCTGAAAATAGTCTGCAAGGAGGAATACGTCTAATTTTAGGTAAGTTAACGTATAGTCTAACATTGTAGTGCAATTTTGCTGTGTCCAAATTAGTTGGGCGGTAGCATATTCATCATCAGATACAGAATCCCATTTTGGAGGTAGTTCATAAGTCGATTCAAGAACCTCTAGTGATACTGCAAAATCATAAGGAAAGATACCATTTGCCTTAACTATAAGGCCATCAAAAGCAGAACAAGTTAGAGGTAGATCAGTAAGAGTTTTCACAGCCTTGGCTAAAGATCAATTTACAAATTGCATACTATCTATAAATCTAACAGCCAATTTCTTAATGTTTACAATCAAAGATATGAATTTCTCAGTTGTTGTAGGAATGATATTTAATTTCCAAGATGGAAATTCATTCAATCCATACTTTAAAATATGATGAAGGTCATACCCTCTCAAATTATGAAAGACGATAGGTAACTGTTTGCTTATTTTCCTATTTATATTACAGTTACGATAGGCAGCACCAAGATTCTGACCTGTAAAATGATCATGGTCCTTAACCTTATTTCTAATAAGTTTTTTACAAAGGTAGAAAGTTCTACATGCGATGAACTGCGGTTCCTCATTAGAAGTAAGATTATTGATCGGTTTTTTACCATGATTTTCATAATATGGTAGGACAATTGTGACAGCAATTTCCTCTACTTTCTTTAAAAATTCCAATACACATTCCAAGCCTATAAAACTGAAATATTGTGTAGTATTTGTGTAATTATTTATTAATAATAAGCCTGCTGATATCGGCATGTGTATTTGATGATGTTTTACATCTTTAGGCAAAACAGCCTCAAAATCCGCATAAATTACGAATGGTGGGGTAATCATTTTGGAATAATTTTTAAATATTAAGTTTTTATTTTCAGGGAGCGTGTATAGGGTTGTTCCTATTTGATTTTTAGCGCACAAATCAACATGGGTCTTAAAGGTTTTATCATAATAAAAACTGTTTAAACAATGGGGACACCATTTTACGCGAATTCTGGTGTTACATTCACTACTAGAATGACAATTCAACAGTCTATTTAAATTAAAAATGGCGGTATAATGATAATTATCACCGTCTTGTAATAATAAAAGATTAATTGGGTTACCACCGATAACCTTTGTTCAATGAATTAAGACAAGGTGAGGATGATGAGGTACATAATCAATGTCATTCAATTGTTTAGAAGGGGTGTTGTTATATTCAAAGACATTGATCGCCAAATTTAAATCGCTATTGTTTCTCTCAAATTTGGGTATGTTACAGAGTCTCATTGGACAATCTGTAATTGGATCGTAATTCAATTCATCCATAAAAGTAGTGTAAGAAGAAACACGCTCCCTATTCTTTAAAACTATATCACGCTTTAAAATTGATAAAACACTATATATAAAACACGAATGATCTGTGTTTTTAACATTTACAATAGCCTTTTTACCTACTAGAGATTCCGGTGTAGGGATAAAACTATGTCCAGCTAATCGACTTACAGGATAATACGCGGTTAAAATAAAATCGATTTCGCGAATCTTAACTACGCGCCACCCACTTCCTAAATATGTGAATTTTTCGATTTTCTCATTTAACCGACTCACACCATCAGCAAGAAAACTATCGCAAAGACACAAGCGCTATTTGAAAAGAAATTATCTTTTATTTCCCCATCTTTTTCAAATTGAATGAGAGCTGTAAACTGGACTTTTACAATTCCCATTTTCTTTATTTCATTTTGTAATTTATTTACAAGTTTATCCGTTAATGCGATTTGAACAATGTTTTGATTTTCTAAATCAAATCAAATATTTTTACGGGAACCCCTTAAGTCAACCTCTATTTCAGGTTCATCGTTTATTTCAATATTTACAGAACCCCTATTTGATTATATTCAGTTTCGTCATCACTAATGATGATTTCTATTTTTTTAATTTTAGCAGGGATACACGGCACGATTTTATCAGCAGGTCTTTTTGATTTTTTAGTAACAGTTGTATTATTGTTTATGTTTTTAGTGATCTTTGTATTGTTTGTGTTATTATTATTATTACTAACATTTTTAGCATTAATCATTTGAAATAATGCCTTTTTATTAATTTTAAATTGATTTAAATGGCTAGAGTGTTTCTTATAAAACTCTAGATATTCAATGTCTTGGGCTGTATCGCATTTAGGGCAAATAAAAAAGTCGATGCCATAGAATCTATGACCGTAGTAACTTTCCATAGTCGTATGGCATTTCGAGTTATGACCAATTCCAGATTGGCAATAGTTTTTATACAATCGACCTGATAAATATGTAATTATTATCAAATGTTTATTATTATTTAAATCATATATGAATCAAATAATAATATATAAATGATGATAATTATGTAAATATTTTAATAAATTTCAATTCGTATTTTAAATCCGTTATTTCTATTATAAATCACATGTTTGAATAACATTTCGTAAAATAATTTATAAAAATTAATATTCTTATTATAATCATATATTCATTTTCATATTATAAATCATATATTTCTATTATAAAAATAAATCACATATTTCTATTATAAAAATAAATAACATACCGTAAAATAATTTATAAAAATTAATATTCATATTTCAAATCATATATTTCTATTATAAATTATTTATTAATATTTTTCTATTTCAAATCATATATTTCTATTATTATTATTTCTAATTCTATATATATATTATATAAATCACTATTATTTTCTATTATAAATTAATATTCTATTATAAATTATATATTTCTATTATAAAAATAAATCACATATTTCTATTATAAATTAATATTCGTATTATAAATCATATATTTCTATTATAAAATTAATATTATGATTACAAATCAAATATTTCTATTCATATTTCAAATCATATATTTCTATTATAAATTAATATTCGTATTATAAATCATATATTTCTATTATAAAATTAATATTATGATTACAAATCAAATATTTCTATTCATATTTCAAATCATATATTTCTATTATAAATTAATATTCGTATTATAAATCATATATTTCTATTATAAAATTAATATTATGATTACAAATCAAATATTTCTATTCATATTTCAAATCATATATTTCTATTATAAATTAATATTCGTATTATAAATCATTATTTCTATTATAAATACATTTTAATATTTCGTTATTTATATATATTTTATTATAATATATACTAATAAATATATAATATTATATATAAAATCAAATATTTCTAATAAATAATATATTAAATCATATATTTCTATTATAAATTAATATTATTATAAATATATATTCATTATATTAATATTATATTCATATTATAATCATATATTATATATTAAATTATATCATATTATAAATCATATTTATATAAATAAAAAATCAAAATATATTAATATATTAAAATAAATAATATTAAAACAAATTTTAATAATTCATTATATTTCTATTATAATAATATTAAAATATTCATTTCTATTATAAATCATAATATTTCTATCATAAAAATAATATCTATTATAATTATTTCTATTATAAATATAAATTCATTTATAATAATACTATTATAATATATATAATATAATATATTCTATTATAAATCATATATTCTATTTAAAAATAAATAATATTTCTATTATATTAATATTTATTATAAATCATATATTTTATTATAAAATTAATATTATGATTACAAATCAAATATTTCTATTCATATTTCAAATCAGATATTTCTATTATAAATTAATAATATTTAAAGTATTATATTATAATACTTTACATATTATTAACTTATACTCATTAAAATACTCTTATAAATTAATAATAAATTAAAAAATAATAATGCTCATTAAAAATATTAAAATATTAAAAATAATAAAAATCCTACATTTTTTATACGAAATCTCATCTCCCACAGATATGTCAGCATCCATAGAAATCTTGGCATCCATAGAAACGGGGGCATAAT
Organism: Schmidtea mediterranea; assembly: GCA_022537955.1. NCBI lineage: Eukaryota > Metazoa > Platyhelminthes > Tricladida > Dugesiidae > Schmidtea > Schmidtea mediterranea. The sequence continues at coordinate 27,963,152 of CM039682.1, read as the reverse complement.
TGTTGTCTTCCCCAGAAACGGGGGCATAATTGTTGTCTTCCCCAGAAACGGGGGCATAATTGTTGTCATCCCCAGAAACGGGGGCATTATCAATATTTTCATTGATATCCTCACTAATAATTTCTGAAAAACATTAATAATAATAATTAAATAAATAAATTTACCAATATCGGAATCATCGCTATCTTCTATTAAAATAATTTCCTCATTTGAAACATTTTCTAAAATTATATTAAAATAAATAATAATAAAATTAAAAATGACCAGGAACAAATTCGTTAACACCGTCAATTTGATTTTGAAGTTCGGTTATATTAAACCAATCTAGAAAAATAGAATAATAAAAGAAAATAAATTAAAAAATAATAATTTACCATTTTCTTCGTCCAACAATTGTCGTAAAATTCTTGAATTCTCCATTTTAAAATTTTTGAAATCGCGCGAGTGAATATTTGAAAATTGATAAATTTTTGAATTAATTGTGACAACTTTGGAAATTGTGAATGTTTATAAAGAGAATAATATTTTCAGGATTTAGCCAATCACATTTAAGCAATACACACATATAGGTGAGAGATTTTTAGACATGTTTCTTTGTAAAATCACATACATACTTTTGTTTGTATGTGTTTTCTTTATAAATCACATACATACTTTTGTTTGCATGTGTTTTCTTTATTCAATTTTGTGTATGCATGCACTTATCATGTGATGATCACGCACTTATCATGCACTGTCTTTGTAATCACGCACTTATCATGCATAGTCTTTGTGATGATGCATTAGCTTATCTTTAATTAAACACATAATAATAATATTTATAATAATAATAAAAATAATAATAAATAAAAATATTAATAGTTAAAACATAACAATAACAATAAACATTAATACATTTATTAATCATCAAATCTCTTGGATAATAACCAAGCTAAACAATGTTGACCACATGTTAAGGTCCATGGTTTTTGATACATAGTTTTATTATAGACAATAGGTTTACCCATTGTTTGCAGTTTCGAAACCATTAAAGCCGGATAATAGAAACCCATAGGATCAAATACAAATTTCTTGCTAGGTTTCATATATATTGCTAACCAATGTTCTCCACCGAGATGAGATGATTGAGTGTTGACGATTATGGCTTGATTATTACGTAAATATGGAATTTTATAGAGAGGAAAAACCCCTAAAAATTCATGTCCTAGTATTTGTTTTCCAATTCGATAGACCTGAACAGAACTACACCAATAATATTAATAATACATTTAAAAACTTACTCCATGACAAATTATCATAAATTATCTATACATTTATACCAACATTTTCAAACCAATACTGTTCTGTTTGCAGTTATTTGAACCTCATTTTCAAATACTCCATATATTACAACATGTACCGGTTCAATTGTAGCTTTAGCAAACTTTATATCTAATCGTAAATTACCATTTTGAGGTAATTGACTCTGATTTAAATCAAAATCGGGTGCCAAAACAAATGTGAAGAATGGATATTTGCTTTTAAAATCTTCAAGAGTTATACCACAATTAAGGTTTTTATTCAAATAACCCATATTTCTAACTATACTCTGCATATATGTAGCACAATAATTATCATTATCGAAATCTTGAGTATATGTTTCTCTATAATCACTATTTTTCGATAAAGTTAGCGATGTTACACCAAAGTTTTTGAAAATTGAGCTCGATGTTAAGTATGATCCATTATATTGAGATTCACTTTGAAATGTTACCAATATAAAGTTGGGCATTCTTCTATCTCCAAATATTTGTTCCTTATAGAAAGAAGCTGAACCTTTAGCAATAGCAAATTGAACAATTTCCTTTGTTTTCAATGGAGATATTGCATGCTTAGAATTAAGCCCCAATTGATGACCGGCTAATACAGAAGGCTCAACACGAACTCTTCTTACCAATAATTTTGCATCAACTAATTGAAAAATTGGTGCTTTGGTAGCACTTGTTAGTGATAATGCCGAATCAGATCTTTTCAATCTAATGTGTACATTAACACCTGGGAGTAAATATTTCGGTTGATCCATAAAATCGAGTTGTAATGATGAGCACATGGTAAATAATTTCGAGCCTTTAATCCACTTTTTCCTATCATCATCACTACCATAACCCATAGGAGTTAAACATGTATTTTTAGTATCGCTATTGTAATTTATAATAGTTTCTATTAGAGCTTTGTGAATATATGTACTGTTACCACCCTCAATCTTGATATTATTAAATCCGAGAACTGCATCTTTAAAAAGCGTACGAAACAAGAAATTGTTTGGTATTACATTACTAGGTTCACCCAACGGTTTTCTATCTTTATCTACAACTTTGATCTGAACAGTTAACAATGTATCATTCAAATCTAGATATTCAGTTTGGGAACCATTATTATAAAATTCAATATCGGTTCTACTATCCATAATAGAATTCATCTGGAATACATCTTCAAAGGCCCCCATTTCAATTACTGCTTGGGGAGATGGTCTATCAAATAAACACAATTTAGATTTACCACAAATCATTTTTGAAATATAGTTCCATGCCTTTCATTCGTTTGTTTATATGTTTATGATGTCTTTTACGTTTTTGAGCCGGTGCTTCGGGTTTTTGAAACATACCTGCAACACTAGATAGAACTTTCCCTAACTCGGATAATGCATTTGATTTCAGAGATGGTAATATTTTCTGCTCATTCATTATCACATCTTTAGCAGTTTTCATACCAAAACTACCAATGCGTTTAAGAATAGGAAGTGCAAATCTACCAATTGTTCTCAACCATCCTGATCCATACTGTTTACCAATAAAATATGGTAATTCGCCACCACTTTGGCTACCACTATACATACTAATAATATCGTTATTGGCCATCTAATTTACGAAAATGTAATGTCAAATGAGTTTTTGTATCTTTACAAAATTCAATAAATTTACCGCTATCATCACGAATATTTATTTCTATATTGTTTATACATGATGTTGATACCGGTAAGTAGATGGGATTATCGATATTTATATTGACAACTTCATCCTGGTCATGTTTATCAACCCAAACAGATTTCAAAAGAGGAACCAAAGGATCACCAACAATTATAGGATCAATGATGTTAGTATATATGAACATTTTCCTATGAAGTTTTATTATTTTTGGTTTGCGTACACCAAAAGCACTTGCCCTATATGTTTGCTTATCTAATCCTAATGTATTAGCCAAATTCTTATCAAATGTAACTTCACAAATGTTATTATTCAGACTGAATTTGCATATTCCATCTTTAAGAAATTCAATAGTTTTAAATATATGTAAACAATTTAATGAAATATATTTATGTAATTCTTCAAGTGTTTCAATCTATAATTCATTAGTAAATGTAAATGTATCTTCCACCTCATTAATATATGATACAGATATTTTGATGTTTTCGATCGTTACACTTTTCTCATCAAATGTTTTGAATCGTATTAGGTATTCAGTTCCAGGAACAACAATGCTAAGCTTATCACAACCCATTCGCTTGGCATCCTCAATACTTTCAAACTTTATTGTAAATGGGCTAAAATCACAACTAACATTCAATCCATCTTTGAAAAACATGCCACTATTTTCATCTAAAATTTGATTTGGAATATGACAATATCGTTCAAAATTATTGATTGAGAAAATACCACTACAGGTTTTGGGAACACGCTTCTTGAAGCCGATTTTACAATGACTATAAAATGGGAATGTATTGTACACAAATGTAAAGTCTTGCAAAGCAACTTCCCAATTTCCATGTAAATAAATGGGATTTTGAAGATCAACCATAAATTTACTTGCTTGATTTTCCGGATGGATTAGTAGGCAACTATTACTCGGTAAAATTGTATAGAAACTCATTTTACTAGGTCTTTTGATGATATCCATGAGGGTTTTTGATATCCATGCCATTTGACATAGTATTGTTTATCCTTACCCACCATTTTAGTTTTCAACATTTTCTGAATTCTGAACACTGTAGGTTTTGAAATAACTTGTAATTCCTGCTCATAGAATTTGCCTTGTATTACATTGTTATCACTATCTTTAATAACATACATTATAGGACTCTGTTTAGTATTAATTTTAGTAATTTGAAATACCTCATCACTCCAATTACTATCGAAATTTTTGATGAAAGGTGAAGCAGATATTTTACTAATTCTAACGTGATCACCAACTTTATATTTAGGTTTTGTAATAGGAACTTTTTTAGACTGTACTCGTGTTTTTGAGCTGATATCTACGGGTCTCAAACCATTCAGACCTCGATATGATGAATTATTATAACTAACAAGTATTTTCGGTAATACATTTATCCATATTTTATTACCTTGATGCACGAAATATTTCTTCAATCTATCCCTCAATGCCCGGTTAAATCTTTCAACATGTGCGGCTTTGTATTGAGAATGTACAGAATAATGATTTATTTTCAGACGATCCAGGATTTGCTTAACTTTACTATTGTAAAACTCCTTGCCTATAATAATAATAATAATAATAATAATAATAATAAGAATAATAAGAATAATAATAATAATAATAATACCTAAATAAGTTTGCAAATTGTCTGGATGCCCATTTTTAAATAAAATATTAATTGCTTTAGATATTTCCTCTGCAGATTTTATCTTTGTTGGTACACCGCAAGCAAAACGACTGAAAACATCAATACACGTTAAAATATATTTATAACCCTTGTTAATCTTCGAATACGGTATCATCTCCATCAAATCCATTTGCCATAAATCATTAATACCGAATGTCTTATAAGCTCTTGTTGGAAATCTTTTCTGCATTGGTTTGTTTAAACTGTACGCAAGCTGATCTGACAACCACTTTTGCGTTTCCTTTTTCGACTTTGCGACTCTTTTCTTTAACTTTGCCACTCCACCGAAACCTGCTTCGTCTTCTGGATTCGTCCAAATCTTCTCCATTACAACAAGATGATTTAAATTTTAATTTAACATTAGGTAATGATTGCCCCATCGTTTATTGTGATAATAATAATAATGCTAATGGTAACATTGCTCCGATAAAACCACCTTGTTGTTTATATATGATTTTTCTCATTTGCTTACGATTTTTATTATTTACTAGTGATAAAAAAGGCTTACGATGTTTATTCAATACTAGTTTTTTAGAATTACTGATTTTAATTTTACCTCTGACTACTTTTAATAGAATTTTGAGTAAATCATCGACAATAAAAGTTGGAAATGATTGTAAAATAGACATTCTTTTCATACTCGAAGCCTTTAACAATGCATTAAAATATGGGAAACTCCTATGATTTTTTACAATTTTATCTGTTTTCTTACTCTTTTTAATAATGTTTTTCGAAATAAGATTCATTGCAGGGTAATTCTCGGTTATTAGCTTTTTAGATGGTGTATAACTGGTTTTTGGTGGAACTTTATTTATTGTCTTTTTAATACTTTGTCTAAGTTTTCGGATATTTTTAAGCCTGGATTTCATTAACATTTTTACATGTTAAAGTTTTCAACTTTTTTTATATACCATGGCACCTTCTTTATTGGAAATATCGGTTTTTACCCGTAAATCATCATTGCATTGTTGTGTGAAATCAAGAAATATATATCCATGTGGTGATTTTGTAGCATCTTGAAATGCACTGATGAGAAAATTACGATTATTAGGGTATGCCTGTCGAGCAAGAAAATCAATAACTGTTGCATCTCTAGGATTCTTGAAAATAACTAAATATTGAACATTTAAATTCATTGTTCGATGTGCGCCACCCTGATGAAATAGATTTTGAGTAATAAAGATCACAGTAACACCAACATGTCTACTGATTTTTTGTAAATAAATTATTAAAATCCTTTTCTTTATTAGCTTCCTGATACAAATCATCAATAATGATGACATCACCTTTCCTTAAACGACTTGACCAGTTTTTATCGAAACCCTTTACTATTTTCATGTTTTTAAATTTACAGAAATTATCCTGAGTTAATCCATGTACCGTTATGCCAGTAAATCTTGTTGAATTTTGTTTGAAATAAATTAGATTTCAGTAATTTACACACAAACATAGTTTTACCACTATCACTTGGGCCGACGATTTGATATACAGCATCATTTCTTAATTCCATTATTAATTTGTATAATTATAGGTTTTTTGTTTATATTATATGATTTAATGAACTCTTCCTAAAAATTATATATATAGCGTAATATTTCTTTATTATTTAATTATGTTATCAAATATAAATTATAAAGGAACTTTCAATGTATCAAAAATGACGTTTCCAAATGGTAAACCATAGCAAATTGTAGATAGGAGTGGAAAATATCCTATAATATTTTTCAAATCCGGGATGTAAGAAACCGTTAGATGTCAATAAATTACAATATAGAATAAAGGATATTAAAATACAGTCAATCACAGTTACCATGGATATAGGACAATCTATCAATCTATACAACATGTCAACAAAATGTCTTTGTATGTTCAAACCAGAATTATTTCCTGCACTGAGGCTTTTAAAATACAACCCAATGTATGTTAACGTGTTTGCTAGTGGCAAAATAGTCAGATTAGGGGTGCGAAATCTAGAATACAAAAATATTGTTTGTGACATACAAAATGAAATCACCAGATTGGTCGATATCTGATTGGCTAATGATTGATTAAAACAACTTGCTTATTCATTTGATTTCATTTTTAAAATATTATACCATTATGTATGCTATGCCAAAGAAAAATATCGCTGAATACAGTAAATTTATCTTTTTTTATTTCATTTTTTTATATTTTATTTAGACAAATATGCCCCAATGATAATCGATCGTATTATTTATTTCTATCCTCAAATAAAGGAGATTTTGAAGAATCAAGAACCGTCAATGCATCAACAGCTAATATACAATGAAACAAGAATCGATATTTCCAATCTGATTAAGCAAGCTCTTTGGGACAATGAAATAAACCGAATGGTCAAGGAGATGGAAACTGAATACCTTTGCATTCTGCTGTGATTTCCGATATCAACGCTATGTGGAATGGAATCTTACAAATTCAATAAGAAATTTTCAAAAAATGAAACTTTTAAGAAAATAATTGTATTTTATTTTTGTTTGTTTTGATAGTTTTAGTGTTGGTAATAAATGTTTTTGTATTTTATTTTTGTTGTTTTGTTAGTTTTATTTTGGTAATAATAATAATAATAAATGTTTTTGATAGTAATAGTTTTATTTTGATGGTGGTAACAATAATAAAAATAGTAATTTTATTAGTATAGTAATAATAGTAATAATAATTATAATAATAATAATAATAAAAATCATGATAATTAAAATAATAATAACAATAATAATAATAATAATAATAATAATGATAATAATAAAACACGTGATATTAATAATACATTTTATATAAATGATATGTGTAAAATCATATATGTAAACTCAACGGGTTAATTTACATACAGTTTTCCAGTCACGCACTTATCTTGCAATTATCATGCACTTATCATGCATTGTCTTTGTGATCATGCATGATTCTGATTGGTTAATCATTATCTGTCAAGGGTATAAAAGTGCGTCACCACCTTATAAAGATCATAAATCAAACATGACCAAGAAAATAAGTGTCCAACCAGTTCAGATGTTCCACAATTATAAAATGTATTTTTTAAAGGAGCCTATCAATATGCAATTGGCAAATCCAGTCAAACTCAATAAAACGCAATTTCAATCTCTTGCTGGGACTCTCTCAATGTTAGATATCAAGGATATTGACAATACATTCAAAAAGATCAATTCCAATTTAAAATGCAATGAAAATGCTTTCTTCACGAGTCAATATACCAGATATTATGATGCATTTACAGAAATTGGATTCAAAGAACAGGAAAACTGGTATATAACAATAACAATCCAAGGATATAAAGCTGATCAAAACGATGTGCTTTCTCCAATCTGGAAAATTGTTACTGCTAGACTTTCACAGTTATTTTAATGTATAGTGTTTAGTGTTTAATAAATGTATTTATGTTTTCTTTGTTACTGCTAGACTTTCATAGTTATTTTAATGTATAGTGTTTAGTGTTTAATAAATGTATTTATGATTTCTTTGTTATTCTATAAACAAAATTATAAGTAGTTTTAAAATAGTTTTAAAAATGATGTCTGAAAAAGGTAAAATATAAAATATAAAATAATTAATTAATTAATTTCGTTTAGAATATTTAATAAACTTTTTGTTTGATAAACTCGAAGAAATAACCGGTGTAAAAATTAGAGATATGTTGACTCTAGTTGAAGCATTGAGTAAAGAAGATTCAAGTTGTGATTCTGGATGTCAGAGTGATGATACTGTTAATGATGGAGAAATTAATACTGAAATTATTAATGATTCTGAAGAAATTATTGATGATAATGTTAATGATGAAGAAAATATTAATGATACTGAAGATACTACCAAAATTAGTAAAGATGAGCCGACCGAATTTAAGAATTGTATTGACCATGTTATAGAAAATATTATGATAGAATATTGTGGTGATGAAGACTGTTCGTGTAATAATCAATAAATCTTTAAAAATGTAGTTTTTTATTAATAATAATAACAAAGAAATATTTATTAAAATCTACGATAAACTTTGTTACATAAATATAAAACAGATGCTCCAGTGATTAGTTTTAATAAAAATTTGCAATTTTCGATATAAATATCAGAGCGTTTGGCTTCTGCTGCAACTTGAATAATCGTTGTCCATCCACCGTTTGTTACTACCCACGGGTCAATTTTTGTTTCTATTACCTAAATAATGATAAATTAATAACAATATAAAGTAATATACCTCTATAGACCATTGGAAATGATTTTCATAGTCGGATCCCGATTTTAATATCATGTGTTTCATATACATTAATCCTACTATTATTCGCATCCATTTATTATTTTCATCGAACATGTAACTAAATAATGATTGGAATGCCTTCTTTCTCTCCAATGTTGGCAAATTGAGAATTTTTTCATAATCAAATGGTATGTCTTCAACAATTTTCTCTGTACGGTTTACCATAAATTTCATGTTTTTAATGATTTCGTCTTCTTCACTATTATTAGAGACCAGCTCATTCAATAAAGTTATAAAAAATTTAGTTTCTGACATTTTATAAAAATATTTGAAAGTGTAAGCGTATTTATACTATATTCGACCAATCAGAATCATTTAATACTAAGAAAATATGTAAAAATATATAATGGAAATGGCAATGATGATTTGATGGCACTGTTAACTTCCTTCAAGCTGCTGCCGCCACTGTTAACTGGGTGTTGTAATTTCATTATACGATTGAACTGATCAGTTGTTTTATTAGAATAAAATTTTATACTATATTGAACTTTATTCATCATTTTTTCATTAAGTTTATGATTTTCTTTCAATTCTAATATTGATTTTCTTAATTCATTTTCGATAATACCAATGGTCTTATTTAAATATATAATATCATCATATAATTCGTTTTTAGCTCTTTTTAAAGTCTCATATGTATGTTCAAATCTGAATTCTAAATTACTCATTCTTTCAGATAATCTTTTGACTGGAGTTTTCGAATATCTAGGCCTATCTATCATATACAAAATATCCATCAATACTGCTGTATCAGGACATACACATCTTGTTGAATTTTTACCTTGAACGGTTACAACAATTGAGTTGACCATATTAAAAACTAATAATATTATTAAAATTTCTTTAAACATTTTCAACTCTATATAAATTAATATTTATTGTTTATAGCTAAAGATTTGTGTGTGTGTGTCTAAATTAGTATAAAAGTAATTGTTATTTCAATTTTTATCATTAAAATGATTGTACCGAGCGCAGTTCAAGCTATGAATGAAATTAAACATTATGGTAATTTATTATTACTATTATTATTACTTGTTTTTAGATGATTATTTTAAAGTTATTAAAGGACGTCTGGAATTCTATTATCCAGAAATACATGGAATCATGGATAAGCCACCATCAATAATTCCAGACTTGATATTCAATCATACATCAATATGGATATTTACTGTAATCGATGAGTTCCTATGGGATATCGAACAAAACAATTTGTCAAAAGATATGGAACCCGAATACCCTTGTGGTGATGGATGTCATTGTAAATTATTTTATTTTTATTATAATTATTTTTATTATTATTAAGTAGGTAGTTAGGAGCTTACGGGAACATAAAAAAAACATAGGGGGAGGGGGGGTATGTAATAGCGGATTAAATTTCAGATTATCTTGATTACAATATTATGTAATCAACTTAATTAATTTTGTGTGTATTTTTTTAATTAAATTTTTGGCGCGATTTTTTGAAATTTATTTTCGAATTTATTTTCAATATTTTTTAATTATTTCTAATTAAATTTTTTAAGTAATTTTTTATCAATGTAGTTTTTATATAAGATTTTAAAAATATGATTTTTTATATATGATTTTAAGTAGATTTTTAAGTATAATTTTATCGATGAATTTTTATATACGAATTTTAAAGATGAAATTTTTTCAGTATAATTTTTAAAATATAATTTTTCAAAGTAATAAATTTTTAACATAATTAAAAATTTTTTATACAAGGTTTGTTTTCGGTATATTTTTATCGATGAAATTTTTTATCAATTATTTTTAAGATAAAATTTTTTAGTATAATTTAAAATATAATTTTTCAAAGTAATAAATTTTTAACATAATTGAAAATTTTTTATACAATGTTTGTTTTCGGTATATTTTTATCGATGTTTTTAGTTTAAATATAAAATTTTTAGGATAATTTTTACAATGAGATTTTTTATACAAGGTTTGTTTTCAGTATAATTTTTAAAATATAATTTTTCAAAGTAATAAATTTTTAACATAATTAAAAATTTTTTATACAAGGTTTGTTTTCGGTATATTTTTATCGTTGTTTTTAGTTTAAATATAAAATTTTTAGGATAATTTTTACAATGAGATTTTTTATACAAGGTTTGTTTTCGATATAATTTTATTAATGGTTTTAGTTTTAATATAAAATTTAGGTAGTTAGGAGCACACGGAACATAAAAAAAACATAGGGGAGGGGGGGTATGTAATAGCGGATTAAATTTCGGATTATCTTGATTACATAATGATGTAATCAACTTAATTAATTTTGTGTGTATTTTAATTAATTTTTGTGTGTATTTTTTTTTCGAAATTTTTTTCGAGTTTTTGGCGCGATTTTTTTTTGAATTCAAATTTTTGGAACATTTTTTTAAAATTCAAATTTTGGCGAATTTTTGAAATAAAATTGAAATATTTTTTTTTGAATAAATTTTTTTTAATCACACTATAGTCAGGGGGTATTTTTGAAAAAGACTAAAATAAATTGGCTTGAATCGCCTACTGATAAAAATGCATAAAATTAAAATTGGCTCAAATCGCCTAAGATGTGATATAGTCAGGGATATTTTTAAATCGTAATAAAAACTAATGCAATATTTGGTCTCAATACTTTCTATAGGTAAATATATGCATAAAATAAAAATGGCTTGAATCGCCTACTGATAAAAAAAAGCATAAAATTAAAATTGGCTTGAATCGCCTACTGATAAAAAATTGACAGTGGTATTTTATAGGCTTGTTATAAAAAAAAACACTTGAAATATTTGTTCACACAATTTTCATAGGTAAATTTAGGCTCTAGATAAAAATAATTTAAAATACCTAAAGTAAATTAAAGTACATTAGAATACATTAGAGTATATTAAAGTAAATTCAGATAAATTAAAGTACATTAGAATACATTTAAGTATATTAGAGTAAATTAAGGTTCCTCTAGTAAATTAAGATACATTAGAGTACATTAAAGTAAATTAAAGGGTCGAAAGTCAATTTAAGTACATTGGGGTACATTTAAGTAAATTATGGTTCATAAAGTAAATTAAGGTACATCAGAGTAATTTAAAGTACGTTAGAATATATTTAAGTAAATTAAGGTTCTTAAAGTAATCTAAGGTGCCTAGAGTAAAGTATGGTAGGTTAGGTAAGAATTTTTTAAAATTAAATAGAGAGTCAACAGTTAAGTTACATAAGGGTAATTTTTAAAGCTGAAAATTTTAAAAGCAGTTATAGTAGGCAAATTACATAAGGTAAGAATTTTTAAAAAGTAAAGAGTGTCAAAAGGTAAATTACATAAGGTAAGAATTTTTAAAGTTAAAGAGTCGACAATATTGCATGATAAAATTTATTAAATAAAATTTTTAGTGTAGTTTTATCGATCAATTTTTATACATATTTTTAAATGATAAAATTTTTAACATAATTTTACAATGAAATTTTTTATACATGATTTTTAAAGATGAAATTTTTAGGATAATTTTACAATGAAATTTTTTATACATGATTTTTAAATAGAATTTTTAGTATAATTTTATCGATGAATTTTTTATATATAATTTTTAAAGATGAAATTTTTAGGATAATTTTACAATGAAATTTTTACACATGTTTTTAATTGAAAAAATTTTGAATGTAATCTTACAATGAAATTTTTTAGTATAATTTGTACAATGACTTTTATACACGTTGATTACGATCAAATTTTCAAAGAAATTTTTCAAAAACCTTTTTCAAAGAATTTTATTAAATTAAATTTTTGAGTTTCAGTGTTACATAGTATTGCCTAAGGTAGGTGGTAGTCATTCGCAAGAGCAACCCATCTCCTCCACTCTGCAGCAACCCATCCTTAATAAAAAAAAATAATAAAATAATAATAATAATAATAATAATAATAATAATAATAATAATAATAATAATAATAATAATAATAATAATAATAATAATAATAATACTTTCAGAAAACATAAAAAGTTAACTTACTTGGTATCAACTTCTGAACACTGATAACCCATACACAGTGAATAATTCATTAATAACTGAACAACAATCACTAGGTACTGTATACAAATAACCGAGTACTGTACTGCTCTCTATATACATATTAGGCATTGAATAATTTACTTATTCATTAAAATGACATATTTAAATAATATTTACTCTTTCAACACAGATATTGAATCAACTCAACCCACTTAAAAAATAAAATTTTCTCTCAATCATATTTCCCCTTAAAATACTTGGTTATTCACACACTCACAATATGTTATCAATAACTAGTTACTGAACAAATCAATATCAAAAACTAATTACTGAACCAATAAATATTAATGATGGGTTACTGACCAACTAATTTTGAAATAAATCACATAAAAGGTTAACAAAAAGAAATACAAGTTGAAATTTTATTAACTTTTTCACTATTTTATCGATCATTGATGTGTCCAAATTGGTAAAATTTTTGGTTGCTTAGTTACCTTGTCGTTATCAGGCGATAATTAATCAAATTCATTGAAACCAAATCCATTGTTATATTTACTTGGTATCAACTTCTGAACACTGATAACCCATACACAGTGAATAATTCATTAATAACTGAATAACAATCACTAGGTACTGTGTACAAATAACTGAGTACTGTACAACTCTCTATACATACTAGGCATTCAATAATTTACTTATTCATTAAAATGACATATTTAAATAATATTTACCCTTTGAACACCGATATTCAACCAACTTAACTCATTTAAAAATAAAATTTTCTCTCAATCATTTCTCCTTAAAATACTTGGTTATTCACACACTCACAATATGTTATCAATAACTAGTTACTGAACAAATCAATATCAAAAACTAATTACTGAACCAACAAATATTAATGATAGGTTACTGACCAACTAATTTTGAAATAAATCACATAAAGTGTTGAACAAAAGAAATACAAGTTGAAATTTTATTAACTTCTCGACTCTTTTATCGATCATTGATGTCTCCAAATTGTTTTGTTGTTTAGTTACCTGATTGCTATCAAGAAACTATTAATCATTGAAGCTCAATCAATTGTTGTATTTGCTCTGGATAAAAATTTATTTCTTTACAGTCTTGTATGTGATTTATAGAAATTATTTTGTAAAACTTAGTTAAAAAACTTTGAAATTTTTCTACCATTTTTGTAATATTTTTAATTGCGTCCAACAATGAACATTTATTAAAAGTTATTTTCAAAGATGAATGTCAACCTTTTCATTTATTTTTCACATGCCCTAAATAAATTAATTGCTAACAGCTCAAAAAAAAAATTACTTAAATTTATTTTTATAGATTTTCTTTTCACTCACACTGTTGTTGTTTACTGAATGACAAATTAATTAGTAAGTATAAACTTGATTAGAAAAATATTTTTAAATTAATTTCACAAAACATACATTACTTTCACTGTATTTGAAATAAATTTTCATATATTTATTGTAAATTATTAGATTTTTAAGTTTCTAAACATTAAATAAAGTTAATAGATAAAATAATTATCATCTACCATATTACTAAAAATTAAATGGTTATCGACCAACCACTAAATAAGTTGAATTTCTAACAAAGCTTAAAAAACCACATGGAACAGGTACTTGTGTACTGATAGATACCGATAAAATCTACTAAAAATTCAAATATGTATGTTTAATTTTTGTAAAATATTTGATTTTGTAAAAATAAGACTTATCCTTAAATTATGATTAGCATTTGAATAGAATTTGATTAAATTTAAATATTTTAAGATGTTAAATAAAACTGATTAATTTGTAAATAATGTTAGTACTTTGAAATTTTAAAATAAGACCTTCGGCAAATTGGTAAGAAAATAGTTGTTATTGAGTAATACATATTAAAATTACTAAAGTTTTATAATTTTTGTCAATTTTTGATAAATCTTTAATAAAATTTGTTAGTACTTTGAATAAAAATTTTAAAAAAGTTTCAACATACTAGCAAATTGTAAAGAAAATAGTACTTATCAATTAAAAGTTAAATAAACTAAGTTGTAAAATAATTGAAAAAATTTGTTAGATCATTTTTTAAAATTTTATTCAAGGTACTTGTTGAATAAAATTAGTGTATATTATCGACTTCTTATAGTATTTAATCGTACAATTTCTCTTCATTCCTGGAAATAATCGTAAATATTTAAATTATTCAGAAAATTGTCAATAACAACATATGTAATGAGTAATTAAAAGTTTTTAAATACTAGTTAATTTAGTTTTTAATTAAATTAAATTACAAATTTATAATAAAATCAAATAAATACTTACTTGTATACAAATAGTTACATGAATCAAACTATTTCTTAGAACCGAACACGTATCGTATATTTTATTCAGATTCCAATAATATCATTAAAATTAACCAAAATCTTATTGATATATTTTGATAACCCTTAAACCAATGAAAATGTATCGATTTCACTAAGTATCCATCCTTTAACATAGATATTTAAACGAATAAATCCCCATAAAAATATCATAAATTCCCATCTTATCTTATCGTTTCCCCTTAAAATATTATAAAATTTACTGTCAACCAATCATTTCCCTTTAAAATATCAACAAGCCTGTTCTTAATCGATCATTTCCTATTAAAAAATCATAAATTCTCTTCTTAGCCAATTGCTTTCCCCTAAAATAAAATTTACTCTCAACCAATCATTTCCCTTTAAAATATCAACAAGCCTGTTCTTAATCGATCATTTCCTATTAAAAAATCATAAATTCTCTTCTAGCCAATTGTTTCCCCTAAAATAAAATTTACTCTCAACCAATCATTTCCCTTTAAAATATCAACAAGCCTGTTCTTAATCGATCATTTCTATTAAAATCATAAATTCTCTTCTAAGCCAATTGTTTTCCCCTAAAATAAAATTTACTCTCAACCAATCATTTCCCTTTAAATATCAACAAGCCTGTTTTAATCGATCATTTCCTATAAAAAATCATAAATTCTCTTTAGCCAATTTTTTCCCATAAAATAAAATTTACTCTCAACCAATCATTTCCCTTTAAAATATCAACAAGCCTGTTCTTAATCGATCATTTCCTATTAAAAAATCATAAATTCTCTTCTTAGCCAATTGTTTTCCATAAAATAAAATTTACTCTCAACCAATCATTTCCTTTAAAATATCAACAAGCCTGTTCTTAATCGATCATTTCCTATTAAAAAATCATAAATTCTCTTCTTAGCCAATTGTTTTCCCATAAAATAAAATTTACTCTCAACCAATCATTTCCCTTTAAAATATCAACAAGCCTGTTCTTAATCGATCATTTCCTATTAAAAAATCATAAATTCTCTTCTTAGCCAATTGTTTTCCCATAAAATAAAATTTACTCTCAACCAATCATTTCCCTTTAAAATATCAACAAGCCTGTTCTTAATCGATCATTTCCTATTAAAAAATCATAAATTCTCTTCTTAGCCAATTGTTTTCCCCTAAAATAAAATTTACTCTCAACCAATCATTTCCCTTTAAAATATCAACAAGCCTGTTCTTAATCGATCATTTCCTATTAAAAAATCATAAATTCTCTTCTTAGCCAATTGTTTTCCCATAAAATAAAATTTACTCTCAACCAATCATTTCCCTTTAAAATATCAACAAGCCTGTTCTTAATCGATCATTTCCTATTAAAAAATCATAAATTCTCTTCTTAGCCAATTGTTTTCCCATAAAATAAAATTTACTCTCAACCAATCATTTCCCTTTAAAATATCAACAAGCCTGTTCTTAATCGATCATTTCCTATTAAAAAATCATAAATTCTCTTCTTAGCCAATTGTTTTCCCATAAAATAAAATTTACTCTCAACCAATCATTTCCCTTTAAAATATCAACAAGCCTGTTCTTAATCGATCATTTCCTATTAAAAAATCATAAATTCTCTTCTTAGCCAATTGTTTTCCCCTAAAATAAAATTTACTCTCAACCAATCATTTCCCTTTAAAATATCAACAAGCCTGTTCTTAATCGATCATTTCCTATTAAAAAATCATAAATTCTCTTCTTAGCCAATTGTTTTCCCCTAAAATAAAATTTACTCTCAACCAATCATTTCCCTTTAAAATATCAACAAGCCTGTTCTTAATCGATCATTTCCTATTAAAAAATCATAAATTCTCTTCTTAGCCAATTGTTTTCCCCTAAAATAAAATTTACTCTCAACCAATCATTTCCCTTTAAAATATCAACAAGCCTGTTCTTAATCGATCATTTCCTATTAAAAAATCATAAATTCTCTTCTTAGCCAATTGTTTTCCCATAAAATAAAATTTACTCTCAACCAATCATTTCTCTTTAAATGAGATTAATCCCAGTTTTATTCATTATTTTCATAAAAAATCACCGACATATTGATATTCAACCGAATAAATCTCTTGAAATCATCTTAAAATAAAATTCCTCTCTTGACCAATCAAATCCCTTTAAAAATATTATAAATTCCTCCTCTATATTCTCCATTTATAAAATATTTATTCTTTGAACACAGATATTCAACCAACTCAACTCCCTTAAAAATGACAACAAACTTGTTCTTAATAGATTATTTCCCCTTAAAATATCACAAAATTTCCTCTTAACCAATCATTTCCCTTGAAATCACATTTTCATTCACTGCACCAACAATACACATATTTTTGGTAATAACCTACAAGGTAAAATTTATTTAGAAATCTATATTTAACCGAATAAGATCTTTAAAAATTCATCATTTGGATCATATTTACTATATGTATTCAACCAACGAATCAAATTCCCTTAAAATAAAAATCTGAATTTTACCAATAAAAATAAATTTTCTTTAAAGTATTACAAAATTGTTATCGATACCCAACATTTTCCGTCGAAAATCACCACAATTTGATTCTGGCAACAAATTCAATCAAATAAAAAATTCATCAAAAATGACTAAAATCGAATAAAGTCTATGTTTCCACATAAATTTAATTTCACTAAATTAATGTAAAATCATAAAATATAATCATGTTGCTCAAATAATTAAAAATTAATCAGTAAATCAAGTATAAATTCAATAAAAATTACCAGTCAACCCATAGATATAATTCAACGATTTTCATATGTATATTGTTAACCACACTGAGCATCCTCTTAAAAATCTCTACAATATACTACTTTTGTGATTGATATCCACGAAATCAATAAATGGAAAAATGATAATAATTAATTGACCATCCTTTTTTTTACTGTAAAATCAATTAAAATTTTCGGTTTCACTAAAATATTTTTAAAAATCAAATGATTTAATCAACTTTTTAAATATATCATAAAATTATAATTTAAATATCATTTACTATTCAAAATCTATCAGTCAAATTGGAATCTAATTGGTAAATAATTATCATAAATATGTTTCATAAACATTTTGTTCCAAAAATAAACTTTTATTTAAAATAATCCTAAAATCAAGTAAAGTTTATTAAATTATCAAGAAATTAAGTGCTTCTAAAATTATAGATTTACCCTCATTTCTTCAATATTTTCTACAAAAACATAATCAAACCCTAAATCTATTAAAATTCAGAAGAAAACCATAAAATTCACAAAGATGATTAAAAATTACTAAAATAAATACCTCGTAAAACTAGATATCACTTAAATTATCATAAAATTTCCCTAAAAGCTCTAATTGATTTACATAGCCTAAAATTATTTTATTTTTGTCGATTACAACCTATTCTATTTAAGTGTGTAATTAAATTTATTAAAAGTTAATTAAATTTTCATTGAAAATGACAAGTAAATAACAAATTAACAAATGGAATTTTAATTAGTAGAGATTATATTCTATAAAGAAAATTTCCAGTGAAGAAGTAATATTGGTGGGAGAGTACATTAAGTGTCTAAAATCATTGAAATTACTGGGAAAAAAGTGGGATAGTTAAAGATATCTACTAAATAGATGAAATATCAATTGATATATTAAAAACTTACAAGGATAATATACTTTGAATGGAGAAAATATACATCGAAAAGGAAAATATTCATTGAAGAGAAAAATATTCGTTGAAGAGAAAAAACATTCATTGAATAAGGAAAGCATTAATTGAAGAGAGAAAATATTCATTAAAGAGGAAAGCAATCATTAAAGTGAGAAAATATGAATTGAAGCTACCAAATATTCAGTGAATCGAAAATTGCTTATAATAAATTAGATTGTAAATTTCTCAATGATGAGATGAAATATCAATTAAATATTGGGAAATACTTTAAATGGAGTCTGAATTATTCACTGATCAACAAATATACTTAAAAGATGAAAATATGCACTGATAATGAACGTACTATAAGAGTGGATGAATTAAAAATTCAATTAAAAATTATTAACAATTGAGTTGATTTCATCGGTCAATTATATTTAAATATATATATATATATATATATTTTTTTTTTTTTGATGGACACTTATGGGCGGAGGAATAGTTATTAAAAACAATAAACACGCGCGCGTATCTGATACAATATAACAAGTAGGAAGAATGTAGTAGAAAGTCAAACAAATAAAGGAGCATAGTAAACAATACATTGAATAGATAAATAATTTGGTATTTCGATTATAAGAAACATTTAGTTTTTTGTAATATTAAATAAATTCAGAAAATTGATGTATTTTCTACTTTTAAATATAATAATCATTTTTTATATGTTATTATTATTTTTGAATTTAAATTATTATGTTGTCAATAGTTACAATTGAATAAATAATATGAAAATAATTTAATATTTGGATAATATTTATTTATAACCATAAATTTATAAAGAGATTATTCAAAATATTTTAAGTTTGTCAAAAAGTTTTATTTGAGTATAAAACTAAATCAAATATTCTATTTACTAATCAATAAAAAATTATTTTAATTAAATTTCAAATATAACTTTAAATAATAGAATAATTTAAGAAAAAAATATAATATCTTGTCAATAGTTACAACAAAAACAAGTATTTAAATATAAGTTTATTCAAAATTAATTACATTTAGACAATAATTCTTAATAGCAATAAATTCCATAATGTTCATTCAAAATATATCATTCAATGTGTTTTGAATTTACTATTGATATAATATTCATGTTATAGCGTAACATATGAGAAAAGTTTTACATATGATATTTTAATAATAAAATTAATAAAAAATCACAAACATAAAAAGAAATCGATAAAAATATATATTCACATCAATCAAATAAATCGTCAATGTCTCGACTGAAACAGTAGTACTTGCTGTCATAGCTTGGGCTGTAGTACTCTGATAGCTAGGGCTATGCGATACTTGTGCAATGGCATCGATTCCTTAATAAGGTCAAATGCTAGACTGGAATTTCTACCCACAAAATTACGCTTATCGATATATTCGTTGGATTTGTTTAACATTCGTTGGATTTGTATACATCCACCGAATTTAGTATACGCGCGCGCGTTTATTGTTTTTAATAACTATTCCTCCGCCCATAAGTGTCCATCAAAAAAAAAATATATATATACATATATATATATATTTAAATATAATTGACCGATGAAATCAACTCAATTGTTAATAATTTTTAATTGAATTTTTAATTCATCCACTCTTATAGTACGTTCATTATCAGTGCATATTTTCATCTTTTAAGTATATTTGTTGATCAGTGAATAATTCAGACTCCATTTAAAGTATTTCCCAATATTTAATTGATATTTCATCTCATCATTGAGAAATTTACAATCTAATTTATTATAAGCAATTTTCGATTCACTGAATATTTGGTAGCTTCAATTCATATTTTCTCACTTTAATGATTGCTTTCCTCTTTAATGAATATTTCTCTCTTCAATTAATGCTTTCCTTATTCAATGAATGTTTTTTCTCTTCAACGAATATTTTTCTCTTCAATGAATATTTTCCTTTTCGATGTATATTTTCTCCATTCAAAGTATATTATCCTTGTAAGTTTTTAATATCAATTGATATTTCATCTATTTAGTAGATATCTTTAACTATCCCACTTTTTTCCCAGTAATTTCAATGATTTTAGACACTTAATGTACTCTCCCACCAATATTACTTCTTCACTGGAAATTTTCTTTATAGAATATAATCTCTACTAATTAAAATTCCATTTGTTAATTTGTTATTTACTTGTCATTTTCAATGAAAATTTAATTAACTTTTAATAAATTTAATTACACACTTAAATAGAATAGGTTGTAATCGACAAAAATAAAATAATTTTAGGCTATGTAAATCAATTAGAGCTTTTAGGGAAATTTTATGATAATTTAAGTGATATCTAGTTTTACGAGGTATTTATTTTAGTAATTTTAATCATCTTTGTGAATTTTATGGTTTTCTTCTGAATTTTAATAGATTTAGGTTTGATTATGTTTTTGTAGAAAATATTGAAGAAATGAGGGTAAATCTATAATTTTAGAAGCACTTAATTTCTTGATAATTAATAAACTTTACTTGATTTTAGGATTATTTAAATAAAAGTTTATTTTTTGGAACAAA
The DNA here is from genome assembly GCA_022537955.1 of Schmidtea mediterranea. NCBI lineage: Eukaryota > Metazoa > Platyhelminthes > Tricladida > Dugesiidae > Schmidtea > Schmidtea mediterranea. The sequence continues at coordinate 27,941,649 of CM039682.1, read as the reverse complement.
TGTTATGAAACATATTTATGATAATTATTTACCAATTAGATTCCAATTTGACTGATAGATTTTGAATAGTAAATGATATTTAAATTATAATTTTATGATATATTTAAAAGTTGATTAATCATTTGATTTTTAAAAATTTTAGTGAAACCGAAAATTTTAATTGATTTTACAGTAAAAAAAAGGATGGTCAATTAATTATTATCATTTTTCCATTTATTGATTTCGTGGATATCAATCACAAAAGTAGTGATATTGTAGAGATTTTAAGAGGATGCTCAGTGTGGTTAACAATATACATATGAAATCGTTGAATTATATCTATGGGTTGACTGGTAATTTTTATTGAATTTATACTTGATTTACTGATTAATTTTAATTATTTGAGCAACATGATATATATTTTATGATTTTACATTAATTTAGTGAAATTAAATTTATGTGGGAAACATAGACTTTATTCGATTTTAGTCATTTTTGATGAATTTTTTATTTGATTGAATTTGTTGCCAGAATCAAATTGTGGTGATTTTCGACGGAAAATGTTGGGTATCGATAACAATTTTGTAATACTTTAAAGAAAATTTATTTTTATTGGTAAAATTCAGATTTTTATTTTAAGGGAATTTGATTCGTTGGTTGAATACATATAGTAAATATGATCCAAATGATGAATTTTTAAAGATCTTATTCGGTTAAATATAGATTTCTAAATAAATTTTACCTTGTAGGTTATTACCAAAAATATGTGTATTGTTGGTGCAGTGAATGAAAATGTGATTTCAAGGGAAATGATTGGTTAAGAGGAAATTTTGTGATATTTTAAGGGGAAATAATCTATTAAGAACAAGTTTGTTGTCATTTTTAAGGGAGTTGAGTTGGTTGAATATCTGTGTTCAAAGAATAAATATTTTATAAATGGAGAATATAGAGGAGGAATTATAATATTTTTAAGGGGATTTGATTGGTCAAGAGAGGAATTTTATTTTAAGATGATTTCAAGAGATTTATTCGGTTGAATATCAATATGTCGGTGATTTTTTATGAAAATAATGAATAAAACTGGGATAATTCTCATTTAAAGAGAAATGATTGGTTGAGAGTAAATTTTATTTTATGGGAAAACAATTGGCTAAGAAGAGAATTTATGATTTTTTAATAGGAAATGATCGATTAAGAACAGGCTTGTTGATATTTTAAAGGGAAATGATTGGTTGAGAGTAAATTTTATTTTAGGGGAAAACAATTGGCTAAGAAGAGAATTTATAATTTTTTAATAGGAAATGATCGATTAAGAACAGGCTTGTTGATATTTTAAAGGGAAATGATTGGTTGAGAGTAAATTTTATTTTATGGGAAAACAATTGGCTAAGAAGAGAATTTATGATTTTTAATAGGAAATGATCGATTAGAACAGGCTTGTTGATATTTTAAAGGAAATGATTGGTTGAGAGTAAATTTTATTTTAGGGAAAACAATGGCTAAGAAGAGAATTTATGATTTTTTAATAGAAATGATCGATTAAGAACAGGCTTGTTGATATTTAAAGAGAAATGATTGGTTGAGAGTAAATTTTATTTTAGGGGAAAACAATTGGCTAAGAAGAGAATTTATGATTTTTAATAGGAAATGATCGATTAAGAACAGGCTTGTTGATATTTTAAAGGGAAATGATTGGTTGACAGTAAATTTTATAATATTTTAAGGGGAAACGATAAGATAAGATGGGAATTTATGATATTTTTATGGGGATTTATTCGTTTAAATATCTATGTTAAAGGATGGATACTTAGTGAAATCGATACATTTTCATTGGTTTAAGGTTATCAAAATATATCAATAAGATTTTGGTTAATTTTAATGATATTATTGGAATCTGAATAAAATATACGATACGTGTTCGGTTCTAAGAAATAGTTTGATTCATGTAACTATTTGTATACAAGTAAGTATTTATTTGATTTTATTATAATTTGTAATTTAATTTAATTAAAAACTAAATTAACTAGTATTTAAAACTTTTAATTACTCATTACATATGTTGTTATTGACAATTTTCTGAATAATTTAAATATTTACGATTATTTCCAGGAATGAAGAGAAATTGTACGATTAAATACTATAAGAAGTCGATAATATACACTAATTTTTATTCAACAAGTACCTTGAATAAAATTTTAAAAAATGATCTAAACAAATTTTTTCAATTATTTTACAACTTAGTTTATTTAACTTTTTAATTGATAAGTACTATTTTCTTTACAATTTGCTAGTATGTTGAAACTTTTTTAAAATTTTTATTCAAAGTACTAACAAATTTTATTAAAGATTTATCAAAAATTGACAAAAATTATAAAACTTTAGTAATTTTAATATGTATTACTCAATAACAACTATTTTCTTACCAATTTGCCGAAGGTCTTATTTTAAAATTTCAAAGTACTAACATTATTTACAAATTAATCAGTTTTATTTAACATCTTAAAATATTTAAATTTAATCAAATTCTATTCAAATGCTAATCATAATTTAAGGATAAGTCTTATTTTTACAAAATCAAATATTTTACAAAAATTAAACATACATATTTGAATTTTTAGTAGATTTTATCGGTATCTATCAGTACACAAGTACCTGTTCCATGTGGTTTTTTAAGCTTTGTTAGAAATTCAACTTATTTAGTGGTTGGTCGATAACCATTTAATTTTTAGTAATATGGTAGATGATAATTATTTTATCTATTAACTTTATTTAATGTTTAGAAACTTAAAAATCTAATAATTTACAATAAATATATGAAAATTTATTTCAAATACAGTGAAAGTAATGTATGTTTTGTGAAATTAATTTAAAAATATTTTTCTAATCAAGTTTATACTTACTAATTAATTTGTCATTCAGTAAACAACAACAGTGTGAGTGAAAAGAAAATCTATAAAAATAAATTTAAGTAATTTTTTTTTTGAGCTGTTAGCAATTAATTTATTTAGGGCATGTGAAAAATAAATGAAAAGGTTGACATTCATCTTTGAAAATAACTTTTAATAAATGTTCATTGTTGGACGCAATTAAAAATATTACAAAATGGTAGAAAAATTTCAAAGTTTTTTAACTAAGTTTTACAAAATAATTTCTATAAATCACATACAAGACTGTAAAGAAATAAATTTTTATCCAGAGCAAATACAACAATTGATTGAGCTTCAATGATTAATAGTTTCTTGATAGCAATCAGGTAACTAAACAACAAAACAATTTGGAGACATCAATGATCGATAAAAGAGTCGAGAAGTTAATAAAATTTCAACTTGTATTTCTTTTGTTCAACACTTTATGTGATTTATTTCAAAATTAGTTGGTCAGTAACCTATCATTAATATTTGTTGGTTCAGTAATTAGTTTTTGATATTGATTTGTTCAGTAACTAGTTATTGATAACATATTGTGAGTGTGTGAATAACCAAGTATTTTAAGGGGAAATGATTGAGAGAAAATTTTATTTTTAAATGAGTTAAGTTGGTTGAATATCGGTGTTCAAAGGGTAAATATTATTTAAATATGTCATTTTAATGAATAAGTAAATTATTGAATGCCTAGTATGTATAGAGAGTTGTACAGTACTCAGTTATTTGTACACAGTACGTAGTGATTGTTGTTCAGTTATTAATGAATTATTCACTGTGTATGGGTTATCAGTGTTCAGAAGTTGATACCAAGTAAGTTAACTTTTTATGTTTTCTGAAAGTATTATTATTATTATTATTATTATTATTATTATTATTATTATTATTATTATTATTATTATTATTATTATTATTATTATTATTATTATAATTATTATTATTATTATTATTTTATTATTTTTTTTTATTAAGGATGGGTTGCTGCAGAGTGGAGGAGATGGGTTGCTCTTGCGAATGACTACCACCTACCTTAGGCAATACTATGTAACACTGAAACTCAAAAATTTAATTTAATAAAATTCTTTGAAAAAAGTTTTTGAAAAATTTCTTTGAAAATTTGATCGTAATCAACGTGTATAAAAGTCATTGTACAAATTATACTAAAAAATTTCATTGTAAGATTACATTCAAAATTTTTTCAATTAAAAACATGTGTAAAAATTTCATTGTAAAATTATCCTAAAAATTTCATCTTTAAAAATTATATATAAAAAATTCATCGATAAAATTATACTAAAAATTCTATTTAAAAATCATGTATAAAAAATTTCATTGTAAAATTATCCTAAAAATTTCATCTTTAAAAATCATGTATAAAAAATTTCATTGTAAAATTATGTTAAAAATTTTATCATTTAAAAATATGTATAAAAATTGATCGATAAAACTACACTAAAAATTTTATTTAATAAATTTTATCATGCAATATTGTCGACTCTTTAACTTTAAAAATTCTTACCTTATGTAATTTACCTTTTGACACTCTTTACTTTTTAAAAATTCTTACCTTATGTAATTTGCTTACTATAACTGCTTTTAAAATTTTCAGCTTTAAAAATTACCCTTATGTAACTTAACTGTTGACTCTCTATTTAATTTTAAAAAATTCTTACCTAACCTACCATACTTTACTCTAGGCACCTTAGATTACTTTAAGAACCTTAATTTACTTAAATATATTCTAACGTACTTTAAATTACTCTGATGTACCTTAATTTACTTTATGAACCATAATTTACTTAAATGTACCCCAATGTACTTAAATTGACTTTCGACCCTTTAATTTACTTTAATGTACTCTAATGTATCTTAATTTACTAGAGGAACCTTAATTTACTCTAATATACTTAAATGTATTCTAATGTACTTTAATTTATCTGAATTTACTTTAATATACTCTAATGTATTCTAATGTACTTTAATTTACTTTAGGTATTTTAAATTATTTTTATCTAGAGCCTAAATTTACCTATGAAAATTGTGTGAACAAATATTTCAAGTGTTTTTTTTTATAACAAGCCTATAAAATACCACTGTCAATTTTTTATCAGTAGGCGATTCAAGCCAATTTTAATTTTATGCTTTTTTTTATCAGTAGGCGATTCAAGCCATTTTTATTTTATGCATATATTTACCTATAGAAAGTATTGAGACCAAATATTGCATTAGTTTTTATTACGATTTAAAAATATCCCTGACTATATCACATCTTAGGCGATTTGAGCCAATTTTAATTTTATGCATTTTTTATCAGTAGGCGATTCAAGCCAATTTATTTTAGTCTTTTTCAAAAATACCCCCTGACTATAGTGTGATTAAAAAAAATTTATTCAAAAAAAAATATTTCAATTTTATTTCAAAAATTCGCCAAAATTTGAATTTTAAAAAAATGTTCCAAAAATTTGAATTCAAAAAAAATCGCGCCAAAAACTCGAAAAAAATTTCGAAAAAAAAATACACACAAAAATTAATTAAAATACACACAAAATTAATTAAGTTGATTACATCATTATGTAATCAAGATAATCCGAAATTTAATCCGCTATTACATACCCCCCCCTCCCCCTATGTTTTTTTTATGTTCCCGTGTGCTCCTAACTACCTAAATTTTATATTAAAACTAAAACCATTAATAAAATTATATCGAAAACAAACCTTGTATAAAAAATCTCATTGTAAAAATTATCCTAAAAATTTTATATTTAAACTAAAAACAACGATAAAAATATACCGAAAACAAACCTTGTATAAAAAATTTTTAATTATGTTAAAAATTTATTACTTTGAAAAATTATATTTTAAAAATTATACTGAAAACAAACCTTGTATAAAAAATCTCATTGTAAAAATTATCCTAAAAATTTTATATTTAAACTAAAAACATCGATAAAAATATACCGAAAACAAACATTGTATAAAAAATTTTCAATTATGTTAAAAATTTATTACTTTGAAAAATTATATTTTAAATTATACTAAAAATTTTATCTTAAAATAATTGATAAAAAATTTCATCGATAAAAATATACCGAAAACAAACCTTGTATAAAAAATTTTTAATTATGTTAAAAATTTATTACTTTGAAAAATTATATTTTAAAAATTATACTGAAAAAATTTCATCTTTAAAATTCGTATATAAAAATTCATCGATAAAATTATACTTAAAAATCTACTTAAAATCATATATAAAAAATCATATTTTTAAAATCTTATATAAAAACTACATTGATAAAAAATTACTTAAAAAATTTAATTAGAAATAATTAAAAAATATTGAAAATAAATTCGAAAATAAATTTCAAAAAATCGCGCCAAAAATTTAATTAAAAAAATACACACAAAATTAATTAAGTTGATTACATAATATTGTAATCAAGATAATCTGAAATTTAATCCGCTATTACATACCCCCCCTCCCCCTATGTTTTTTTTATGTTCCCGTAAGCTCCTAACTACCTACTTATTAATAATAAAAATAATTATAATAAAAATAAAATAATTTACAAAATATATACTACTTATTTTTATAAGTAGTAAATTAAAATTTAAAAATGTTTAAAAATAATATGACCTTGAGAAATTTTGAATGACCTTGAAAATTTTTGATGAGTCATCCAATAACCTTGAATGAGTCACGGTCTTTGTTCTAAAAAAATTTGTACTTTTAAACTTAGAAAAAAAATTTTTTTTTTGCCGGGTGGGGGGTATGTGAGCTAGATGGCCTCTGAGCTAGAGGGCCGGTATCCCACTACTCCTGTCTTCAGTTGCGACCCCCATTTTTTTTGAAAAAATTTGTTGCGACCCTGAGTAGACAGTAGGTGTTTTTAATTGTCAACGTAGTTTGAAACTATTTCTGGAATTTCCATTTATTAGATGTTTTTACACAACACATAATTTTGTGAAACAATGGTTTTATTTATGCATACGAGTACAAATATTTATTTTATAAAAAAAATACATTTAAACATTTATTCATAAGAATTCAATGTGAGGTTTGTGCTTGCAAAGAACTCATGATCGCCTCCATGTTCGGAACTATATGGGAAATCACAATCTGTAAGTCATCTAATCCGTAAGGATCTAATCGAGATCGATATTTTTTTTAATGGTAACTAATTTTGAAATGACGGATTCATATGAGTAGGTCGATGCGAATTGAATCAAAATATTAATTGCCTTTTTTTTCAAATCGCCATATTTGTTTTCAGTTGATAACCAAAATTTTTGGCAAGTTAGAGATCTAAATTGAATACACAGAGTTTTGTCACTTGAAATATCAATTAACTGTTCTTTTTCATTTAAAGGGATATTGGAATTAATAATATCATACGAAAATGGATCACGGATCCAACCTAATTCTTTATCTGGAAATTTTTCGAACCTTTTCCTAAAGTTTTCTCCCAATTTTATCAAATGATGGGAAATGATGTTTTTGAATAACATGAAATCCATATTATTTTGATTAGTAAATTCTGAAAAGCACGGAAACATGTCTGTGTTGTTTTTGTTTAATTCTCCTTTCCACAGTATCAGCTTATTCTTAAAAGCTTCGATTTTACTGCTCAATGTCAAAATGGTTAATATTTTTGAAAATTTCAACCATGTAACTGAGTTTTCCGAGCCAATCTTCATTAATGAATGATTGTGCCAATATATGTTTCTTTTCTACCAAAAAATTGTAAACTTCGTTTCTCAAATCAAAAATACGTCGCAATATTTTGCCGCGAGATAGCCATCTGACTTCAGTATGTAGTAATAACGTCTCATACTCAGAACCCATCTCATTACAGAGTATTGAAAAGAGACGACTGTTTAGGCTGTTGCCTTTAATGTAATTAATTACAATAATAACATCCTGTAATACTTTGTGCAATTCTTCATCGATGTCTTTTGAAACTAGTGCTTGTCTATGTATCATGCAATGGTTGAATACTATATGGGGAGCAATTCTTATTATTAACCCCTTAAGTCCTTTATTACTACCTGTTAATGCTGCAGCTCCATCTGTACAAATGGCGACACAGTGGGCCCAAGCAAGGTCATTTTCTTCAAAATATCTGTTAATAATTTCAAATATTTTCTCTCCAGTTGTTCTTCCTTCTAACCTTTTACAACATAAAAAATCTTCTGATATGTCTTCTTCAAAAACGTATTTCACATAAACAATTAATTGGGACATTTTAGTAATGCCTGTAGTTTCGTCAATTTGTAGAGCAAACACTGGAGAGTTTTGTATTCGATTTAACAGTATCTCTTGATATTGGTATTGTTTTTAAATCGATACCATATTTTTCTCCATGCCTAATTGATGTCATTTTAATTGCTGAAGGAAGAATGAGGGATTCTCCAATGGTATGTTGTTTCAAATTTTTTCCTATTAAATATGAAACTTCTAAGGATGCCCGTAGAGCCTTTTCAGGAATTGTTGTATATGTTTTCAAAAATGCAGTTTGATTTTTCATACTTTCAGCTCGTCTTTTAAAAAATTTTTCAGATTGATTTGCAAATTGTTTATGTGTGGTTTCCAAATGTCTTTTTAATTTAGCAGGTTTCAAACTTTCATTTGCTAATTTATCCGAGCAATTGACACACAACGGACGTTCTTCCCCATTAACAACGCAAAATTTAAATCCGTATTTAATATACTCTTCTTGATATTTTATCAATTTTTTATTAGATAACATAGTTTGTCGAATGTTTTTTGAAGTAGCAACAGTGCCAATGGATTCATTTTTATTTGGGTCTTCATCCACACACTTTCTAAGTTTAGTAGGTGTTTGTCCATCATTATTATTTGTATTGTCATTCTTGTCATTTTCTGGGCATTGGGTACCTATTTTAGCCACTTATCCATTATGAGGGTATTAAAACTGAAACAAAACTTTAAGTTTTCGTTTATTATAATTTTAGTATCTACAGTGGCTCACAGTGAAAATTATGCAGCACAGACTAAAATATTTTTTCGGGATTAATCACTATTTTAATATAATTTTTTGAATGATTTACTTACATAAATTATTAAGCCTGTTGCAATCCTCATATTAAACAAAAAAATTGTTAATAGTTTATTTACTTTGATTATAAATATTACAAATCCTATTATTTACCTAAATAATAGAATCTGTTCCTAATAGGCTAAAGTTGATTGAAAATCTTTTTCATTTTTATTCGATATAATTACAATAATATGTGCACTTTGATATAATGTAGTGCAGTTAATTTAAAAAATATATTGTTTACAGTACGTTTTATTTTAATTAAAAAACAATCGTTACTGCATCTGATTCCCCGTGAGCCACTGTATATTAACTTTTTTAATTAAATGTTATTATTGCACATCGAAAACACTACTACACTGTACGATAATAAAAAATAAGTTAAATAAATACTTATCTCACTCGATGTCCATACAAACGTGAACAAAACTAACTAACTACTGAATGCATGAACGTGAACAAAACCAACCTACTACTGAATAGTTGAATATTCAAGTAAACACACTCGACGTCTGGTTGGGATGGGAGCGGGGCAGAGTCTGTCGCCTTCGACATGCGCGAAGGTCACATGATCCATTAAAATTCCTTATAGTGAACCCGGTGTGCTGTGACTTAAGTAACACAATAGATACACCATTAGTACGATACTTAGAAAAAAGTTGATTAAAATCACACCAGGTTTACGAGTGCGCTATATTTATTATTGTCATATAAAGTTCTTTTAATTTTGCGACCCTGAAAATTTTTCTCGCGGCCCACTGATATATAACACAAAACGTGTTTTATTTATAACGAATAGTACCTATATTTTTGGATTTATAATAAATAAATAACGTCACAATTAAAGATTGCTTAATATCGTCGGGATCGATGGTACGACCGTATGTTAAACGGACTCGCGTGTGATTGAACCGCGTCATTAAGTGTCCGACTAATACAGTAATTTAATTATAAATCTTAATCATAGTCACCAAGATGCTGAAGTGGAATATTTTCTGATTTTACTCTGTAGAAAGCATCATTGCATGACAGTGAAAAGAATTGAAAAATAAATAATTCATTAAAATTCCAAATATTAATATCAGATTATTTCTAATTATTTAAACAACCTATTTATTTCTATTCCTATTTAGATTCTGAATTTATTTTAAATTAATATTACAACAAATATCTTGATCAATAATGCTTGGTACACTTTCAATGCTATCCGCTTGGTAATCACTACATAAAGCAAATTTGTCACTTAAGATTCCACTCTCATCCAACACAGGCAACAAAGTACGAAAAGAAATTGCTACTTTTTATAGAAATGTTAGATATGATTAGTTATCTTCAAGCAGTGATCAAAAATTTGAGTACCATTTACTGCCAACAATAAGTACAATATACCGGAATCCTGTAACACAAGCATATTATAAGGATTTATCCATGTTCTAATGACAAATTTGCATCAACATAAAATTGCATATTCTAGAAATACAAAATAAAATGTATCCGAATGCTACAAGTTTGTCAACTGTCAAATTCATTCAACGCTGATCAAAAACTGACCCCACCACACAGAATACTTTGTGTTTACCTATAATGGTCTTTATGAGACCTCTTATTCAAATGTAAATTTTAATTTCAACCAAATTTCACGTAAAATAAAGTAGTATGAATACATTTTTATTTATGAAATTAAATGATGCATGAACCTAAATTCTATATATGTATATATATGTATAATGAGAAAAAATATTATTCATTTTTGAGATTAAGTTACATAACTAAACAACATCCGCCTTTCTTTAGCATCAGCTGCGGCTTCCTCTTTCGGGGCTTCTACGGCTACTTCCTCAACAGCGGCATCTTCTGCGACATCGTCTCCATCATTGTTGTTATTGAACTGGCAAGATAATTCATGGCGAGAAAAATCTTTTATATTCGAATTATTCACTATTAACTTTACAGTTTGAAAATGCAATTTGGAAGACATTTTGGAATGATTTCAAAAGTTAATTGCAATGTTTAAATATATTTTTAAAATTGAAGAGAAGAAATAATTTAAAATCCACTATATAAAAAATAGCACTCACTAGGATTTGAATAGTTAAGAACCAGAAAATTTAAAAAACCATTCTACGATCTATAGAGAGATTGATTATATTGATTGCTAAAAATAATATGTATAAAATTTCAAATATTTAATTATGAAATTTTATAATTTCTATCAGCAGAAACCTTTCTTTTAATCATTTTTATCATTGGTCTATTTTCATATTTAATTTCTTTTATCTTCTTTTCTTTTGAGATTATAAATTAAGCATTCATCATTAGAAATTCTCAATGATATTATATTAGTAACAATTGAACAATTTTAATTTTACATTACAATATATGAAATTAATAAGCAAATGAAAAGATTCATTCAGAATAAACTTGAAAAATAAATTCTCATAATTCTTATTATTTAAACTAAATATCGGAAAATTACACCTCTATTTGAGTTTGAGTTTGAACACATTTATCCATGGTCGCCCATAGAAAACTTTCTAGCGTAGGTCAAATATTTTTAGTATTGTTTTAATGTAGTTTTAATTTGCTGTAGCGTATTTGTTTGGTGAACGTACGGACAGGACACTGTAGTAATGAAAGACATACTGTAGCAACAAATCTTCCACAACGCTTTCCACTTCCTTACATTTCGCTTTCAAAATAATAAGATGGGTGAGGCTTGTATAGGTCAGTTAGCAAACGACACTTAAGCTTAATATCGATAGTAATCTTCGTAGTAGATTTTACATAGAGTCCAATGTCATAGGTTAACCTATTATCTCCACTTTCTGGTTCTGTTGATAGCGGTGCTGCTGAAGATGAACAAGCAACAGCATCCGTTCTCCGTTTTTTTACAGACAGGAGTCAACGTTATTTTATCAACATCTGGAGTCGATTACTATGGCTGTCTGAGAGGTTTAAAAATTTCCGGATATCCATGACGTCTCAAAGTAACAAGGAAGACAAATAAATAGAATAAATAATAAAGACCAAAAAATAAGAAATAAAAAAGAAGAAAACTTAAACTAAAACTAAAACTCAACCAGTCTCTATAGGCCTGGTAGAAATTAAAATAAATACAATTTAAGAAACAAAAATCTTTATAATAATTTAACATAATTAACAAAATAAATTATTTTAATTTACAATTTAACAAGCTTATAATTATAACTAAAAGAAAATAATCACAATAATTAGATTATTAAAGGCTTACAAAGTAAATTAAACCACTGTATGTGCAAACAACCTCATTAATTATTCAAAAATAAGACTGTACAATAACACATGTAGTTCATACAACTAAATCTATAACGAAATTAAAATAGATGATTTATATTTTCTGTCTCTCCACACTTTCTTTATGCTAACACAAAGTGATTTAAAATAAAAAAAACATTATTTGACTATTTTCAATCAATCCAGGAGGGGCAAGTGCCTCCCCTTTTACCCTTTCCCTGCGGGCGCCCATGTATTTATCCCGTAATTCTGAGATCCATGAATCAATTTTCCTTTCAATGAATAAGGAATTTCTGATTTTCTGAGTGAAATAATTAACGCTCACTTTTCCGTATGAAAGACTTCATATGCTGCATTTCATTATATTAAAAGTGATATTCTATACGATTTCTATTAGCAGACTAAATTTGAGTTTATTTGACCCTACTCAGTAACATGTATGAAATTCGATCCCGTTCGAAATTGAGCAATATAATTTTGTAACCTGACCCAAGAAAAGAACTAGTCCACCACAATACAGCATCAAATATCACAATTTTCTGTACCGCTTTCGTCAAACGCATATAAACTTTGTTGAGGATACCTGAATAACAAAACGAAAATAATTATTAAATGAGTAAAATTATTGGGAGAAATGATGATAAATGAATGGGGTTTTGCTCTAAAACTCAGTAAAGCAGAAGTTGAACAGAGATCAAAAAATGAGAAGAGAACAAAAACAATCAATAAAAACAGACAATTGAATAGAGAAGGTCATTCTTAATTAAGAAATACATGTTCAAAAGAAGAAAAACAAAAGCAAAGTTAAAATTATAGTATTTTCTCAAAAGTCCATTCGAGATAAGGGAAAAGGACACTGTGAAGCCGAGAAATGGCATCGTTAAAATTTTTTTATCTCGACAGCCGTCAGAGATTACAAAGTGCCCAATGGAACAGGTTGAAAATAATCTATTATCAATAAGCGCCAGTGGGTTATGGTATATAAAAAGGAAACGCAACTATAATAAGAGAGAGAATTAGAATTGATAAAACGGAGACGCGACTCAGAAAATAAAACGAAACACAAAGAAAATAGTTTAGAACAAATCGAAAATAATACAGAAAATTGTAAACAGAAGCAAGTAGAATTTGCGAAGAAAGAAAGTGAAATCAAAGAAATCAAAGTTATAGAATAAATTCAAGTCAAAGTAAAGCAACTAAATCAAACTTATCAATCTTAGAAACCCGCCTAGAAGTCAGGTGATTGTGAAATCTAATTGGTATTGAAAACGTGCTTGTCAACCCGAAGAGTTGTAATAAGCACCCAGTTGTCATTTTAACAGATAATTCTTTATGTCATTGTAAAGTGATGACAAAGTGTGTTAATCAATAAAGTTTATGTTGCCTGGAGCTTGTTATTGTTGTTTAAAGGGCATGTTTGAAGTCAGATTAACAACAGATAATATTTAATTTCCCCCACAACCCCAACACATTTAATATTTTGTGAGCTGTGTACGAAAAACTAATATCATTACAGTTTTGATAAATCGCTCTAAACAAGTTAAAGTTTGCAGTAATGTTCGATGGCGGTAAGTGATTAAATAAAATCAAATGGTTTTTGGTTTTCTACATCATGTAGGGCCAGAACACAAAAAAGTCTTGAAAATTGTTTATATGAATCAGTTACACAGCATAAAAATCCAGAATCAAGATAATTCAACTCAAACATATCACACCAAATAAACAACATAAAATCCAAAATAAAAAAAATATATAAAATGAAACAAAACAAAAAGTAAAATTAAATCATTCACAAAATACTCCAAGATTAGCTCAAAATATACATAATTACAACATGAAAACAGAAAATTTGACCAAAATTCGGCAAATTTATAAAAATTAACACGTTGACGGACAATTGCGGCTATAGCCGTCAAAGCGAAGTTCACAATGTGGCATGACTGCTATAGCCGTCCAAAACGAAACGGTCGTTTTTAGACACTACGGCTATAGCAGCACAAATGTGCACTTACTGGCGTATACGTAGAAGCATAGTGTCGTGTTTTGAAAACATCTTTTTAGGTTGAAGTTCATATTTCACCTGTTATACGAGTTGCAGATTCAGTATGCACGTGGTTGTGAAGGGAGTAGTGCGATCGTAGTGTCAATTTTCGAACTTCGCTTGTTCCTACTGTCCGTCAACGTGTTAAAAATAGATGAAAAAATATTCGCATATTAACTCACATAGTTTTTAAAATTGTTGGGATATTAAATATTTGTCAATGGATAGATCTCTCGATCCGACTCCTCGTGTTCAATAATCAATAAGACAAAATCCCAACAAAGAAATCTTTATTCACAAATATTCACCACAAGATACAATTATTTGCTTTTCTTAAACACCTTAAGGGCATCACGTAATAAGCCACTGCAATCTGATTAACTTCTTTATATGTTTATTTCTTTCAACTCGTTTCTCAAACTCGTTAGATTTTTTTCTCTTCGACCAACAAGTAACTTATTTTGTTGTCACTTCCTTTTATAGTTTTGGGTTGCCATTGTTTTGGATTAGAGTTAGGGAAACAATTTTTCCCGGTCGGACAATTTCTTGCCCATTTTACTAATTCCGGGAAACCCATTAGGCTGACGTTCTGCTCGGAGGCCCTTGATTAATGGGTTCATCGGAAAATAATTTAATTAATTAATTAATTTGTTTTTAGGCACCCAACCCTTCAACATACCTCATCTTAATCTAATAGTATTTTATTCGTCTTTAAAATCAAATTTGCCACCGGTTACCACTTTTCCCCCCTAAAAATATTTATTTTTACTTTTTTCAAAATTTTAATTTATTTTAATTAATTTTGATAATTTTAAAATTTTATTATTTTTTATTCATGTTTTATTATAACCCCAACAAAACTTTCTATATTTCACTCTTTAACGCTGTTTCAAAATAAAAATTTTTATATGCGTGCTCAATGCTAAGAAATATTTAATATTACGCAAACTCACCTAATTTAGAAATTTCTCCATAGGGATAGGGAAACAAATTGATAATTTCCTTAAAAGTAATTGTAGAACTTCTGATCGGTCTTTAATTTTGAAAGAATACACTGTTCTCATCGGCGAATCTACCTGCTAAGTTTCAGCTTGATCCGATCAAAGGAAGTGGGTTAATTTGCCGCTTCAAGATTTGCGTGGCTAATAAAGTGAAGTTAATATTGAGTTAAAAATAAAATAATTTTGATTAGAAATATTTGATTTAAAAAATAATCGCTTCAATGCAGACATACAAATCATTTGGACTATATATACTGATCTGTTTTTACAAATTTAAAGTATAACTTGGCAGTAAAAATTTTCTGAATTTGGTATTGGTATAAACTCCCCGAGAGCCGTACATTCGTACAATTGTTGGGTCAAAACACAAGTTTGTTTAAATGAATTGGTAATAGCACGCAAACACAGCAAGCAGATTTAAAATCAGACACTAAAACACCAATTAACCATGTAAAATATGAGAAAGAAATAATTAAAATATAAAATTAAAGACATAAAAATAAATAAAACTATTAACAGAATGCAACAAGATCCGCACGAAACAAACATAGAAATAACATGAAAACACGGAAAATTTGACCAAAATTGACAATTTAATTAAAGAAACAAGAGTTCATGAAAATTAGAACTAAAATAAAATAATTTGAATTAGAAATAATTCAATTATTTGTTAAAAGAATAAATTATCAAAATAAATCAAAAAATTAAGAAAATAAAGTTAGAAAATACAAAGAAATTCCCAAGATCAAATTTTGTTTTAATACATCAAATTTAACACGCAAGGTTAGGGTCACAGAATAGATATATATACCGATTCATTTTCACATAATTTTAATCAGTTTTGAAAAAACTCGAAGCAGTTTAATCGCTTTTACTCTGAATTTACTCTGAACACTCAGTTTTTGGAAACTTAAAACCGTTTAAAGAACTCGAATCACGCGTCGTTATTAACGCTATTCAAAGCCACGAATTTATCAAAAGTAAGCAAGAATGACTTGCTGTTATTGATTGTAATGGAGTGTTGGACGTATAGGAGTTTTCTAAGCTATGGTATGATTCATCTCATTGATATGCCTATCACTTTCAACTGCTAGGGATTTTTACTCAATACGTCGCATGATTTTAATAACCATTGCGTACCCATGACCGAAATCATGTTGGTACTGTACACAATAGCCGAATGCCATTCGAGCAGGTGAGCGTTATTACTAACACTACTCCTCGAAGGACCTTCGTCTTCCTGGATCATTAGCTGCCGCTGGAAGGACTTACGCTTCTGCCTATCTACCCATATCAAATCCCTACTTTTGCCCTGACCACGTTGAGAAAATCATGGAGAGTGGTTATGCCCCATACGTGTTTACAAGCCCCTTTCGACACCCATTGCCATCTATACCTCATCTCTCGTAATATGAAAGTAAGCGGAGTAATGCCTAACAAAAGGAAGAATAAAACAAGACAACATGGATACTATGAATAAACTATATTGACCATAAAATATACAGTTACGTCATTACACAGAAAAATAAGCAATGAACATCAAGATCACAAATGCTTGTATACACATCCTTGACCGTATGCGAGAGTCCAAACTTTCATTTTAATCTTCCTCGGCGTCAATGTCCGTAGGAAAACGTCTCCTTTTTGCCGTTCGGTACGGCGGGGAATTCGTTTGATGGGTGCTCCCAGTACTCGTGGAGGGTCCCGCGATTTCACGTTGGGAGCCATCGTTCGGTACTTCGCCCGTGAGAATGGCTATTTCGCCAGTACCTAACCCCAGCCAATCGAGAGCTCGTACTACTTGAGGCGATTCAAGATCCTCATCCACTAGATCAATGTGAATGGATCTGGGAGGTGAAGAGAATATGACTTGAGGGGCGTAACAGATATCTGGATCGAGCCCCGGAATCTCGAATTCCCGATAAGGGGGCAGTAGGTCGTCGATCCGATATGTATCTTCGGCGGGTCCCGTTTCTCGGACGACCTCTTCCGCTCGACGGCGTCGATCCCGACGTCGCCTATTCCGATTTGGCCTATGGCGAGCCGTAGCGACGACAGAGTTCGCCGTGATTTCTGCTGGCGGAGGATTTAGAGGGGGATGGAGGAATGATAACTGATGGAGGGATGTAACCTGATGAAGTCGGAAGATCTTCGATGTTAGGGAGATGATGGGCCGGAATGATGTTTAGTTGACTGGCCCGGACACTCCCTGGGACGTGAGTCCGAAGCTCTACATCTGTGAATGCTTGTCGGAGTGCCGTCGACTGTTCACGTATTAGCAGTCGTTGGCTGCGTGACTCGGCGATTAATTCGTCACGCGCCTGGGTGAGCCGGAAAATCTTCTGCCTCAGCTCCCTTACTGCTTCAGGTGCCTTTTATTCTCTCATATTTGACCCGGAGCTCATTGTGCTGCTGTTTCAGGTCTTCATATTTGTGCCGGACGGCCACTATGGATGAAGGAAGTTTGGGGAATCCTTGGCAGATTATTTGATTTGGTATGGTTATTGCTGTCCATGCTATAAGAAAGAGAAAGAAAAGGAATTAAAAATTGGAGGTTATCGAGAGATGGGGTAGGTAGGCAGGGGAGTTTGGGAAGGGATTCTTAACTTTTATTAAGCGAGTCGACTCCTACTTTTATTATTTTCTCGCCCGGTAACCATGTTCGACGCGGGTCCACCTCAACATTACTACATCATTATTCCTTAATTGGCCTTATGAAATTAATTAGGGACTATCTTGACTGGTTGCTATTCATATCCAACTGATTTAATTTACACTGTACGTTGGCTTAATGGACCTTAATGATCCTAAGAGTTGTAATAACCCGATCGAACCCTAATCTCTATTATCTAATGGAAAGGGAAATCCGATACTCAAACCACTATTTAGTACACATTTTGGTTAATGATGTTGTAATACCAACGATGTTTGCAATTTGCCATAAATATCGTATATATTTTAATTAAAAGTTTTACAGTAAGATGATTGAATTCTCATATAATAAACATTTAGATTAATAAATTATAATGTTAAAATTAGTTAGAGATAACCACAGTTCCGTGTAATACCAGTTTTAGTTGCTTATATTATAATAAATAAATCAAATTATTATATTTCGAGAGTTTGGGATTATGAATTCACGATGCTAAATGTATTTGAGAATAATTATTACGTCGGTAATTCAGATTTTAATTACGAAATTTCTTTTGCAATTAAATCGATTTATTACATGCCAACTGATTAAAATTAATGGTTTTATAAAACTAAATTTGTTTAAAAATAAATTTACAAAAAATAAATTGAATCCTTTTATATTAATTATTCGAAACTAACCAGTTTATAATTTCAAAAAAAATTATTTAGGAACAAAATGGATCATTATTTAGTAAGTAAGTTTATTGAAAAACTTTTGGTGAACCTAGTGTATTTGATAGTGGAGGCAAACAGCAAATAATTTGAACTATCTATCGGATTTGCAGATGAGTGTAAACCTAATATTAATTGATAGTTTAAATTACAGGCATTTTTTATGGGTAATTAATCAGCCATGAATAGAGAAGGTTTTATTTCAAACAAATTACAGATACTTACGGATTTTCCCAGTGAATGGCGAACTCGAGAAAATTCCAAAAATTACCAAGTGCAAATGCTGATGACAAGAAAATGTATCGATCCGTATTTTGTGCTGGCTTAGCAGAATTAGATTTTTAGCTTTCATGCATGCGTAGGTAAATTCTATTGGACAGTATTTATATCTTATATAATAGGATTTAGTCAACCGTGAAGAATGTGGAACTCTAAATCGTAAAAATCTATCTAAGTTTTCTCTATGGTTGGATTACTAGCAATTCATCGTCCTCCTCTCCTAATTATGCGTAATCCTTGGTTCAGATATCGGACGATCCTTGTGAACGATTTACGACACATATTTTTATTCAATCTGGGTCAATTGTCTTTTGGAAATGTGTAAATTGTGGAATTCTCTCGCTCAAGTTACATCAGGCCCAAATGGAGCGTTATTGCTGCACTCATATACTACGGAATGTCTTTCTAAGTGTGAGGAAAATTTGTATTTATTCCTTTTTATTTTAATTCTAAATAAATTACGATATTATCGTCTCTTTTTCTATTTTATTTTGATTTTTATGTAAATTTTGCTATCATTGTCCTAAAACCTATCCCTGCTACCCGCTTTTCATTCATTAATTTGTTCGAAATATAAAAATTTCTTTGATCAACCTGTGATCTTGCTTAATCTCCCCCTAACTAAAATTTCTCGCACTTCCCTGGATTTTAAAACGACTCGCACCGGCCACTTTTCAGCAGCCGCCTCGAGTATACAACGGCGCCCTGCGTAGCGGTCCTGTGCACAAGGCCAGACCCGACTGCGGACTGCCGAGGGGTTTACGAGGCATGACCCACGAGCTCAACTAAGGGTTTTCACCCACTAGCCGGCACGAGATCCGTCCCATGAACAGTCTATTTCGATACTATAATTATATATAATTTTAAGGGTTCGAACTATAAATAGATATATATATATATAATTATTATTAAGAAAGTAACGAAATGAAACGTTACGCATAGTTTTAATTTAGGAAAATTTACATCAGCATAGAAATATATACATAAAATGACAAAAATAAATTCCTTACGTTTCAAAAATTTCGTTTGTAGTTTGAAATCAACAGTTCAGTTAAGAGCATAAGATTAAAAATAATGAAATTCATCACTGTATTTATACTATTTTCATGCGTGTGTGCGACCAATAGGCGATTTTTCGCCATTTTTAGGGCTTTTTAATTATTTTATTACTTTAAAATTATTTTTATTATTTTTTGTATATTTTTCTTTATTTTTTGGTATATAATTTATTTTATGTTTGGATTTTATTTTTATCATTATTTTCTTGTAATTGGTGGGTTACAGGGTTTCGAAATTTGTTTGAATTAACCTGCGGTTGCCCCGTAACGCCATACAAAATGATGCTAACTGCCACTTGGCACCCGTTGCTAGGCAATGTTGGTAATGTGTTCAAGTGGTGGATTGTCCGCAAAAATTGAGTATTATCGCTAGTACTGTAGTTGCTCGGACAACCCTCGGGTTCACGAGCTGTCGATAGAAGACCTATGCTCGCTTAGCTCTGTCCCATGTGTAAGAAAATTCATGATCGAATGTGGAGAGATGGTTAGAAACCACGTTACCAGTGTTCCTATTAATACCTGTACGTAAGTGCATTTAGGAAATGATTTAACTACAACTAATTTATTGAAATTGACATAACGAATAATTATCGTGAGTTAATGGGGTGGATTTGCTGCTCGGCGTCGAGCACGCTCTTTGCGTCCCGGCCGACGATTATTTGATTGAGTGGTGGACTGATCTGCTGGTTGAGGATTCTTCTGCGCCATCTGGAACGGGGCGAAGACGAGCGGGTAGGTGACTGCTTCCCCCTCCCGACAAACTGCTAAGGCGACTTTTAATCCTCGGATTTGAGTGCACAGGCTCTGATTGAGCTGTCGCTTTTCCGCCCAGCCCTTTTGTGCTGCGGTCAGTCTGTGATATAACGTCTTTACTTTTCTCGGATCCGACCAAGTCGCCTTGATCTGCTGTACCTCTTTAGTCATCTGGAGGATTTGATGGAGGAGATCCGCATTTGTGTTCCGTGCGCGATCTAGTTCAGCTTGCAGAATTTGGTTGGTGGACATAATAAATCACGATTGCGGTTAGTGTTTTTGGGATCGCTGTTTCCCGTGACACGGCTTCTTTGAGTCCTTCTGCGGGGTAACTACTGGGTAGGGGGCGTCGGGTATCGCGGACTGGGCGAGGTGGGTAGGCTTCTGCAATCCGCCCGGCGAGGATGTCTTCTTCTACGTTGGCGAGATACATCCTCGCCTTGACCACTTGTAGATCCACCTGTTCCTGCACCCGTTCCCATTGGGTGAGGAGATCCCGTGCATTGATATATGTCTCTGCTGCTGGATATTGTTGTCCGGCGAATCCACACGGGTCGCTGTTTAGGCCCAGTAACCTCCAAGTAGCGGGGTACGGCCACTGTTGTCGAATTTCCTTGAAGATTTCTGCTTTTGGGGGTGATTCCTTCCGACATTGCTCATCGGTTACTGGAGCGTCGATCCATTCGAGCGGCATATTCTTTTCTAAAAATGCATCAAGGTCAACTACTTGCGTATAGGGGTGAAAAAGTAGTTTATTTAATTTGTTCGCACAATTGTTGTACTAGATTCACTAATGGCTAGGTTGTTGCCATCGGGCTTATCAAAATTCAAACTTATCGAATTTAAATTTATTGCCTTTGATTTTGATTGTACTTGTTGTGAACCTACTGGGGCTGTCTACTTATGAGTGTTAGGCGTGTTATATTTTGTCAACTATACCTTCTCATGACGTTCCTACGTATCTTTCTAAAGATTATCATGATCTTTAAGCGAAATCGACACACTAGTTGAATTATGGGCCTTCAGGGTTTTAACAGTAGGTCAGTTGTGGTCTAACAGCTTGGCATTGAGTATAGTAATACACGGTTGTTAATTGGTTAATCGTCGTTAAAACAGGGACAACTTTGATGGTTATTACCTCAGACTTTCATTCTAGTAAATTAAGCATGGGAAACTGTGGGAGGTCACCGTATGAGTTTGGGTTTCGAATAAAATTTATTTATGTCTAAACACAGAAATTGACTATTGTAGGCATGTGAGTTTATTTAATTTTCGTCAAATCTACGAATGACCTTGAAATGTCGCTACAAATAATTTAGTGTTTACATGCGAACGGCGATGTTGGGATCCATGTCCGGTGTTTCTGTCGATTCAATCATTTAATAATTAACGGTGAATGGCAATGGTTGAATCTATGTCCGGTGTTTATTTGATACTTGCCAGCGCATGGCGATAATGAAATTTCGTAGGTTTATCCGGTGTTTATATTATTCTTATTTCAATTTCAGGGTTTATCGATTTATCTATTTACTGGAATTTAATTTTACAATTGTGTTGCAGCGATTTGGTAAGTGGGTATTTCGTTTGATTGGATATATTTTATCAACGCATTTAGGACAATCTTTACTTGACTCTATGGCGAATCTCGCATGTGGAACTATATCATTGGATTTTATTTGGTATTTTTCGGGATAGTTGGATTTAATTCATTGTCGTCGGTAAGCATAACTCTATGACTGTTTGATTTGTGTAATATTAATATAACATTTTGATTGCTTCTCTGATTTACCTGTTAACCTGAATTTTGGTCGTTTTTATTTGTGTAGATTTTATCTTAACCTATTTTTAAGTAACAACCTATTCTTTATGTTGAATCCATGAATTTATATTAATTGACAGAAAAATTTGTTTTTTAAATCAATACATTTCATTACTTTTATTACTGTATGTTTTAATCTATAATTACTTTAATTTAATCCAATTATGCAAATTGTCATTACTCGAATCACTTATTATTACTTTAGCATTCGTTAAACTGTTAAATTACCTTGGGCGATAGCCTACTTTATCTTGATAAATTACTTGAAAATCTTTAATTAATGAATCAAAACTATGCTTCAATTTTATTCAAAGGTGTACTGAATTATTGTCGAGCATTATTTTACTTTTAGTTTACTCAATGAATTAATTCACCGTTAATGAATCTACATTATTTAGTTTTAATCCACAGGTTACGAAAAAGGGAAAATTCTATTTGTTACTCAATGAGTTTCGTTAATTGTGCTTGTTAATTAGTTTAATTAATAATCATTTTTCTTTTAATCAATAATTTATAATAACCTAATTTAATGAATTGCTTATTTTTACTCCATAATTATTTCAATTTTTAAATTATAATAATCAATTAAATCTTTACCTTGTTTTTAATCAATAACTACTTTACTTAATTTAATTGAATCAATAAATTTAATGATTTTCTACTAATTTACCAGTAATTTTTATCTAATTTATTTCAAAATATCAATCTAAATTAGCTATATCAACGATTTCAATTTAGTTTATTCCCGTACCTTTTCCCTTTAATAGGCCTTAAGCGCATATTGTGTTTATATTATATTTACTGAGTGCCCACTGGACTACTCGGTGTGATGATTTTGAGCCGTGTGTAGTATGATTTTAGGTCGATTTTACAGAAATGAGAAACGAGGAAGCAGCCAGAGACTTCTTCCTTATTTCTCGTTTCAGCTATAGGGATAATATTGACGTTACGACCCCTGCGTTCCGCACGCTGAGTCTTCACGGGTACATATCATTGGCGATTTTCCACGCACTTACACGAATCTGTACTATGTAGATTTTACTATCTTGCAATATGTGTTGGCTGTGGGCCGGAAAAATTTCGACAGAATTATTTATTTATTAAACATAGAAAAAACAGTTTATCAATATTAATAATATTTATTAAGTATAAACAAATAAACGTAAATTACCTTCCATGTCAATCCATAAAATAAAATTTCATAATATTGCATAAAATAAAATAAAATAAAAATACCTCTCCCCCCACGCCGACATCCAAGCAGAGCTCTACCGAGGTTGCAAGGATGTGACGTGGAGAGAGGGCTCCAAACTAAACATTTCTCACCTAAAATAAGATTTGAAAAATGGTTTTAAAAACGATTTCAAAAATGGTTTTAAAAATGGTTTTTTGGTTAAATTTAATGTGAAAATGGATCAGTATTTATACCTATTTTCTGTCCCTAACCTCGCATGTTAAATTTGATGCAGTAAAACAAAATTCGACCTTGTTATTTTCTAGTGAATTCTATTCTTTAATTTTATTATTTTTCAATTTATTTTAATAATTTTTCATTTAGAATTTTTATTGAATTATTACTAATTCAAATTTTTTGAATTAAGTTTCACTTTCATGAACTTTTATTAATTTATCAAATTTTGTCGAATTTGTTGTGTTTTCTTGTTATGTTTGTGTTGGTATCGTGCGGATCTTGGTGCGTTTTGTTATTATTTTAATTTATTTTTATGTTTATTATTTTATATTTAATTCTCTTTTTTTCTCATATTTGATAGGGTTTAATTGGTGTTTAATAGGTTTATTTAAATTTGCATGTTATATTTGCATGTGTGTTACTGATCCATTTAAACATTCCTCAAGGCCGTTTACGTTCTGGCCCAACATAATATTATTTTTAGCCATTTTTATTTGTTTTCTGGCCGCCACTTCTGCCTGTGTTTTTTCTAAACCTTATTTTGCAAGGTTTTGGCAGTTTATTTTATTTCTTTGTATGTCTCTTTTTGCTTCTGTAGGCATTTTTCGAACTTTAATTAATTATTTGTTTTATTTAATTTTTGTTATATTTTATTTTGTTTTAATTACTATGTTGTTTATTGATTTTTGATATCTTTTTGCGGTGCATGTTTATGTACAGTGATTCGTTCCATTACTTCCACTCTTTGTCTTTAATTTTAATTTTAATTTTTTGTTTAACTTGTGGCTCTGAGCCCAACAGGAGTATGACATGAGCATAAATGATAAATGGAACAGGAATTGGTATTGAAAAAATATATATATCTGACTCATGATAGTGTATGTGGGATCAATCCAATAGACCAGAAGATCGATGCGGCACAGAAGGGCTGGCAGGAAGAAAGAAGGTCCAAGCACAGAAGGTCCAGATACGGGGGCTAAAAGTAGCTCACCTTTGACGGTCACAGAACCATTGGTTACAGTACTAACGTTGCCTAGCAACGGGTAACCAGTGGCAGGTAGAAGAAAATTTATGATTGGGGTCAAAGTCATGTATACCTAGTACCTATAAAACCACACACAATCAACACTGGTAGGTGTTTTGTTGAAACACGGTAATCCTCGAGAGTATAATAATGCGTAGAATATATCATGCATTCAACCATTGTGAATGAACAATGGAGAATAACTTACTATGGCCCACAGCCACCACAAAAGATTACAAATTTTTAAGAAAATAAAATAAACAGAATTCGGAATTTGCATTTAAAAGTTTCGGAATTCGGTTGGATTCCGAAAATCTTAATATTGATTTTAGATTAATACTTATTTTTAAAAACCTTATTTAAGATACTGTTTCTATGTATTGATTAAAAAATACCTTATTAAAAATAAAATTGTACAAAAATTCAAAAGTACAGACTAAAAATTTTAATTAAAAAATTAAACAATAAATAATGTATTTAAGATAACAAATGTATAGTTATTTCTTGTATTAAAGATAAACATATTGATTGTTCAAAAATTCAATTAGTACTTACTACAGGCAATCAAAGTATTAAATTTCTGTATAAAAAATATTAATTTATTGTTTTGTTTGTCTAAAATATTCTTTGAAAAAACAGAAATTACTCAAAGCTACGTCACTTACTTTCGACCGAATATTTGTACAGAAGTTACCAGCAACTGAGAATGCTCACTCAGAGTCTACTCTTGTATGAAAAATTAAGATCAAAAATGAGTATATGAACTCTAAAGTTTTTGCTCGTACACCGTTCTCTTCAAAAAATTTCATTTCGAATTAAATTTTTGAAATTAAGTTCCAATTTGTTGCTAATTAAGCAGAACTGGAGGATAAATTCAATGATAAATTCGCTAGAATTTTATTTTCCAACTTTTGCAATAGTGCCAGTGACAATGCATTGTGGTTCGTACCTTCTTCCAAAATTACATCTTCCAGATCGTCCTTTTCTGACAAACTTTCAATATTTGTATTGAATATCGATCTTTTTGCAAAGCTTTCAATAAATTTATATTTTATATTTTTCAATAGTCTAGTAAAAGATACATAAATCTCACTTATTCCACCATTGTTTAAACACTGAAGAGTACCAGAAACATTCCTCGCTCTCACTCTTACATTCACATTTTCGGAACTTTTATTTTCCAGTTTCTGTGGTATTCGATTTATTATAGAGAATAATTATTACAGCTAAATGGATCGTCTGTGCAAAGCACAACTACTAATTACATGGTAAAAGGTGTCCAACTGTCTGCATAACCAGTGCCCCATCAGTTGTTATGGACGTAATATCCTTTCTGAAATTTAGGTTGTTGCTTTGCAATGTGGTTTCCAGGGACAAAATACATTTTTCTGCTATGAAACGCCTTTCATGCGAACTAGTCCCAAGTTCCAAAACTTTTCCTTGGCATTTACATTCATATTCAAATAGCATCGGTTTCTTGATGATGTCCATTCATCTAAAGTTAAGCAAAATCGTTGTGATTATTTCGTGTTTCACTAATTCCGTTTTTCTAATATCCCATTTATTTTTCATAAACACATTTTCGTATTCCTTAATCAACTTTCCAATTTCTTTGTCTTCTAATTCAATATTTTTATAATAGATTTTCTTTTCTTCGATCAACCCTATTTCAAATGCATTCATTTTTAAACCAATATTGAATTCTTTTAAAAAGTTTTACCTCCAATTACTTCTGGAATAATGCCTCGAGTAACATAAAACTCCACGGTTTTGTAAATATTACCTAAATTAATATTTATATTTGATTTTCCCATCACAATTATTTTACTGACATTCGCACATTTCACTTCTATATCAGATTTCTGCATTTTTACATTTTCAAGAGTTTTGAATAAATGGTATTCCAAAACATTAATCTTTGCCCCAATATTAAGCACGCACATCATTTTCTTTTTATCTATTTCAATTTCTACACTAAGTCGACCTCCCATATGATTATATTTAATGGGACAAGGTTTATAATTATCTGATATAATATTACATATATCGTCCTGTGGACGTGATACATCAAAAATAAATTTATTTTCTTTTAAATTATTATTGTTATTCATTATATGCAAATCATTCACACTTTAATCAGAACAATTGATAATTAAATTAAATTCATTCACATTCACATCATATATGCATTCGCAATCATTCAAAACCATACATACATTGCTCAAAATACTACTTACATTCAGTTTATAGCTCTGATCACTTCTCCCGATGTCGGAGCAAATTTGTTTGGGTCATCTTCTTCTGTAGATAGCTCATAATCCCATACAAAAGCAGCCATATATCGGGAACTCTAGAATCTCTGTTGATGAGCTTCATAGCACTGGTGTCTAAAATCCCCCTTCTTGTGGCAGTGATTGCATTGAACATTTGGACATTCTCGTATGTGGCCCACTTCTCTGCAAGCCCAGCATCTCCTTGGCCTAGTAACAGCATTTGAATATGAATTTATTTTATTCTATTGATTAGAATTTCTTGAATTCGATTATCACTTTTCTCTAAACTGTTCTTTTATTTGTTATCGATTAGGAGATCTTTGTGATTTATATTCTGATTGTCTGGCATAAAAATTATGCTCATTTCTTCCATTCATCTGACGTTGTTATGGCATCCGTTGCTTCCATGTGGTGGGTTACTGGGTGTTGATGTTTAAACTATATGGTTGTTACCCAGACAACCCCATATAAATATTCTTTCGCTTACCACTCGGCACCCGTTGCTAAGCAACGTTGGAACTGTGTTCGAGTGGGTAGATCGTCCGCAAAAAGTGAGCGCTATTACTAATGCTATAATTGACCGAACGATCTCTGGGTCCAACGAGCTGTCGATAGAAGACCTGTGCTCGATTTCGATTTTTAGGTCCCTTTATACGATTGATTCGTTTTACAACCTTCATGTAACTTCTCATTTACGTGCTTCAATATTCTCATACTACTTCATGCGTTCTAACACTTATCCGATCCTCTAAATGACGTTTAAACAACAGCAAACATATATTTCATACACGAAACAACATATTTAGGCATGTCAATTACGCGCTGGTTGATGTTCGAGCAGCTCGGCGCTTAGCCCGCTCTTTACGTCCGGGTCGGTAACCGCTAGACTTTGGCGTAGTCTTTGGACCTATTGTTGCCTCTCTGTACGCCAGTTGAGCAGGAGCGAAGACGAGGGGATATGTCACAGCCGCTCCTTCCTGGCAGGCTGACACCGCCACCTCTAGCCCCTTTATCTGAGTCCTCAGGCTTTGATTTAATTGTCTTTCTTCTGTCCATCCCTTTTGTGCGGCTGTTAGCCTTTGATAGAGCGACTTCGCATTCTTCGGCTCTACCCATGTGGCTTTTGTTTGCTGGATTTCCTTTGATAACCGTATAATTTGCTCGTAGAAGCTTTTGTTGACCCTGCGTGCGTGCTCTAGTTCTTGCTGCAGGGCTCTCAGTGGTTCCATATCTATAAAAAATGCGATTTAAAATCTTATCTATTTGTCTCACTTCAGTTGTATAATAATACAGGCATTATTGTTAAATAGGAGGATTTTAGAACAAATAAGAAATCGAACTCAACTAGGTATTTATTTCAAGTTTTATCTAACTAAACATTTATCATTAGATAACATGGTTCGTTGACATCACTAGTGATGATGGTGGTTTCGGCGATATCTATCGATATTCTTTTCCGGGACCGGCCGAACATAAGGATGTTCCCAATGTTCTCCCTCCGGCTGCTCCGTCCTTCTCATGTGTCGGGGCAGGATCCTCTGGGGAACGACCACGTTGATGGCCGTAGAACGATTATTCTACCTTTCGTCGTCCAAATCGTACGACGTATTATGCGGCGGGGCATACCCGTCCGTACTCTCAATCCGGCCCGCGGCAATGTCGTCTTCCACATTAGCCAAGTAGCGCCGGGCCCGATCTACTTGTTCGTTGGTTTCGCGCTGATGTTCCTCGAGCCGCATGAGGAGGAACTCAGCTTGGCCACGGATCTCCCTGGCCGGGTTTCGCCCTGGCTCCCGCTTTATCGCGACGAACGGGAGCTCGACATCCGTTGTTTGTTGCATAACACCAGCTCTGGCTTCTCTGACTTGGGATATAGTGAAGCCGGCATCCCACATTGCCTGACGGCAACGGTTTACTGCGTGTGCGGGAAAACGCACTGTGATTCGGGATTCATCAATCCACGAATTATCTAAAAGAAGCTAGATTTTAAATTGTTATGTATTCTATGGGCGCTTTGAGGAGAAGAAACGAAATTCTAGTTACCAAAGTCGAGGTCAAATTTATCCCCCTCCAGTAATTATTTATAGATTAATCCTTATTGAAAATCCTAGTCATAAGTAGAGTTGAATACAACCAAATTTCATGTTGTCTTAAATCGGTTAATTCAATAAAAAAAAATCTGTCATTTTCAGGATGCCAAACCTAATAACCACATATAAAAATTGCGATGTTTTCCCTAATTCGTAATTCACTACAATAACATTGGATTTGCAGTTCCTACAAATACTTCAAGAATCTCCGAATATCCGTAAGGCTAGGCGTTCTTTTCGTCATGACCCATAACGAGGCAATCATACTTTAATAATTTTGTATACATTATCGTACCGAAAATTCAGAGCATTTGTAGCAACTTGGTAATCTAGCTGTAGGTCTACTTTTTGACATTATCCAATTAAAATAATAAAATAAAATTAAAATTAAAAATTAAAAAAATAAAATACTTATATGAATTCAATAAGGATATTTAAATTTATTTACCGTGTAGGGCGACGTACATTAAAGCTATATATGGTCAACGCGAAATCGATTAAATGAATACAAAACAAGTCAAAACAATTTAGAATTAAAAATTTTATTGGTTCAAAGAGAATCGCAAGAGTTATGCATCGTATTAATTTGTATTGTTTTAAAGATTATATTTAGACGTCTTAGCGCGCGCTAGTTATGACTATGGCGATAACCTGGATTCGGGGAGTCACACCGCTAAGGCACTTCGTCACTTGCAATGATTAGGACTCCGACATTTCAATAATCGTCTTAAAAAGAGGTCTCTGATTTTTCGCGATATCTCGATGATTATTCCAGTTTCTACAGGTCGTACGACTCTGCCCAGAACCGATTATTTGTTGTTCAATTACGTAATCTGTTGTATTAGTTCGTTCGACCGTGCTATTCGAGGAATTCGGCACTGTCAAAAGAATCATGTCATTATCAAATATGTCTTAATTTTCTCCATCGATTTTATCTAGTTCATGTTAAAAAGACAATCATTAAACAATTCATTCAGCAAATTCCCCGCACCGGTATATTACCCATTGTCAAAGAATCCGTGATGTCGATTATTAATAGGGTATGGAGGAGAGTTCCCCTTATGAATTTGGTCTACTACTAAAGGAGTCGTTAATTTAACTCTTAACGATAACACTGATAAATCTTCCACTCCTTCATTTAATTATTGCTACAGAGTCTTGTTACATAAATCGTGTTACTAAACGAGTCATTAGCAAATTAGCTGGTATTTTACTCTTTGCGCACTCTGATTGTTATTATGGGACTCGCCTAAGAAAATCGTGGATAACAGCATTTCATAATCTCTCCCTCCTATATTACGTCAATTTTATGGAACTTGCTGAATGGTTTTGCTAAACGAGCATCAATAAAAATTAATAAAAAACCCCATTTATAAGTTTAAGTCGTTGTTGAAGAAATCGATTACATAAGTCCCTAGCCCAATCGTTTAACGAATTTCCACCTGTGCATTCGTCATCCTGTTCAAAATTAATCAAATAAATAGATAAGCCATTATTAACAAGATCCACCTTTAGGTTTAAATTATTACTAAAAGACGATTAAATAAATTATTTACAAATCATTTAATACACTTATTTTATTGTTACAGTCATTAACTATTGTTCAAATTATCTAACAAATCTTATTCCCTTTATTTACATCATTAGGAGAAGATTTTAAAACAGTATCTTACTTCACATTAACTACACAGATTTTTATTACATGATATGACATGAGTTCTCTTGACTTAACCATCCCGACAAATCGTAAGTGTTATTTTTTGAAGAGAAACGTATTTCGTGGAATTCGACAATTTTATCATATACGCTGGTAATGTATCGATAGTTAGATTATTTCTTCCTCGAGCAGGTCGGACAGTTATAGTTAAAGTGATGGGTCAGCGTCTGGTGTCTTGAGTAATATCAATAGTAATTGGAGTTGCTGGTTTAGCCCAAATGGATCATTTAAACAAAAAAAACTTCAACGAGGCGTTCGATTAAACACTTTGTATTTTGAGAATTTAAATGCATCTTTAAGTTATGGCTATTTCTAGAAGGTTGTTGTGGGGAATAAGTACTCTATGGCTGCTATCTAGGACTTGTAAAATTAAGACATAATCAACAAATAAAATTTATTTACTTGAAGTACCGGCTCTATATTCTTGGGCCACAACGTCCTCTGGAAATCTTACTGTAGGATTTTGGTTGTTTGATGGATGATGCATTTTAGTTTATTGCAAATTACTGATCGGTGTCGAGTCAGTAGCGACACTTATAGAGTAGAGATATTATCGGGGTAGAAAACTACCGTAGACAAAGGTCGTGTTAACTGGTTAAACACGCGGTGTAGAATGTCCTTAGCTCGCACGCCTACTGTATGCCGGTGTGTCGTCAAGTCGTTGGAGCCATGCATCAATATTCGATCGATCAAGACGTTAAATGTCAGGTTGAGTATGTATATAAAATATTCTTTGATTGTGTTATTCACTTTCTTGATTCATTTCACTGTTTCTGGTGGATAAACACTCGTGGGCAGTTAAATTGGTTTGTAACAAGTAATATATAATTATATTTTTTCAAGTTATTGACTTTTAGCTGTTTTAGGGAGTTATTCTCTGGTTATTCTGTCTAAATGGGATCCTCCTTAGCGCAATTTCAATGGTGGATTTAATTCATTTATTTAATAAAATTGTTCTTAAAAAATTTAATTGTTATTGGATTTAGATTATAAGAAATTCTTTATTGCAATTGCCACAGATATAGCTCGAATTTTATTTACTATTTAATTCTATAATGGAATCCCTGCAATTATAAGTTTTATTTGGAAGTTTTAATTTCTAGATCATAAAACTAAAGGGAATTTGGAAAATCTTCATCCTTTATTGATTTTCTGATTTTGATTTTAGAAGTTAAATCCTAGCTCGAAGTAATTTAGTGGAAACCTGACGTTTTTGGGTACTGCATTGACAAACGATGATATTCAATTTATTGACTTCATTACAGTTACGCAATATATGGATTTTCCAGCAATTTTGGAGTCTATTGTATCTACATCATTTTATTTTCGTTTAACTCAATTTCGTTGATCTTAATTTTATTATTGTAAATGTTGTATCTAGAAGCTGTAGTGACTAAGGTTTTTCTACCTTTCCCTCTTTAGTAAATTCATTTGATTCCAAACATTATACTAACAACTACCGTATTTAGTTTAAGAAATTCCATTGGCCTTAAAACATGTTGTCCGAGGCTCATACTCACTATATTATTTAACCGTTTACCTTAGTAATTATTTGATTCTCAATATTATTTTAGGATTTTATAACTACTACACTATTTTTAATCTTTACTCAAGTAAATTTTGACTCTCTAAATTATATTGGGGTTTATATCAAGCTAGTTTATTAATTTTTGAGCGAAATAACGTCTCTAAATTTATAACTAAGTTTCTTTAACTTTTTATTAAAGTAAACATATCAAAGTTCATAACAACGATTTCACTTTTTTCTTTTTCTTATTTCCCCGTTACCTTCCCTTAAATTGACCTTAGGCGCATTGTGTTCATATTATAATTAGTGAGTGCCCACTGGACTACTCGTGTGATGATTTTGAGCCGTATGTAAATATAATTTAGGTCGAGTTTATGGAAATTGGGAGACGAGGAAACAGCCAAAAGACTATTTCCCCTTCCCCCTCTTCCCCTATACAGAATGATATTGACGTTCCAGCTCCTGCGTTCCTCACGCCGGAGCCTTCACGGGCACGAATCATTGGCGATATTCCACGCACTTACACGATTACGAATTGTGTGTCGGATTTTAATATCTTGTAGTGTGTTTCGGCTGTGGGCCGGAAAAATTTCGACAAATAAAACAAGGTTTTGTTTCTATTTAAAATAATTTATTAAAATATAAATTACCGATAATTACATTCATAGAAATCACACACCGCTCTCCCCACGCCGAAATCCAAGGATGTGACGTGGAGAGAGTTTCGAACAATACTCTCACTTACATCGTAATCTAAAACTGGTTTCAACGAGGATTCAAAATAACTTTCAAGTTTATGAAAAACTGAATGAACGATTAAACTGGTTAAAACTGGTTAAAATTGTGTAAAAATGAATCGGTATATATACCTATTGTACGACCCTGACCTTGCGTGTTCTTTTTGATTTAGTAAAACAAAATTTGACCTTGAGATTTTCTGGTATATTCTAATCTTTAATTTTATTATTTTTAAATTTTATTTGACAATCTTTCTTTTGAATTTTTGAATTGAATTATTTCTAATTCAAATTATTTGATTTTTATTTGATTTTCATGAAATTTAGTATTTTTTGATAAATTGTCAAATTCCGGTCAAATTGTTGGGTTTTCGTGTTATGTTTATGTTTATTTCGTGCGGATCTTGTTGCACTTTGTTATTATTTTAATTTACTTTTGTGTTTTATAATTTTATATTTAATTGTTCTCTCTCTCGCATTTTGATAGGGTTAATTAGTGTTTTAATAGGTTTGAGTTTAAATCTGCTTGTTATATTTGCATGTGTGTTACCGATTCATTTAAACATTTACAAGGCCGTCCGTGTTCTGGCCCAACACATGTTTGACCTTCATTTAACACTGCAGCTTTTGCATAATTTTTCTGTACGTGATGAATAGCAGCAATACTTTCATTTTCTATCTCTTTATTTCATCGAACTTTATGATTCTATGTTTCATTTCTTCTAAAGTTTTCAAGCCTTGTAACTTCAAAACTTTCTTCGTTTTATTAACATCAATGGCATTGTGAATTAAAAAATACTTTCAGATCTTCTTCTGTCAGGTTGTGTCGAACAACATTTATTGCTAACTTTTCAATTTTCTTTAAAAATTCCACAATCGAATCATTTCCTCTTCGATAAGATAAAGCAGCATTGAGATCACTTGCTAAATATAAAAGTAATTTATAAAAGCATTTTGTATTCTCATTTTGTAGTTAAACATCTGTTTGGTAAAATTTTTGAGTTGCTTCCATCGATAAGAATGCTTTGATAAATAATCCTATGTGATCTTCCGATGTTTGAGTAAGTTCAAAAAATTTATCCGTTTCTTCTATAAATTTTTCCACATCATCACCAACTTCAAATGTTTCAGGTAGTCGAATAAATTGCAGCATCGGCGTGGTCGTCATATTAGAAGAAGATTTAAGTTTATTCATAAATCACGTTTTTCAAAATATTTATTATTTAATCAAAAATGATATCTAATATATATGGAGAATTTTCCTAAATATAAATACTAATCCGAGCAATGTAATTATACAATTTCAACATACCACAAACATACGAATGTATAATAATATTTTTAAATACCTTACACGATATTTTCATTATTAAAATTAATAAATCAAAACTATTTTAAAAACTATAAAAACATGTAAATTTCATGAAAAATATAGCTTTTAAATTACCGACTGCTCATAATGTGTCCTTGACGCACATGGTTTATGACAGCCAGTGTAACATAGCAAATGGAATATTACCGACTCAAACTAAATCGCATTTATTTTCAAAAAAATAATAGTTAATATTTTTTTATTAAATTTATATATTGATTGATCTTATTTATTGGCATAACATTTTGTTATTTTAACAACATTTTGTCTTTCCAATTTATATAAATTAAATGGTCAATATTGATGACAAAACCAATTTTATAATAAACCACGAATGGAAAATTTTGAAGAAAATTGGCTCAGGTACTTTCGGAGAGATTTATTCATGCGTGAATATTTCAACGGGTAAAGAAGCAGCCGTAAAACTCGTGAAAAATGTAAGAAAATACAAAAATCAACTTTATTTTGAACACAAAGCACTGAGACTTCTTAAAGACGGCGAAGGGATTGTTAAAGTATTTGGTTTTGAAATCAGTCTTAATTCTTTATTTGCGGCTTTGGTAATGGAACAATTAGGCCCTAATTTGGAAGATCTGAGAATATATTGCGACGGTAAATTCTCTTTAAAAACCACTCTCATGCTGGCAGACCAAATGATTCGTAGAATAGAATTTTTACACAACAGCTATATTATTCACAGAGACATTAAACCTGATAATTTCTTAATGGGAAACGGGAAATTATTTAATATTGTATACATAATAGATTTTGGATTGGCTAAACATTACATCAACCCAATTTCCAAAGAACATTTACCGTTTAGAAAATTTCAGAACTTAACAGGAACAGCAAAGTATTGCAGTCTGAATGCTCATGCGGGATTCGAACAAAGTCGACGAGACGATTTAGAATCTTTAGGTTATGTATTCATTTATTTTTTAAAAGGATGTCTACCCTGGCAGGATATAGAAGTGAATAATAAATATGAAAGGTTTAAATTGATTTACAAAGAGAAACAAAGTTTAACGCTTGAAGAACAATGTCAACACTTACCAAGAGAATTCATGGCTTATATTCGATATTGTAAATGTCTGAACTTTCAAGAACGGCCAAAATATGATTATTTACGGAAGATATTTTGGAATCTTTTAGACAAACATTGTTTGAAATACGATTTCCAATTTGATTGGATTATAAAAAATTCTTAAAATTCAATGTAATCTTAAATTAACCAATTACGTAATCGAAAATTAACGGAATTGTTTCATTGTAAAACTTAAATATATCAAATAAATGTACAATCATTTATCATGACATTTTATATATATTTTACAGTTATATTTTTCAATTATTAAATTGTTTCATTCTAAAACTTAAATATATCAAATAAATGTACAGCCATTTATCATGACATTTTATATATATTTTAAAGTTATATTTTTCATTTATTAAAGATGATGATGATGATATATTTTTTTAATAATTAATATAAAAAAATTTTTGTTAGAGTTCACGAAAGAATTTATTTTTCGTGCTTACACATTTTAATTCATAAAATTGTTGGGCCAGAACACAGACGGCCTTGTAAATGTTTAAATGAATCGGTAACACACATGAAAATACAACATGCAGATTTAAAATAAAACCTTTTAAAACATCAACTA
This sequence comes from Schmidtea mediterranea, assembly GCA_022537955.1. NCBI lineage: Eukaryota > Metazoa > Platyhelminthes > Tricladida > Dugesiidae > Schmidtea > Schmidtea mediterranea. The sequence goes on along the minus strand of CM039682.1, from coordinate 27,905,284 downwards.
ACCCTGCTAAAATACGAGAAAGAGAACAATTAAATACAAAATTATAAAACACAAAAATAAATTAAAATAATAACAGAGTGCAACAAGATCCGCACGAAATAAACATAAACATAACATGAAAACCTAACAATTTGACCGGAATTTGACAATTTCTCAAAAAATGCGAATTTTATTAAAAATGAAATAAAAATGAAATAATTTGAATTAGAAATAATTCAATTAAAAAATTCAAAAGAAAAATTGTCAAATAAAATTTAAAAATAATAAAATTAAAGATTAGAATATACCAGAAAATCTCAAGGTCAAATTTTGTTTTACTAAATCAAAAAGAACACGCAAGGTTAGGGTCATACAATAGGTATATATACCGATTCATTTTTACATAATTTTAATCAGTTAATCCGTTTTACAAAACTTGAAACCAGTTTTAAGCCGAATCAATTTTCGTCTAACCAGTAGAGAGCGCAAAAATTTGATGTGAGTGAGATTGTTCGAAACTCTCTCCACGTCGTATCCTCGCAACCTCAAATGAGCTCTGCTTGGATTTCGGCGTGGGGAGAGGGAGTTATGATATGCTATGTGTGAATATTATAAACAACCATGATGTAAATGATATGACAAAATATATATATTAAATCAAAATAGATCTTCTTTCCTGTCGAAATTTTTCCGCCCACAGCCGACACATATCACAAGCTCTTAAAATCAAATATACAATCGAAAATCGTGTAAGTGCGTGTATTATCGCCAATGATTTCGTGCCCGTGAAGGTCCCGGCGTGGTGAACGCAGGGGCTGAAACGTCAATATCATTCCGTATAGTGGAAATTGGTGAAGGGGAAATAGTCTTTTGGCTGTTTCGTCGGCACTCATTTCCTATAAACTCAACCTAAATATTATTTACAACTCACGACTCAAAATCACCACACCGAGTAGTCCAGTGGGCACTCTTAAACTATTAATATCGACACAAACTTATCTTAGGATCAATTCGGGAAAGAGTACAGGAAAAGCGATGTCATTAAATTGTTGCTATGATCTTACACGAAACTTTGAAAAGTAAAACTCTATTGATTAGTAATATGTCCAAAGTCAACTAATAGTTAAAAAATTGATCTTAATTAAATAAAAAAATTGATGTTTAAGGCCCACGTAAAATATATGCCATTTACTCCCAAACTAATAAATAGCAGTAAAAATCCAAAATGTTTATAAACTTATTCTCGTTTAATATTTTCAATTACGTTTCTGGTATGAAGTTTTCAAAATCCTAAAAAGTTTATTTTTAACAAAGGGTGTTTTTATATTCGGGCTTATTATTTAACTTAAAATCAGTAGATAAAGTATACATTGAATATTTGTGTATAATTGAAATTTATCGACCTAGTGTTGTTAAAATGTAATTTAAGAATTAAATTAGTAATAAATTGTAAACATCATAACTCTTTTATAGCTTCTGAAGTATAAAATTACATTTATTAGATCTGAAATTTAATGAAAAGCATTGTTTTAAAATAATATTAGGTATAAATCAACTAATCCTAGCAAACCCAACCCGTAAATTGCCGAAATAGGACTAATCCATATAACTAACCCAACCAAAAATGAACGGAATAATTCGTAACTATGAATGTAAGAATTAAAAATAAACTGAAATAGATGAATTTGAAAGTAAACCAACGGAATATAAATCAAATAAAACACGATACAGTGGTTAAATATAAGATGAAATGCCATAACCCAAAAATTAAACGAGAATAACTAAGACAAAGCGGAATAACCGATATATTGATCTAAATTACACCACTTAGAATGACAGATAATTATAGGCGAAGGCAACTGCAAGCGGAGGACATCAGAGGATGAGGCTTAACATTTTTATCAGACTATTTCAACCTTTTTGAGTATTAACTAGACTCGACAATCTTCCAGAACAACCTTAGTCCATCCCAAGACCTAGAGAGCGACAAAAAATGTAAAACCGACCGGACTATAAACGGAGATACACTGTGCATTAAGTAGCGAGGTCCTTATCAACATGAATTTTGCCATTACGCAAAACCAGACTCCATTTTCCAAAATCTCGCAAACAGCCAATTGACCCATGAAACTCCGTCATGCTCATAACCCGTGCACCATCCCGGAAGCAAATATTAGATAACTAGAATGTACCCCGACCACATAGACGATCTCATTCTAATAAAATGTACCGTAAGGATTTTGTTAATAAAATAAAACTTAAATATATAGTACCTTGGGTTAAAATGGTTGACAGGTTCTTTCCGCAACATTTTGGGAGATGATAGATCTGATGGTTATGAGAGTTATGGGGATCTAAAATGAGATCAAAAAATTTCAACTGCAGATTATCCAGATATGAAAACAATTCCTTCCATGGGATCTGATGTTTTGGAAATGATAGGCTTAATCGTTATTAAAATTAGAGAAACCTAAAGATTCGATAATCTCCTTTGTAAGGATCGGATATGTAAATGCGACAAATTTCTGCCTGTCCTGATAACCCTGAGAAATGGACGATAGTTCTTCTTACATTTTGAAAAATTAATGATTTGATTGTGTGAAATTTGGATATTGGCTTGAACTATCAAAGTAAAGGTAACTTCGAATTACACCTTTAATAATAGTGTTCATTTTTCTCAATTGGGATTCTAAAAATAAATAAATGGATTTTAAATAAATGGATTTTAAATATGTTATTTATAATAATTTCTTTGCGTTTTTTTTCTTGTTATTAAAACGAATAAACAAATTCCAAGCCTATTCCTTACATTTTGACGAGAACCACAAAATGAATAAATAAATCCTAAGTATATATTTTAAATAATATCGTTACATTTTCTCAAATAGAATCATGAAGGGGTAAATAAATGTTAAAACTGTTTTAGACGATAATCTTACATTTTCTCAAGTAGAATTATGAATATGGGTAAATAAAGGTTAAAGCTGTTTTAGACAATAATTTTTCATTTTCACAAATAGAATTATTTAAATCTGCGTAGACAAGAGCAAATACAATTTTGGTTATAGGGTTTGCGTTTTTCTCAAATAGAGTTATAGAGATGAATGAGTAAATTCGAAGATGTTTAGATAAGAGTTTTATGTTTCCGAGAGAGATCAGCTAAACGAATGATCGAATTTCAATGATAGTTTATTGATTAATAATTCTTTATGTTTTTTAGGTCCATAGAGTTAAATTTTTAGAAACCCCGAATTTAATGACGAGGAATTTTACGCGTCAATTTAGTTTAATTTTTCATAAGCTAGCTGTCAGCTTGTTCATATGGTTTCATTTGTAGGTTTTCTCACCTACCATGGCTAGTACTCCTCTACTTCCCCAATGAGAGAAGTGACGCGCGAGAATAGGAACGAATAGCTCTAGCCCCAGTATATATATTCTACCGCGCTAATTATTTTCTCCTTTGAATAAGGTACGCAACCCATAAAAACAATGAGTCTTCTCTACTCGCATGACCCCACCTTAGACCGCCAGCCCTATCACTTACGCCTGAATATTGATGTTATGCCCTATAATATATTATTTATCGTTTCCAGAGGACTCGTGGATTGACGCGTCCCGGGTTACACTTCGCTTCCCGGCACATTCAGCTGCACGGTGCCGGCAGGCGATGTAGGACGCGGGATTCTCAATTTCACCGGTCAGAGAATTCCGCGGAGAAGATCAGAAAACCGGAGATGACTTGGACCTTCTTTTCGTTGCGATCAAACGAGAGCCCGGCCGAAATCCGGCGCGGGAAATAAGAGGTCAAGCGGAGCACCTCCTCGCACGTTTGGAAGAACATCAAAGACAAACGGCCCAGCAAATCCGAAAGGCGCAACAGCACTTAGATGAGATCAACCGGGATATTGCGGCCGGATTGATCCAAAGTACGGATGGGTATGCCCCGCCGTACAACACATCGTTCAATTTGGACGATCCCAGAGTGAACGGACCAATGGAGGCGATCAACGTGGTAGTCCCACGCCAATTATGGACCGGAAGAGGAGGACGTGCGAATGAAGGGTCAAGCGTCCATCGCGAGCATCCATACGCTCGGGGGCCGCCAAGAACCAGTTACGATCGGCACCATTAAAGACTAAATTCATTACCATGAGTTTTCTTGTGTGTATTCAATATAAATGTTTAGTTAGGTTATTTCTTGTTATAGCATTAATTAAAAATTGTTTAACTAAGAATGGAAAATATTAGTTAGAATCTGACGTCATAAGATATAAGTCCGGTTGTACATTTAAATAACTTCTATTATCGGTGAAATTAATTTTTCCTTTACTGTAGACATGAATCCCCACAAGATCTTGCAACACGAATTGGCAAAGGCCCAAATGACAATCAAAGACTTCCACCGACAAATCTTGCAATTGACGACCGAAGTTCAGCTGACAAAAAGTACTTGGATGGAACCGAACAAGGCCAAACGCCTGTATCAAAAATTAACAGCGATGCAGAAGGGTTGGGTTGAGGAAAAGCAGCTCAACCAAAGCCTGAAGACGCAACTTAAGGGCTTAGAGGTGGCGCTGTCTGCATGTCAAGAAGGAGCAGCAGTGACCTACCCCTTGGTTTTTGCCCCGGCCCAACTAGCATATCGAGAGGCCACATCGACTTCAAAGCCAGCTGCCAAACAGGTTAAACACCGCTCCGGGAGAGCTGAACGGGCCAAACGACGGGCCATTCAAGTAAAAGACCCGAAGGCGTGAAAGGTGTATTAAATGTTTTATCCAATAAAAATTTGTTGAATATTGTATTCGTTTGATGAATTTTGAATTCTAATTGATACAGTCTGAATTGAATTAAACCCATGCACATATCGTCAATCAGTCAACGAGCCAGAGACACGAATCTAACCGTCTATTATCAGCAAGGGACGAAAATGACAAATCGCACGTAAACCTTCTAACGGTAGTGCGTTGGACCCAATTTGAGGTCGGGCCAGAGCAGTTCAGACGTGGCGCTCACCTTTAGCGACCTCAAAACTTTGCCTAGCAACGGGTAATCATTGGGAATAGGAAAGAAAATTTTCATCTGGGGTCAAGGTTGTCAAAGACCATAACCCCACAAAATATATTATATAAAAAATAAATTATGATTTGGAAAAAAGAAAATAATATTAGAAATTCAATAATATAAAAAAGTAAAAATTATATAAACATAACAAATTTTTATTCATTGTCATTTTCTGACACACGTATACATTTGCGTAAGACTACAATATCATTGCTATCACTCGAATTATTTTGTTTATCGTCTTGGGCAATTATTTTTGTATTATTATTACTAGTCTCCTGTGTTGATAATTCAGAAATTTTTAGAACGAAATCAGTTATTAAAGATTGTGTTTGGTTTCGTGTTAAACAATTATAAAGTTCTCTGTAAGATGCCATTATTGATTTAAGTTCACGTTGAAATTTTTCAGCTCCTTCTTCATCAAGATCATGTTGTTCAAAATGATTACCTAATTTACTTTCAAGATCAAGACCTTCTTTAATTAGAGTTGCATTTAAAACAGTAGGATCCTCTTCGTCATTATCGCTATGTTCCTTGTCATGGTGAGTCTTAAGGGTGAGGTCCATAATTTCATTTTCACTCAAGCTTTTATCAACTAACAATTCCTCTATATCTGCAAGTGATAGATCATCGAATCCATCTCCACCAATTGTATGTGCCAGTGTTATGATGTCAATATATTCAGTGTTATTATGGATGATAGGATCATTGCTTTTGTACATTCTGGTCAAACATTTTTCTAACATGAGTTCAAAGTTGATGGCTTTAATTCAGCTAGTGCTAATCCAACTTGATTAATGCAGTCCATAATAGAAAATTGTTTTCATTCATAGATAACTGTTGCTTCTTCATTCTGTGCATTTTAAATGTAGCAATTATCCCTTGGTCGAGCGGTTGTATTAAGTATGTAATATCAGGCGGTAGAAAACAAAATTGCACATTTGGGTGATAAAAGACCGGATGACCAGGGCATTATCTAGAATTAAAAGAACTTTAAATTATAGCCATTTTGCATTTATTTATTGTCTAACTTCTGGGACGAAGTACTTCTGAAACCATTCTGTAAAGATTGCAGTCTTCACCCAGGCCTTTTTGTTTGCCAACCAGTGAATGGCAATGTATTGAAATCTACACCTTTCATTGAACGTGGTCTTAAGGCACGATTTACTAGCAGTGGTTTTAACATACGTTCTCCTGAAGCATTGGAACAAAATACCAATGTAACACGGTCCTTTGCTACTTTAAAACCACCGGCAGTTTTCTGCGATTTCACAACATAAGTTCTGCTAGGTAATGTTTTCCTAAAAAGGCCGCTTTCATATGCATTCCAAACTTGATCTGGGATGTATCCTCTATCTTCAATAATTTTTTTAAGTTTTTGATGAAATTCTTTAGCAGCCAATTCATCTGCAGATGCAGTTTCTTACATAATTTTTACACTGTGGAGAGCATGCTTTTTAAGAAAATCTGTCATCCAACCTATACTTGCAGAAAATTCAAATTTTTTGTTTGACTGAGATGAAGTGCCTCGCTCAAGTTCTTTAATACGTTTATAGATTCTTAATGCTATTTGCTAGATAGTAATTTCGTCTACTGGTATTCTTTATTGTGATTTATCTTCAATCCATACTACCAAAGCTATTCCCATTTTCTCTTTAGCACTTATTTTTGTTCCAGAACATACGGATTTTCTAATTGCAGTTTCATTTTTCTTAGTCGTTCTTATGGTAGCTTCGTGAATTACAAAATGCTTTCCTACAGCCGTTGCACCTTGTCCTTTTGCAAGTTGATCTAAAATTTTAATTTTAGTATCTAAACTAATCGCTTTCCTCTTCGATTTTATTACAGATGAATTATGTGACATTATGTTAAGGGTACCAAAATAAATTTAATCTATAATTATAATTAATAATACAAAGATTTGAAAGTTATCTAAAACTTACCTCTTATTGGGTTAATAAATCTATACGAGCACCTTATTTTACTTATAACTTGTTAAACATTCACAACAACTAAACGTTTTTTCTTTCCAATTCTCAAAACCAAACCAAATTGCATACAAAGTACATTACGTTTTTTCTTTATGTATATTTCGGGGAATCCCATCCAAAGAGAAAACATACACAGATAATCGACATAATATAACTGAATTCTGAAGAATATAATGCGAAGTTAAAATGTATGTATACATAATTTGTGAAAAATTAAAATAAAAAAAATTAATAGAATATTTAAAATCGGGTTAAAACAAAGCAATTCGTGTAAAAAGAGAGAAAAAATTCTTTTTAATTCGTGTTAAATCAAATTCGTGTAGAAACAATTCGTGTAAAAACAGAATTAGGTGTATTATTATTATTATTATTATTATTATTATTATTATTATTATTATTATTATTATTATTATTATTATTATTATTATTATTATTATTATTATTATTATTATTATTATTATTATTATTATTATTATTATTATTATTTTTATTATTATTATTATTATTATTATTATTATTATTATTATTATTATTATTATTATTATTATTATTATTATTATTATTATTATTATTATTATTATTATTATTATTATTATTATTATTATTATTATTATTTGTCTAAACATTAGTAAACTGTTTTCATTTCCTTGATGAAGCAATATTAGTTTTTCGAGAGCGCATTTACTTAGACTTTAAATTTGTCACTACTTTATTGTTATGTTGGGTTTTTAAAGAAGGTCGGTGTTTAGGTCTGACTCCTTGGTGTCATTATTTACTCAATTCAATTAACCAAACACAATAAGATTTATTTTCAATCTATATATCACAACTTTATTCACAACCTTCACAAAAATCAATTCAATTCACAATACTCTGCACAATTACTCTGCACATATTCACAATCAATGCATAGGGATACGTCTTCTAAAGGGAGATGTCTCTGTCTGGTACGCAATTCTTTAATTTGTTTGGCTGATTGATATCCCTTCTAAGATTATTACCTTCTTTGCTGAACTCTTGGAAATATTCTCTTCGACCAACTGGCAATTTTGTTGATTTGCTTTTCCATTTTATACTTATCTCGCAAATCAGATCACCCGCAAACCAAATTGGTTTTGGCATTTTTGACATCTCTCTTTCTAAAATTAAATTAGATACTTCAGGGCTCCCGGGGTTTCCGTTTATTTATAATAATTATATTGATGGCGGGTTCCCCTTTTATCCAAGGTTTCCTTCGTCAACAAATTTCGTTTTCCGTAATTAGAAAATTTGTTGACTTCCCGGGTTTTCTGTTGGCTCGAACTTCCCATTAGCTCGGATTTCCCATTAGCCAATTAATTTTTAATTAATTTCTATTTTTATTAAATATTTCCTTCTGTCGAACCCCCAATCGATTTAATTTTATTATATTTGGATTCGTCTTGTCATTTGGAATCCGTCCATATCGGTTTCCCCCGATAAATATTTATTTTAAAATTTTTGATTGATTTTGCCTTTTTAATTATTATTTCGAATATCAATGTTTTTATTGATTTTCCATTTTACTTTTGTGAAGTTTGTTAACCCCATCAGTTATAATCTCATTGGAATAAATATTAAAATTGTAACAAATTTATAATTAAGTAATAAATTCAAATTAAAACGGATATTTACTCAATAAACAATTTAAATAATCAAAGAAGAAATCTAATACAACACAAAATTAATATGTAATTGTTTGTTTATTGTTCAACATTTCCTCAATGAAATTATATAGTTATGAAATTTGCAAACTTTCAACTTATTGGTAACTCTTAACAATTTGAGAAGTTTCAGATGTTTCAATTTGTTGAATCTTTTTCACAATTGTTTCAGAGCTTTCACCTTGCTGCACACTCTTGATTATTTGTGAAGTTTCAGAAGTTTCTCCTTGCTGAATTACTTTACTTGACGGAGTTCCAAGAAATTCTCCACTTTGAATGCTCTCAACAATTGTTTCCGACATTACTCCTCCCTGAGAACTTCGCACGACCTTTGACTTTTCAGAAGATTCGTCTCGAGAAGTTTTAATTATTTCCGGTTCGTTATCTAAATAATAAAAAATAAAAATTTATCATCAAAAAATTAAAAATGTCACCATTTTTCATCACAACCAATTTACCGTTTCTAATTTTCAAAGCTGACCATTTATTATCCATCCAAATATAATAAACTCCATCCAATACCTTTGACTTATACCATGTATTTTCAAACTTCAAATATTGAACTCCATTCTCCTCCTTCATTTCTAGTTGAACTTCTTGTGTAACAACTGTCTCTTGAACGGAAACCCTCACAATTGAATCGCCTACCCTTACAAAATCATACCCGTCTTGATTTTCTATCAATCTCCAGTCATTCGCAAAGAACAAATATTTTTTCCCATTTATCGTTTTCAAACGAATTTTACCGCTGCTAAATGCCACAAACCAATTGTCATTTTCCACAAAGAGCTGCATCCAATTGTCATTAAACCAGATGTAATAATTTCCGTTTTCAACCTTTACTTTATACCATTGGTTTTGATATTTCACATAACGCTCGCCTTCTTGAACTTTTATTTGCAAAGTCTTGCCATTCACTTGAACATTTTGCACTCCGTCATTGTAATCAAATTTCGTCCATTTATTTCCGATTTTTATAAATGGCTCATTGTTAAGAATCTTAAACAATACCCATTGTTCATTGACTTCTATTAGATAATCATCATTTTCTATTTTGAACTTAAACATATCTTTATTTATCTTTGCATAAAGAGTTCTTTCATTAATATCGAATTTTATCCAAAGTCCGTCAATTAATAAAAACATTTCATTGTTTTCATATTTAAATTGAATCCACTTTGAACCAATTTTCAAGCTGGTCAATCCGTCAATGTAACGAACTTTGAATTGTCTTCCATTTATGACAAGAACTTGATTTCTTTCTCGAACGATAAACCTTGTCCAGTTATCATTGATGAAAATAAAGAAATATCCATCGACGATTTTGAATTTCGTCCATATCGATCCGATTTTTAGAAAACTTTCATTGCCAATAAATTTAACAGCAAACATCTCCCCTCCATAAGACGTATATTCAATACCTTCTTTGATTATCAATTCCACCCATCTGTCTTCGATGTTAACAGAAAATTTCCCCTTTTCCAATTGGAATTCATACCACAACTCGCCAAAGAAAACGAAACGTTTTCCGTTTTCAAACTTAACCCTGACCAGTTTACCGCCAATTTCAAAATACGTTTCATCATTAACAATCTTCAACAACACCCAATCGTCGCTGACAAAAACCCAAATTTGATCAGTAATAAATTTCATTTCAATCCAACTCTGTCCCAGTTTGATATAATTTCTCGATTTGAAAAATCTCGTTTCGATTTGTTTATTGTTTAAAACATAGAAAAACTGATTATCGATTATCACAAACTCAATCCAATTATTATTGATTTCAAGGTAAAATTTTCCACTTTCAATTTTCATAAGCACCCAAAATCTGTTGATTAAAACAAGCAATTCATCGTTTTCCTTGAATTTGATTCTTAATATTGTTTCTTGATTTTCCCAAAAGAATTTTCGGTTTTTTATAATCAATTTAATCCATTTATTTCTGACAAGAACCATTATTGAATAATTTTCACCGAAATAAAACTCTTTCCATTGATTATTTAAATTTATCAAATATTTGTTGTCAGATTGTTTGATTTTTAATTTCAAGCCTTTTATTTTTACGATTTTCTCCTCATCATCCAACGAAAACGTTTCCCATTGACCTCTATGTTGATAATAAATCTGTTTATTTTCTATTTTCATTCTACGCCAACGATGATTGATAAAAACGAAATATCCATATTTATATTTATATTTATTTCTTCTATGCGTATATTCATCCCTTATGACTTCAGATTCGCCTTCGGTTATTTTTTCTGGTTCGTTTGGTTGAGTGGTTATAGTGGTTTGATCTACATCTTCAAAAGAACCTGTCTCCTTGATTTTCTTTAAATCTACCAGAAGCCATTTATTATCTTTTTTATAATAAACAATATTATTATCAAATGTCATTTCATACCAGTTTTCTTTTGATTCTATTTGCCATTGATCATTTTCAAATCTAATCTTTAGAAAGAAATCCCCAATTTTTAGTCTGAATGTATTTCCATCAACAATCTCTATCGGAAGAAGCTCAACTCCAAATTGATAGTATTCCAATCCTTGCTTAGTGATTATTTCCCACCATCTATTGCCTATTTTATGTAACCATTTATTTTCCGAAAATTTCACTTCAATCAATGCATTTTTTATTTGATAGCTTAGAGTTCCATTTATATTGTTTAATAATAAGTCTCGATTATTTATATGATAATATTGTTTTCCGCGATTAAATTTGATTGGATAATCATAGCTCGCATCACGAGTTTCACCAATGACAATCCACAAACCGTTTAACTTATAATAGAAGTTATCATTTCTCCATTCAATTTCATACAAATTTTCATCAATATTTATGTGAAGTTTACCCTCTACAACTTTCACTGAAACCCAGTCACCTTGGAATTTACATCTGAATTCATTTTCATAAAACTCGACCTCTAACCACTGAATAGACATTCTGATAAATAATCTCGAGTTTTCGAATTTCACAGCAAACATTGTTCCTTGGATTTCAATTTGGATTTTTTCGATTCCAAAAACAATCCGATGCCAAATTTTGTTGAATTGAAAATGGAGTTGTCCATTAATTACATTATACGGATACCAATTATTGGATATTTCAATCATATGCTTACCTTGTCTATCCAATGTCTTTTTCCAGATTCCATTGAAATTCGAATAAATATCATTGTTTTCGTATTTTGTTTCAATCCAAATCTCACCGTATTTATAGGAAACGCGAGTATTTTCAAATCGGATTTCTATTAGCACTTCGTCTTCAATGACATAAAATTTATCGTTTACTAACGAGACTGGAGTCCATTCGTCGTAGATCTTCAAAAGAAGAATTGAATCATATAGGTATACTTCAAACCATTGCAATCCTAGTTGATAGAATACTTTTCCTCCGTCTTGTTTGGTTTGAATAATTTTATCTCCAATAGTCATTATCATTTGATTATTTTGGAAGTAAAATGGAACCATATTGTCCCCGATTTGTGTATAAATGTTATCCGTTTCAAAGCTTACAACAACCCAATATTCATTTATATAAAAGTAGACTTCGTTTTCATAATAAAATATCTGATACCAAGAATCCTTCCATTGAATGTAATTTGTTTCATTTTGTTTTTTGAAATTCAAATTGATTCCATTAATGTTTATTTGTGATCCAGTGACTGGGAAAGGCAAATCTTTATTTTGTTTTGAAATTTCTATTAGATTTTCTTGTGGATTGACATACTTTCCATCCTTTTTATACTTATTTAAAATCTTTTTCACTTGTTTTTTACGAATTTTTCCCGACACCGAAAAATCAATAGAAATTTCTCCTTTCGATTTTACCGATTTTCTTTTAAATGATTTTGGTTTAGTGATTTTCGGTGTTGTTGTAAGATTGGGAATTGTTGTTTTTTTCGTTTCAATCGGTATTACTGTCTGAGATTCTGTTTCATTTTGGATTTGATATTTCCCGTTCCTTTTAATCAATCGTCTCCATTTATTTTCATACCAAATGTCAATTTGTTGATCTTTGATTCTAAATTTGTAATCTTGATTCCCATATCGAACATACCAATCGTCATATTTCCCACTGAGTTCCAACCAGTCATCCAGAAACCAAATGTAGATGATTCCGTTTTTCATTTTCATTTTATGCCAATCTTCCAAATACATTGCATACGTATTAGTGTTGTCAAATTTAATTCTTAACCGCTGGATTCCTGGATATATTAATTCACCGTTTTTATAAATGAATTCGATCCATTTATCCCCAAAATAAAAATGAAGTCGACCGTTAATAATCCTAACATCAAACCATTTCAAACCCACTTTAATCATATGCTTTTTAACTTTTATCCTAAAGGGGAAATATTCTTCATTTATCAGAATGGACAACGATTTCTGTTCGACTTTCAGCCGCAACCAGATTTCTTCGATGAAAACATAGACAATGTCATTTGTTACTTTATACCGAACCCAATATCCATCAATTTTAATGTGCGTAAATCCATTAATGTAACTGAATTCGAATTCCCGATCCCCTTCCAAAATGTATTGCTTTCTATCCCTAAGATAAAATCGTGTCAATTTCCCATTAATTTCAACATGATAATGTCCATTAACAATTTTGAACTTTATCCAATGACTTCCAAGTTCAATATATAATTCCCCGTCAACAATTTTCACTGGCAGTTCAATCTCACCACTTTTAATGAATTCTTTTCCATCCTTAATCAAAATTTCGACCCATCTCTCGTTAATATGGACATAAAACCGATTATTTTCAATTTTCATCTCATACCAAACTTGGCCCAGTTGAATCAATCGTTTTGCGCTTTCGAATTTCACTTTGAAAAACTTCCCACTGATTTCAATATAATAATCCTTTTCGATCATTTTCAATAATTTCCAACCTTCAACGAAAATCCAAAACTGTCCAGCAATAACTTTCGTTTCAATCCAAATTTGGCCTAATTTCAAGTATTTTTTACCGTTAGAAAATCTGATTCTGATTTGATGATTGTTGTTGTTTATGTAATAATTGTTATCGCTGATTTCAAATTTTATCCAATAGCCGTCGATCTCAAGGAAATAATAATTCGAATCGAGTCTTAGAGGAAACCAATTTTTCTCTATTTTGATTATGAATTGATTGTCTGTTTTAAATTTAAATTCCGTTGCGGTTTCTTGATTAATTAAATAAAATTTTCCATTGATTATTTTTAAATTTATCCACCGATTAATTGTCCGCACGGAAATTGAATTCTCGTCGTCAAGGAATTGACTTTCTCGCCATTTGTCAATTAAATAAACATTTAACACTTTATCCAGTCTTTGGAATTTCAATTTTTTATTGTTGATTTTTATACTCATTGTCGCGTTGTCGGAATTAAATTCAATCCACTTTTGTTTAGATTTATAGAAAAATTTTTGATTTACAATTTTAAATGCGTACCAACGGCCATTGACCAAATAATACCGGCCATAATATTTTCCGTATTGTTTCTTGTGCTTCTTCTGTTGACTAGTGTTTGAAAGATCGAAATCATCTGTTCTTTCAACGGCTTCGGAATCTAAGACACTAGAAACATCGAACAATTCCCATTTGTCTTTACTCTTAATGTGAACTTTTTTATTCGAAAATTTTATCTCATGCCATTTGTTGTTGATTTTAATTTTCCAGTATCTATTTACAAAGTTCACTTCTAATATTGAATCAGCGAATTTCAGTTGGAAAGAGTTTGCATCAATAATTTCAATTGGTAAGATTTGGTCACCAAATTGAAAATATTCTTCACCGTGCTTTGAAAGAATTTCTAGCCATTCATTTCCAATATAATGAAGAACTGTTGACTTTGTAAATTTAATTTTAATCCAATGGTTTTTCAACCGGTAACTCAAAACTCCAAATCGTTTTCGTAGCAAATATTCTCGATTATTCATGCGATAATATTGTTTGCCTTTAATAAATCTGATTGGATACTCCATTGACGCATCTTCATTTTTACTGATGATGATCCATGCATCGTTCATTCTGTAATAGAAGTGATCATTTCTCCATTCTACCTCATACCAATCTTCATCGACCTTCATGTGAAGTTTACCCTTTACAACTTTCACTGAAACCCACTCGTCTTGGAATTTACATTTGATTTCATTACTGACAAACTTGATCTCTATCCATTGAATTGATATTCTGATAAGTAATCTCGAGTTCTCGAATTTTATAGCAAATAAAGTTCCTTGAATTTCAATTTGAATTTCTTCGATTCCAAACACAATTCGATGCCAAATTTTGTTGAATTTGATATAGAGCTTTCCACGAATGATATCATATTCATACCATTTGTTGTTTATGTCAATTAGATGTTTGCCAGTTCTATCCAAAGTCTTTTTCCATATTCCATTGAAATTCGAATAGACGTTTTCGTTTTCGTATTTCGTTTCAATCCAAATCTCTCCATATTTGAAGAATACGTGAGCGTTTTCGAATCTGATTTCGATTAATTCTCCGTCTTCAATAACGTAAAAGTTGTTGTCAATGAAAACTACCGGAGTCCATTCGTCATAAATATTTAAAAGAAGGATCGAATCGTATAGATAAACTTCAATCCATTCTGATCCAAGTTGATAAAATAATCGGTCTCTTTGTTGTTTTGTTTGAATGATTTTATCGCCGACATTGATTGTCAATTGGTTGTTTTGAATCTGAACCGGGACCCAATTTTCTCCGATTTTCGTATAGATCGTATCAGATTCAAAGCTAACAACTGTCCAATATCCGTAGATATACAAGTAAATATTCTCTTCATAATAGAAAATCGGATACCAATAATTTTTCCACTGAATAAAATTTGTGTTTTTCGATTTTTTAAATTTATATTCGATTTCATTGATTACTATTAATAATTGATTATCGATTTCCTTAATTTTAAACGGAAAAGATTTCGCTCGTTCTGATTCGCTAATTAGCCGAATTTGCGGATTAATATATTTTTTGTTCTTTGTATACTTATCAAGAATTATTTTCACTTTTTTTTGTCTTTCTTTTCTCGATTTCGTTTTTTTGATACTTTTAATCAATGTTTTAATGTGAGATTTTTGAATTTCTGATTGTTTTTGTTTCTTTTTTTTAGTTTGTTCATTAGAATTTATGTTTTCATCTTTTTTTGTCGTTTCCGATGTTTTTGTTGCACTCTGAGTTGTGTAAGAGGTCTTAAATTTATGTGGTCTTGTATGATGAATTGGTTTGTTAGAAAAGACATATAGAATTTCATTTTCTATTCTTATGACACATTGACCATTGTATTGCTCAACGACTTTCCATTTGCCTTTATGACGAAAATGAATTTTATTATTAAATACATCAAATTCATAATTCTGATTGTTATATCTTAGGTACCATTTGTCATTCTCTACTTCAAGCTCCATCCATTTATCAACAAACCAAATATAAAATTGATTTCGTAGAATTTTCAATTTGTACCACTTATTTAAATAGAAAAGAAATTTTTCTCGCTGCTTCAGTCGAATTTCCACTGTTTTAAATTTATATTTCTGCAAAATCGATTTCCTTTTGGAATTATAGACAAATCGGATCCATTTCCTTTCTAGATAAACGTAAATAGAGTTATTAATAATTTTTAACTTTAACCAACGATCACCAACTTTAATATAACGGATTTTATTTTTTACTTTGTATTTAAAAATCTCTTCTTTGATAATTAAAAACAATTTTTTATTTTTTATTAATAATTTTAACCAAATCCCTTCAATTGAAATAAAGAGGTCCGTTTTCACCAGCTTATACCGGGTCCATAATCCGCCGATTTTTATGTGAGTATATTCATTGTTAAACGAAAACTCAAAACTTCTATCATTTATTGTTATTTGATTTTTTTTATTTTCAATCAAATATTCCGTCCAATTTTCATTGAGTTTTATTTGAATTTTTTCATTGACAATTTGGAATTTTCTCCAGTGATTATCGATTTTTAAGTAATGCTCTTTTCCCACTATTCGAACCGGAATTTCCGTTTTTCGATAAATGAAATAGTCTTGACCATCTTTTATTGTGAATTCAATCCAAAAGTTATCAAAACTAACGTAAAACCTTTCGTTTTCTATTTTCATTTCCAACCAATTGTCTCCCATATTTATCAGCTTCTTACTGTTGAGGAATTTTATTCCAAACACTTTTCCGCCAATTTCCAAAAATTCATTTTCATTGAGAATTTGAAAGGAAATCCATTTTCTTTCGATTAAAATCCAATATCTTTCATTGATTATTTTAAATTCCATCCAATTTTGATCGAATTCTAGGTATTTTTTCCCATATAGAAATCGTATTCTTTTCATCTTATTATTAATTATTACATAGAAATAATTCTCTTTCACTTCAAACCTTAACCACTGACCGTCGATTTGTAGAAGATACCAATCTTCTTCAATTCTAATTGGAATAAATTGGTTATCTAAGTTGACAGAAAATTGATTATCTGGTGCAAATCTAAATCTGATCAAAGTTTCTTGATTTTGTAAGAAAAACATTCCGGTTTTTATTTTCAATTTAATCCATCGATTCAAAGTCCTGATAGTTAAAGAATCCGATTCTTCACTATTTATTTTATATTGTCTCCATCTGTCAGAGAGGTAGACAAAATATTTTTTTTCTTCTTTATAGATTTTTAATTCCTTTTCATAGATTTTCACATCTGCCACATTATCAATCCAGGGAAAAGCAATCCATTTTTCATTTTGCTCATAAAAATAGTCCTCATTGATTATTTTAAATGGAAACCATTTGTTCTCCCAACGAAAAACCCACGGAAAATGAGATTTGGAAATTTCCTTTGTAATAAATTTAGTTGAAGTTTCCGGAGTTTTAGTAGAGGCAAATTGCGTGTAAAGTTCGAAATTGAAAACATTCCACTTTTTATTCTCCTCATAATAGACACCTTTTTCATCGAATTTAACCGCAAACCATTTTCCTAGAATTCCGATTTCCCAATATTGCTTTATGTATCTCAGGATTATTTCAACACGTTTTATTTTAACGAAAAAAGAATTTTCATCAATGATCCCAATTGGCGAAAGTTGGTCTCCAAATTGATAAAAATCCTCTTCATGTTTATGTTTTATTTCAAGCCATTTATTCCCAATTCTGTGATATGTTTTCTGATTTTCGACTTTAACCCTAATCCAGTGATTTTTCAGTTTATACATTAGTTTACCATTAACTGATTTCAATAAGTGATTCTTATTATTTATACGATAATATTGTTTGCCTTTAATAAATCTGATTGGATACTCCATTGACGCATCTTCATTTTTACTGATGATGATCCATGCATCGTTCATTCTGTAATAGAAGTGATCATTTCTCCATTCTACCTCATACCAATCTTCATCGACCTTCATGTGAAGTTTACCCTTTACAACTTTCACTGAAACCCACTCGTCTTGGAATTTACATTTGATTTCATTACTGACAAACTTGATCTCTATCCATTGAATTGATATTCTGATAAGTAATCTTGAGTTCTCGAATTTTACAGCAAATAAAGTTCCTTGAATTTCAATTTGAATTTCTTCGATTCCAAACACAATTCGATGCCAAATTTTGTTGAATTTGATATAGAGCTTTCCACGAATGATATCATATTCATACCATTTGTTGTTTATGTCAATTAGATGTTTGCCAGTTCTATCCAAAGTCTTTTTCCATATTCCATTGAAATTCGAATAGACGTTTTCGTTTTCGTATTTCGTTTCAATCCAAATCTCTCCATATTTGAAGAATACGTGAGCGTTTTCGAATCTGATTTCGATTAATTCTCCGTCTTCAATAACGTAAAAGTTGTTGTCAATGAAAACTACCGGAGTCCATTCGTCATAAATATTTAAAAGAAGGATCGAATCGTATAGATAAACTTCAATCCATTCTGATCCAAGTTGATAAAATAATCGGTCTCTTTGTTGTTTTGTTTGAATGATTTTATCGCCGACATTGATTGTCAATTGGTTGTTTTGAATTTGAACCGGGACCCAATTTTCTCCGATTTTCGTATAGATCGTATCAGATTCAAAGCTAACAACTGTCCAATATCCGTAGATATACAAGTAAATATTCTCTTCATAATAGAAAATCGGATACCAATAATTTTTCCATTGGATAAAATTTAACTTTTTTTCTTTTTTATAGTTCAATTTGACATGATCAATGATAATTTCTGAATATTTATCTTTACGATTTATCTTAAATGGTAATTTTTGGTTTTTCTCTGACATTTCTATCAAATGCTTTTGCGTGTTTATATATTTTCCATTTTTAAAATTTCGATCTAATATTTTTTTCACTTTATTTTTTAGTTCTTTTACCGAGGTTTGGAAATTAATTTCAGTTCTCCGCGTCACAGTGGATTTTATTAATTGATAAATTTCAGTCGTTTTTGTTTTAATGGATTCTGATTTTCGGATTGTTGTTGGTTTTAGTTTTTTAACAATTTTCAAAATGTTTTCTGTTTCATCTCCGATTTTAATTTTGTATTCGTTGTTTTCTTTTATTACTTCTTCCCATTTATTTTCATACCAGAAATTTAATTTGGAATTAATAATTCGAAATTTATAATTAATTTTCTTATATCTAATGCACCATTCGCCTTCAAATATGGAAAGTTCGGCCCATTCATTGAAAAACCAGATGTAATATTTTTCATTTTCTATTCTCATTCTATACCATTCATTTAAATAATTTACTAGCAACTCTTTGTTTTCATATTTTATTTTCAACGGAAGTTTTGTAGGTATTACAAGAACTTTGTGTTTGTATGAAAATTTAAACCATTTCCTTGCAAAGTAAGTGTAAATCTCGTTGTTTATTAATCTTATTCTTAGCCATTTCCAGCCCACCTTGATGTATCGATAATTACCTTTATTTTTAAATTGAAAGCTTTCGTTCTCTATTTTAACAAACAAAGTTTTCTCCTCAACTATCAAAGTCAACCATTTTCCATTTAAAAACAAATAAATCTCTTTATCCTCCGTCCGGAACCTATCCCATTTTCCGTAGATTTTGATGTGCGTAAACCCACCGATATAACGGAACTCGAATCTCCTCTTTTTTATCCGAATAAACTGTCGATTGTTTCTGATTTCATATTCTGTCCATTTGTTGACCAGATAAACATAGATGCGTTCTTTGTAAATTTTGAATTTATGCCAATTTCCGTCAATGTTTATGAATTGATATTTATCGTCCATGCTTATTGGAATTTCCATTTCTCCGAAATAAACAAATTCCCGTCCGTTTTTTACACTGAATTCAATCCAGTTTTCATCGATCAAAACCAACTGTCGGTCTTGTTGAATTTTTATTTCTATCCATCTTTGTCCAAGTTTGATCAGGCTTTTATTGTCACGAAATTCAAATTTGAAAACCTTACCTCCAAATTCCACATAAATCCCATTTTCGGCCAAATGAAATTTTGTCCATTTTTTCCCTAGCAATATCCAATACTGATTGTTGATAATTTTCATGTTGATCCAACTGTTTCCTAATTTCAAATATTTTTTTCCATTCAAAAATCGAATCGGAATCAAATTGTTATTTTTATCGATAAACAATTTGTTGCCTTTGTAAACAATTTTAGTCCAATATTTATCGATTAAAATACTTAAATGATTTCGTTGAATGTTGATTTGAAACCATTCATTATCAAAATTCACAAAATACATTTTATTATTGAACTTGAACTTGGTCAATCTTGCTTCGTGTTGTAAATAGAATTCACCGTGTTGAATTTTCACTTTAATAGTTCGCGTTGGCAACGTAATTTCAATGGAATTATCATCATTGAGATTAAATTCTTTCCACCCATCGATTAAAACGAAATATTTATGATCGACCTTTTTCAAGTCTAATACCTTTCCGTTTATTTTAACTCTAACTCTGGAGTTTTTCCAAGACACTGGAGTCCATTTGTCGTCAGACTGAAAAAAGAAATTCCTCTCAGTTTTTTTAAATTTAACCCAATCATTATTGTGAAAATAAAACAATCCTCGTTGTTGTTTTTTCTTTTCTTTAAAGTTTAATGAAATCCATTTACTGTTTTTGAAATATCTAACGATTTTGTCGTTAAATTTTACTGGGATCCATTTGTCATTCATTTCTATTTCCCAGTGATCGACAGTAAATCTTAACCGAAAAATGATTTTATATATTTTAATATTAAAAGAATTTTCGTCGATTATTTCAATGGGATATGATGAATTGTCAAATTGATAATATTCCTCTCCATTTCTCGACACAATGTGCAACCATTTATTTCCAATTTTGTGGAAAATATTTTTCTTAATAAATTTAATTTCAATCCACGAGTTTTTTAATTGATACATCAATTTTCCCTTTACGTTTTTAAAAATTAAATCTCGATGATTTAATCGATAGAATTGTTTTCCTTTAATGAATTGAATCTGATTCGTTTCCGATATTTCTTGCGAATAGCCAATAGGAATCCAGACTTCGGACAATTTGTAATAAAAGTTATTGTTGCGCCATTCAATATCCATCCAAATTTCATCGATTCTCACTTGAATTTTGCCATTATTGAATCTTATTGGAATCCAAAAATCTTGAAATTTTATTTGAATTTCCTCTTTGATAAATCGGATCTCTTTCCACTGAATTGATATTTTCAAGTAGATTTTAGAATCTTTAAATTTTATTGTAAACCAAGTGTTTTTAAATTTAATTTTGTTAGAAGTCAGTTCAAAAATCATTTCATACCAATCTTTGTAAAACTGAATTAACAATTTTCCGTTTTCGATTTTATATGGAAACCAATTTTTACTCAATTTTATTAAATTCATTTTGAACTTCTTTTTTGTTTGTTTCCAGATTCCAAAGAAATTCGAGTAAACTTCAGTGCCTTCATATTTGGTTTGGATCCAAAATTCGTTGATTTTGAAAAATACATTTTCTTCAAAGAATTTCAATCTAATTAGTTCTCCCTCTTCAATTAAATAAAATTTGTCATTAATTAAAGAAACCGGAGACCAATGTTCGTAGATTTTTATCAAAATAATAGATTCATATAAATAAACTTCAAACCATTCGGAGCCGAGTTTGTAGTAAAGTTGTTCTTTATTTTGCTTCGTTGGAATATTTTGGTTTCCAATGGTCAAAGTCACATGGTTGTTAGTCAAATCTGCCGGCACCCAATTATTTCCCACCTGAACGAAAATGACATCAGTTTCAATACTAACCAGTGTCCAGTATCCATAAACATTCAAATAAATCTCTTCATCATAATAAAATATTGGATACCAATAGTTTTTCCATAATATGTAATTGACATGATTTTCGGTTTTGAATGACAATTTGATACCTTTGATTTCGATTTGTAAATCCTTTCCTGAACCGATTATCTTAAATGGAAGTCCGGTGTATGTTTTCACCAGTTTATTCAGTTGAGTTTGTGGATTGACATAAACTGAATTCTTTTTATGCTTCGAAAGAATTTTATCAATTTGAATTTTTCTTTCTTTGTTTGTCGATTCAAGTTTTATTTGAGGGGAATCTTTTTTGACATAAGGTCGACTTAATGATATGACAGGTTTTCCTTTAATCGGTTTCGATGTGGGCAATGTAAAAAGTTTTGGCTTGGAATGATGATTAGTTGATGTGGGAATCGAAGTGGGAACTTCGGGATAATGTTGTGAATCCACAACGGAAGTTGAATGGGTTAACGGTTCCGTTTGAGTGTATGTTTGAAGTTTGTCTGTGTAAGAACCTTCATCAATTGAAATAGTATTTGGATTCGGAACTGTAATGTTATGAATAAATAAAGGACTTATGATTTTTTTATTGTATCTCAAACACTTCTTTAGAGTTTTGTATTTATACTTCTGTATTTTTTTTTCCATGTCATTCACAGATAATTTTGTTTTTTTTTGATTTGTTAAAATATATCTTTTACCATCTTTAGGAAATACGTTAACCCAATTATTGTCCAAATTGTAATACAATTTTCCAAATCTAATGGTTACAGGAATTTTAAGACCTTCATACAATTCACATAGAATTCCATTTTCTAATGTTATCTTTAATTTCTCTTTATCAACTGTGATGGAAATAGTGTCACCGTTCTCATTGATAACGCCTTCAATCCATGAATCAACAATCTTCACCATAAACCTTTCATCCATTATTTTAAAAGGTAAATAATCATCATTGATTAAAACATGAAGGTTATTATCAATAAAGGTGATATTTAAGTTCTTTTCTCCGACTTCAATCCGATTTCTACCAACCAATTTGTACAAATGATCACTGATTTTTACTTCCAAGGATTTACTAGAACTTATTTTCGCATCGACATAGGAGTCTCCAATTTTGATTTGAAATTTTTCGGGTTTTAAATAGGTTTTAATCCAACATCCAATGTATTTGATAAATATTTCTCGATTTTTAAACGCAACAGCCAACCAGACATTTTCCCATAATAGTTTTGGAGGTCCATGCGGAAAGAATTCAATGTTTCTATCTTGATTTTCAATCCTCAAATAATATTTATGATCGGTAACACTCAACCGATACCACTTTTGGCCTAACAACAGGAAATATCTCTCCTTTTGGGAATTGTCGAATTTCAACCGGAGATATTTGTTACCGAGTTTTACAAATTTATTCCCATTTATCAATGCCAACAACTTCCAAGAGTTGTTAATTTTCAAATAAACCTTTTTCCTGTCAAGTTTTATTGCGTGCCACCTTTTAGCATCGAAAAACATAAGCTGGCCGTCTTCGTTTCGTTTGACTTCAAGCCAGTGGAAGTTAATTTTGTTGAATTCATATTTACCAATAATAATAGTTTCTATCCACTGTTCAAAATCTTTGTAAAATAATTTATTTTTTTCATTTTTCAACTCGACCCATTTTCCTGATAATAAATAAAGTTTAATTCCATTTTCTTGTTTAAATGGTAGCCAATATCCGGAAATTAATTTCAAATTAAATGACTTGCCTTTTCGATAGAAGTTATCAACGGAAAACCTTTTACCATCTTCATCTTTGACTGATTCCAATGACAAATCTTTTCCCTTTTCATATTTAAATTCAGTCTCTTCCTTTTTATTCTTCAACAACAATACATTTTTCTTTAATGATAAATTCAACCAAAACTTATCAAATAGAAAAAACAACTTCTCCTTAACGGGTTCAACCCTAAGCCAGTCTCCTTTAATTTTGATTAAAATATGAAACGATTTAAAGACAATAGGATATTGGAAACCGTCAATATCTATGTAAATATCCTTTCCAATGAATTGCAATTCATGAAAACTCGACCCGAACTTAATGGAATACTTTTTGCTTTTCATGTCGAATTCAAACCATCTAAGACCCAATTTAATGAACTTTGAATGATGTATTATTGTCAGTTTGTTAAATTTTTCTCCAAGTTTTATTAAGGTGGAAAATCGTTTAATTTTCACCCTATACCACTTTTCGTTCAACTTATTATACAAATCATTGTCGTAAAACATGATTTCTAACCATTCATCTCCATATTGATAATAAAATGAATCCTTTTCCACTTTGAAGCCCAACCATCTTTCACCTAATTTTATGAAGTCTTTACTATTAAATACTTTATATCGAACCCAGCGATTATTGAGTCGAATGTAAAGACTTCTTTCTACAATTACCGTTCGTAACCATTGTTTTCCGATTTTGAAATATTGTCGCCAACCTTCGAATTTCACTGAAACCCATTTGCCTCCGATTAAATATTCCAACGCATCACCTTTATGCCTGATAGGAATCCACAAATTCCCAAATTTATAGAATCGTCTTCCATGACTTAAACGAACTTGAAATGATGTTTTTAATTTGTCGAACAAAAATTGAAAATTGTTTTGATTCAAACAACTGGTTGATAAAACATTTTTCCGATTTGATTTGTGAGCTTTCGTGTAATAGCAACCTCTTTGAACGGTCGTCGGCCAAGTCCTTTTACAGTGGGAATCATAAACGCATATTACCGCGTCTTCACACGAATCTTTGTTTGAAATTCGATAGAGAACCTTTGTAGACTTTGGAATTTTGTTTCTTTTCGTTCGACATTTGATTTTACATTGTCTACTGCCGTAATCAGATTGACATTGACGTTTGCAAATTCTAAACATGTCACACTTTCTAGTCAGTTTTGAATTTGTAACTTTCGATGGACAGTGAGAAACTATAAATATAATATTTATTTTAAAAATTATTTGAAAAAACAAACTTTTAACAAAATAATTTTTATACCAACAGCTCCAGTTTTGAAGTTTGTTCTCTTTGTCGACTTGAAAGATTTCCTCATTTTCATCGAGCTCTGAATACAGTCGAGCTATTGCAAATTTGTTTAAATTCAACAGACTTAAAATAGTAAATAAATAGAGCAAAGCAAATTTCATGTTTACATAAAATAGAAACCTTTTAATAATACCATATTTTTATACTTTAGTTGTCAGTAGTAAAAAGACTATAAAACTATGTTCATATAAGGAAAATTACAGTTCTCGTTTCAAAACTAACATTTGTTAATATTAAATAGAACACATGGCCCGGCAATTTATATTGTAATTGTCACAAACAAACCGTTTAAGTAGTAAAAATGAAGTAAATATTTACTGCAAATTTATCAATAATAGTTACGGTAATAGAAATAATAGTAATAATTGTTTAAAGACAACAACAACAACAACAATAATAATAATAATGATAATAATAATAATAATAATAATAATAATAATAATAATAATAATAATAATAATAATAATAATAATAATAATAATAATAATAATAATAATAATAATAATAATAATAATAATAATAATAATAATAATAATTTAAAAACATTCAAAACATTCGTAGTCACAGTACTTTGCACCAATCTTTGGATCCAATGACTTTATCAGCAATGCTTCACATATCACGCGTTCCCAATAATTATTAAAACTTCTCAACAAAATTCTAAAATCAGACATTCCTATTTCACTTTTACAGCCTCTATTGTGTTCACTAATATTGGTCAAACCCTTCAATCGACAATGCTCTAGAACTCGAGTACAGAGATGACGGGAAGTCTCTTCAATGTATGTGGCATTACATCCATTACATGTAAATTGATAAACGAGATCAGAACACAATCCAACCGGAGTTTTTGATTTATTAATAAACATATTGCGTACCTTACACGAATTAGAGACGATCTTATACTCTAAATTTCCCATCTGTTTACTTAACTTCCTTTTATAATTTGTAAATCCTTCAGAGTACGGTAATACTAACACGAGTACATTAAATTCTCTTCTGATACCTCCCTATGACGGCTCCCGGGGCACCTTGCCTCCTTAGATACAAGATGATCGTCTTTAATAATAACAATAATAATAATAATAATAACAATAATAATAATAATAATAATAATAATAATAATAATAATAATAATAAAATAATAATAATAATAATAATAATAATAATAATAATAATAACAACAACAACAATAATAATAATAATAATAATAATAATAATAATAATAATAATAATAATAATAATAATAATAATAATAATAATAATAATAATAATAATAATAATAATAATAATAATAATAATATTCGGTGTCACTGACCCCAAGTGTTCTAAAAAAATCAAACAATACCCAACGTATATTTTTATTCGAAACTTTACTACACAGTCACAAAATTCAAAATACTTAATAAGACTGCTCGCTTTGACTATCTGGTAGAACGCGGTGTGGTTATTCGGTTCTACGCACTTTATAACAATAATCACCTTCGTAATTTTAATCTACGATTCAATTAGTGTTTGGTTTCATAAGATCCTTCAATTCTTCTATTACTCCAAATCTAATCACTGATCTAATCCCTCAAATCATACTCTCAGTTTCTTTGTGTCCCTACCTGAGGCAAAACGCCGATTGCTTCTGAGTTGGAGTTCCTTTAAATAGTCGAAATAATCGCCTTAAATAATGGCGTTTCAACTAAATCATCTCATTTGACAATCTTTGCCTCCCGGCCTCCGTCGAGGGAAATAATTAATTGCACCACCGCGCATTTCCCTAGTAATAATCTTTTCCCGTTTCCCATTATTCATGCTGTCATTATAATGGTTTTTTAAATCCACTTTGTTTATCTTTCGTTATGTTTATTTAACTCGGGTTTTCCTTAATTAATTAATTCTTTAATTAACGATTTTCTATTTTAAACATTTCCTCGCCTTTTGACCCTTTATGAACACATTCTAATAAATCCGTTCTCAACATGATCTTCTCCGTCATCTCCTCTGCATCTATCACCGTTTCTCAAATTTTAATTCGATAATTTGCTGATTCCCTATGGTTTTTAATTTTCAACATTCTATTTTAATTATATAAAAATTATAATAATTTTGAATTTAACAACCCCAACAAAGATAATCTGAAGAAAAATAAATTTTAACTGTTACAAACACAACAAAAATGTTATCAAAAATTAGGCTAAATCAAATACTTTTCAAAAGTGTCTATGACAAGGCATCAACTCTCGTACTAAGTAGCATTTTACATTCACGAATCTCGTTGAACAGTTCTTTGCTATCAAAATCAACGCCGTAAATATTTATTAGATCGAATCAATTTTGGCGAAGAGTATTTAAATTCCCGCTTTTAATAAGAGTGTGGACAACTAATAAAAACCAAATTTTAAGTTCAAGTCATAAAGGCAAATGAATATAGTTGTTATTTCCTGTAGAAATATACCCAAAACTCTGTTTAATAAGCACATCTTCTCTTTTGCAGTAATCTCGGCATATATTATGCCAATTCTCGAAGCATTCGCCTCATCCTCTTTGTTTGTCTCTGCATTTCAATTAACCATTCTTCACATCTAATCTTTGCACCGTTTGACTGCACATTCGCACAAATCATCGCGTGTTGAGTTAAATTGTATTTCCAATGCTTCAAGATCAGATATCGCGTCCTAAAAATCCGTGGTAGAGCCCTAAAGATGTTTTTGAACCTGATCAATTCTTCCTAAAATATCGTTCCATTTACATACCTCTAATCAACTTAAGATTTTTTTATTCGTCTTCAAAATCTCATTTGTTACCACTTTCGGACCCGAAAAATATTGTTATACTTTTTTCGAATTTTAATCAATTTTAATTGATTATGATAATTTGTAATTTTTATCTTTTATTTCCTATATTTTGTTTAACCACAACAAATATTTTTGTCAGTATTTAACAGGATTATTAAAACAAACAGTAAAAATCATGGATATTTTATCAAAATTATTCGAATACCTGAAATTTTTATTTTATTTATTAATATTATCAAAATGTTGTGGAACTAAAACACACTAAAATGCCATGAAAAATATTTTAAAATTCATCAAAAAAAGGAAAATATTCAATTAATATTTTATCAATGAAAATTATTTATTATCACATTTTTCAAATGTTTTTTTTTTCAACAAACAATAAAACTTTACCATCAAATCTAAACAAAAGTTTGCAAGTATTTAAACATGAAAAACACAATAAAATCATTTAAATGACTTCATTTTTATCAGCCGGTTTTGGTTTATGTCTCATGTCAATTGTTTCGTAAATTTTCGTATTTTTCAACTTATTTCGACCAATAAGTCTTTGAAAAACCGAACGTCTACTTTCGATATTCAAGCGCTCTTTTAGTTTCGTCCAATGTCGTTGATTTCTAGACAATATTGCACACTTCAGTTTCAGTTTTAATTTGTATCTTCTAATTTTATCTCTCAAATATTCTTTGTCCAATTTTACCAAGTTCTTATTCAATTTAATAAATCGCAAATTGTCTCTCGGATACACTTTAATCCATTTTTCATTCAAATTATAATACAATTGTTTAAATCGAATATTAATTGGAACTTTAAGGTCGTCATAATTTTCACACAGAATTCCATTGTCAAAAGTCAACTGGATTTTCTCGTCATTCAGTTTGACAGTAATATGTTTTTTTTCGTCGATTTTCGCTTCAATCCAAGAGTCGATAACTTTGATAAAAGTCTTTTCTTCCTCGAATCTAAACGGCACCCAATTCCCATTGAAAAATATGTGCAATTTTTCATTAATAAAATTCACTTTCAAAATCAACTTATTTAATTCGATTTCATTGCGTTCAATCAATTTGAAAGATTTTCCATTTATTTTCACTAAAATGTCTTTATCTGAAGAAATCTTAATTTCAAGAAAAGCGTCTCCTATCCTAATGAAAATTTTGTTTCCTTTGAAAATCGTCTCCAGCCAACAATTGCCATTTTTAATATAGAATTTTCTGTCTTTAAAAGCCACTGGAAGCCAAGCATTGTTAATGAGCATATTAATTGACCGATGAGGGTAGAATTCCACTTGCTTCCAATCGTTATTTAATTTAATGTAAAATAAATTTTCTTTAGACATCAATTTATAAAATTTACCCCCCATTTTTAAAGAAAATTTATTTTGACTTTTTTTGCTAAATTTCAGCTGAGAATACCTATTTCCCAATCGAATAAACTTTTTCCCATTAACGAACCCGAGTGATTTCCAACTTCCATTAAACTTCAAAGCATAGTGCTGGCCAACTAGTTTGATTTGATGCCAAGAATCCGAATCAAAAAAATAAAATTTTTCATTCTCTCGTTTCACTTTAACCCAATGACCTTGAAGTCTATTAAATTCTGTTTTACCTATTAAAATAAATTCAATCCACTTTTCTTTGGTTTGATAAAACAATTTATTGTCTTCCTCTTTCAATTTCAACCACTGTCCTGATAACTGGAATAAAAAGCTTCCATTCTCCTTTTTAAACGGTAACCAATGACCATTGAAAAGTTTCATTTTCAAAGAGTTTTCAATTTTTGAAAATTGATTATTCGAAAAATATTTCCCTAATTTTAAATCGGAATTTTTGAAGGGTTTCATTTTCCCCGAAGATGAAGACCTATATAAAATATTTCGTTTGCTATTTAGAGAAATCTTAACCAATTTTTTATTTTTTCGAAAAAATAAACGGTTTTCTATTAAAGAAAAGTGCATCCAATTTTTATTAACTTTAAAAAATATTTCATTGTTTTTATATTCAACTTGGATCCACTGGTTATTTATTTGGACGTAAACCGACATTAATTTAAAAAGAACGGGATATTTTATGTCATTAATTAAAACAAAATTCTGTAATTTATCAAATTCAATCTCAATCCATTTCTGATCAAATTTAATAAAATATTTCCCTTTTTTTATTTCAAACTCAAACCAGCGTTTTGCTAATTTAATGTAATTTAATCCCTCAATAAATTTTATTTTTCTATAATTTCCTTTAATTTTTATTAGATTAAAATGATTTCCAAATTTTACTCGGTACCATTTTCCACTTATTTTTCCATAAAAATAATTTTGAAGGATTTTAATTTCAATCCATTTTTTCCCACATTTATATTCTACCTTTCTATTGGAAAATTGTAAACGCACCCATTTTCGTCCTAACCTAAAATATTCTTTCCCAGAAGAAATTTTCAGTTCTATCCAAGCATTCTGAATGTGACCGTAAATCTTTTGTCGCAATGCAGCTATTTTAAGCCATTTCTCCCCGATTTTCCAATAATGATGCTTCCGGGTAAACTTGACAGGAACTTGTTTTTCTCCTATTAGAAAAACCAAATTACGATCAACCAACTTTGCTTCGAACCATACTTGGCCAATTTTATAATACATTTTACCACGACTCATTCTAAATTGAATCACTATTTCTGAAGATGGATCTATTTTTGGATATCTCCCCATATTATTCAGGCAGCTATATATATTTTTTATTGGTGGAATAGTTGATCTTTTAGAAATCCTCGGCCTTGCGTATTCCTTTCTATGCTCTAGCCACCATTGACTAAAAGCCTGAGTGTAGTAGCACCCTTGATTGATATATTTTGGCCATAATCCGTTGCATTCAGATTTGTATACACATATCACGGAATTTTTACAATTTTCATTTTGTCTGATACGATATACAACCTTGATATATTTTGTTAAATTTTCAGTCTTTAACTTACAATGTACACGACATTGCTCCAACCCATAAATGGACGTACAATAACGTTTGCAACCTCTATATTGTTTGCATTTTATATGCTCTGTTGAACTTATAGTTTTCGAATGGCAGCGATCAACTGAAAATACATTATATTTATTAAAAATTTATGAACAATAAAATAACTACCTTTTTGATAGTAATCTTTGTACCAACAGTCCCAATCAGTTATTCTATTAGAGTTTTCAATGTTATATTCAGAATTATTATCTTCTTCATTCCATTGGACTTCTTCACTTGTACATGAATTACTTATTACTAAAAAAATGATTATAGAAATAAATTTTGTGACAGTCATTCTAAATGCTTAATAAAATAATACATATTCACTTTATAACAATAAGGGTCAATCATAAAATTAAATGGCAGTCCAGCATATGCATTTATTACTATAATAGCATATGTTCATATATTCTTTTTGATCCAGCTTTTACAGTGAAAAATGTCTAGAATTGCATTATTTAAAACTATATCTTTAATAATTTCTGAGATACAATTCATGAGAACAACTATAAAAATTAAATTATATTTTTCTATGTTATTATTATTATAATTATTATTATTTTTGTTATTATTATTATTATTATTATTATTATTATTATTATTATTATTATTATTATTATTATTATTATTATTAATAAATAATTAAATAAATTTGGCAACGATTTAATTAAACGATAACGCCAATAAAAAACCTTTCGTACGATATATTTCGATAGCACAGCTATCATCTTCAGGTACTCAAAACCAACTAAAAATATTATGAATTAACATTCAATTTAAACAAATTATTTTCTATTAATTTAATTTTTTAATAAATAAATATTTTTAAAAATATATTTTAAATTAATTTTAAATTTTAAATTTTTTACTTATATTCTAATTTTTAAAAACTAATGTAATTTAAAATTTTCAATTATTTTAATAATATTAAAAAAACAAACATGATTTAACATACGTAAACTATTTAAAAACATTCAAAACATTCGTAGTCACAGCACTCTGCACATTAATCTTTGGATCCAATGACCTTATCAGCAATGCTTCACATATCACTCGTTCCCAATAACTATTAAAACTTCTCAACAAAATTCTAAAATCAGACATTCCTATATCACTTTTACAGCCTCTATTGTGTTCACTAATATTGGTCAAACCCTTCAATCGACAATGCTCTAGAATTCGAGTACAGAGATGACGGGAAGTCTCTCCAATGTATGTGGCATTACACCCATTACATGTAAATTGATAAACGAGATCAGAACACAATCCAACCGGAGTTTTTGATTTATTAATAAACATATTGCGTACCTTACACGAATTAGAGACGATCTTATACTCTAAATTTCCTATCAGTTTACCCAACTTCCTCTTATAATTTGTAAAGCCTTCAGAGTACGGCAATACTAACACATATTTAGGCTCAATTTTTTTATATCCATTTTTACCATCACCCAGATCAACACTCAATTCACACCCATCCGACAAATTACATTCAGACTTTCCACAACATGGATCCTTAGGATTTTAATCAATTTATCAACAGTTTCTTTTATCATCAACAATAAAAATGATTTAGAATATCCATTCTTTATCAACAACTCAACCAATTTATCAATACTTTTTACCAAATTAGCAAAAGTAGAAGATAAAGCCCATGAACGATAAATCAATCCTTTCACCATATTTCTCTTATACTTAAATTCACAAAAGCTTTCTGGAGAAGTATAAAGACCAGTATCAGTTGGTTTTCTATAAATCTCTGTCTCATACTGTTTATCTTTGCGTTGAATTAACAAATCCAAAAACGCAATTGATGACTTTCTCTCCGTTTCACATGTGAATACAATGTTTTTATGTAAACTGTTCATAAAATGCAAAAACGGTTCTACATGTTTCTGGTTTTCAAATATAAGAAAAATATCATCCACATACCTTTTATAAACAAAAGGTTTTTCAAATTGGAAAGAACAAATTTTCTTTTCCAAACTAGCCAAAAATATTGATGCCATCGTTGGTGCTAAAGGGGAACCCATAGCGACTCCATCTATTTGTTGATACCATTCATCATTGAAAAGAAAATTGACATTTGAAGTAGCAAATTCAAGAAGTTTTCGAAATGCCCTTCTATCCAAAATGTGATGTTCCGAATCATTTTCATTCCACAATGCACAGCATAAGTCAATTGTCTCAACCAGTGGCACATTCGTAAACAAACTACAAACATCAAACGAAACCATAACATCATTCATACTTCGTTTTTGTAGCTTTGCACTACAAGAAACAAACTCAAAGCTATCCTTACATTCAAACTCTGATCGCATTTCCGGTTTTAATAATCCATCTAAAAACTTTGCTATTTTATACTGGGCAGTACCAACCATCGACAAAATTGGTCTCATAGGTACACCATCTTTATGGATTTTTGGTAGCCCATATAGTTTAGCTGTCTGCGATCCTATTGAACGAACAGACTTACCTACCTCTTCATCAATAAGCTTCTTCTCAATAAAACCATTTAAAATTTTTTGCACAAACTCTTCATCCTTAAGAGGAGGTAATTTTCCATTCTTCCGACCCTTTGTCAATTTCACAAACTGAGGAGAATTTAACAAATCATTCAACTTATTTACATACACATCATGGTCAAGAATAACTATCCCATTTCCTTTGTCAAACTTACAGATATATATATTTTTTTAGCTAAGTTTTTTAAAGTCATAAAATCCCTAATATTCTGCTTTTTGTTTTTATCGATATACTCCATCGTACTTGCGCTTAACGAGCTCTTCACATAATTACCATTAATGCCTTTCATCGATCGGGCTATATGAAAATATAAACTTTCCATTTTTGCACACAATTTTGTTTCATCCAACCGTTTTTGCATTTTATGAACAGTTTACATAAAAACATTGTATTCACATGTGAAACGGAGAGAAAGTCATCAATTGCGTTTTTGGATTTGTTAATTCAACGCAAAGATAAACAGTATGAGACAGAGATTTATAGAAAACCAACTGATACTGGTCTTTATACTTCTCCAGAAAGCTTTTGTGAATTTAAGTATAAGAGAAATATGGTGAAAGGATTGATTTATCGTTCATGGGCTTTATCTTCTACTTTTGCTAATTTGGTAAAAAGTATTGATAAATTGGTTGAGTTGTTGATAAAGAATGGATATTCTAAATCATTTTTATTGTTGATGATAAAAGAAACTGTTGATAAATTGATTAAAATCCTAAGGATCCATGTTGTGGAAAGTCTGAATGTAATTTGTCGGATGGGTGTGAATTGAGTGTTGATCTGGGTGATGGTAAAAATGGATATAAAAAAATTGAGCCTAAATATGTGTTAGTATTGCCGTACTCTGAAGGCTTTACAAATTATAAGAGGAAGTTGGGTAAACTGATAGGAAATTTAGAGTATAAGATCGTCTCTAATTCGTGTAAGGTACGCAATATGTTTATTAATAAATCAAAAACTCCGGTTGGATTGTGTTCTGATCTCGTTTATCAATTTACATGTAATGGGTGTAATGCCACATACATTGGAGAGACTTCCCGTCATCTCTGTACTCGAATTCTAGAGCATTGTCGATTGAAGGGTTTGACCAATATTAGTGAACACAATAGAGGCTGTAAAAGTGATATAGGAATGTCTGATTTTAGAATTTTGTTGAGAAGTTTTAATAGTTATTGGGAACGAGTGATATGTGAAGCATTGCTGATAAGGTCATTGGATCCAAAGATTAATGTGCAGAGTGCTGTGACTACGAATGTTTTGAATGTTTTTAAATAGTTTACGTATGTTAAATCATGTTTGTTTTTTTAATATTATTAAAATAATTGAAAATTTTAAATTACATTAGTTTTTAAAAATTAGAATATAAGTAAAAAATTTAAAATTTAAAATTAATTTAAAATATATTTTTAAAAATATTTATTTATTAAAAAATTAAATTAATAGAAAATAATTTGTTTAAATTGAATGTTAATTCATAATATTTTTAGTTGGTTTTGAGTACCTGAAGATGATAGCTGTGCTATCGAAATATATCGTACGAAAGGTTTTTTATTGGCGTTATTATTATTATTATTATTATTATTATTATTATTATTATTATTATTATTATTATTATTATTATTATTATTATTATTATTAAACGGAAATTTAATAAATAAGCCAAACTCCGCTATGTGTATTCATAACATATGAAATATTTCGATCTAAAATAGATCCTAATCACTCACAAAACAAAATTCACTCAGTCTTTACTGTTTCTTCTGTGATTGACCTTTCTTTTCAACGAATGTTTTCAATAAATGACAACATTTAAACATAATTTTAAAACATTTAAAAATTCAAATATGAATAAATCCGATCAAAACATTTTATACATATCTAAACCCAATTACAATATTTTAAAATCAAACTTTTAATATCTAAATTTGAATAAAATAAGTCATTTAAATATTTTTTATTTCTTTTTAACAAACAAATCTTGAATTTAACAAGGTTGGTTTCCATGAAAATATACTTTCTTCTAAAATATCTATACAACTTGATATTCTTTGAAGAAAATTTATATTGGTTGATTTTGAAATCATGTTTAATCTTTCAAGAACTTGAGCTTCTAAATATGGATTACAAGTTAATGAAGGAACCATCAACATCAGTCTGAAAAAGTTTTCTATCCTGAAAAGGAATAAACTTGGGATCTTCATCCCATAAAAGATTTTCTTGGAAATTGCTTATTTCTCTAACTTTATTTTGATTTGAAATTATTTCAGTTTTTGTTTCTTTAACAACATCAATTATTGGTTTTTCAATTTTTGTAGCCATGGAGTTAAAATTTTAATCTTGAAGTGTTTTAGATATTAAATTTTCACTACAAATATTTTGTTGAATATTTAATAATTTACAATCTTGAATATATTTTCTTAATATTAAAATCATTTACACTTCTAACCATTTTTATTCAAGAAAATTAAATAATTCTAATTGTTTAACTAATTATTTTTTCATATACTTGATTTTTTTCTTTATCCAATGCAATATAATTATATTTTATAGATAGGTGATTTTCAAAACTTTTAAATTCTTCCTTGTCTAAAGTATCACTAAACAAATCATTAAAAATAATCTTTATTTCTTTTTCATAATTTAAAGAATATGAAAAAATTAGAATTACCACGAATACTTCTAGATGGTAAATCATAATAATTTTAAGCTAAATAAATTACATTACAATTATTAAATCTACCTCGAGTAAAATAAGATTCCATAATTTCTTGATTTTTCATGTTGACACAATCATCAAAATTTATTAAATTCTTTTTCGTTCGATTTAATTTTTCACATGAAATTATTTCATGATATTTATTACTCATTAAAACATTAATTCTTTGAGAAGGTGAAATAGCGTCGCATTTTGTTTTTTCGCATAATTCTTCATATAAATCTCTAATAGATGTATCATCATGAATTGCATCTTGATTTTCAAATAATCCCACAATATCTTGTTTTGTTAAACCAGAATTTAACCCATGAAAAATGATTTGCATTTCAGGTTGATCAATTGTTTTAGAAAAAATTATTAAATTATCATAGGTTATAAAATTAGGAGTTAGAATCATTTTTAACAACAAAACTGTTTTTCCAGAACCAGAACTTTTAATTATCAACATTCTAAAAGAATTTGGTAAAATAAGGTTGTGATTGAATTTCATTATATTTTTATTCCAAGTTGGTGTACACGAAGTTCCACTTGAAGAAGACATTTTTAATAGTAAAATTTTTAATAATAAAAAATTATTTATTTTTTATAAGAAAGAAAAATTCCATC
This sequence comes from Schmidtea mediterranea, assembly GCA_022537955.1. Taxonomy (NCBI): domain Eukaryota; kingdom Metazoa; phylum Platyhelminthes; order Tricladida; family Dugesiidae; genus Schmidtea; species Schmidtea mediterranea. Next base: position 27,868,593 of record CM039682.1, on the reverse strand, counting down.
ACCATCAACCTCTATTTAAATATTTCCTTTATGTAATTTTTTCAAAACTTGTTTTAATTTTTTATTTTTAGAAAGAATCTTTTTATTAATAGATTTGATAAAATCACAAATTCCATGACCTTGATTGGATCTAAATAAATTCCTTTTGTTTCTGGAGCGTCAGTGACTGCCTTCGGAGAATTTTCTTGTGCAGATTTTTCTTGTGAAGAATTCAGAATATTCGCCTTTGAAGCATCACATAATTGCGCTTCCTTAATATTTTTAACAGCAGTTATTATTCCACCTGCTGCTCCTGCTGCAGCTGTAATTCCTCCAAGTATTAATGGTAATAAAGCTGCTAAAGGTAAAATTCCTCCAGAATTTTCTGCTTCTATTTGTTTAATTTCTGCTATTTTCTTTTAACCAATGTATTATTTTTACCATCATATTCAATAACTGCAGGTTTATTTGTTTCTACTATTTTTCTTATTTTTTTTCTAAATTATCAACAGTCTATGTATCAATAATTTTATCAACCATTTTTCTACAGAAACTATTAAAAATAGTTTTCTGGAGTTCATTTTGATAAAATTTACCTAGAATTTCTTTACCGGTTGAATCTTTAATTCCATAAGTTATTGGTTTTGAGCCAGCATGTATTTCTGAAATTATAAAAATTTCTTTAGACCATTTATGTTTTGAACCTTTTTCAAATTTATTTTTCCATTTAAATATTCGAAGTCAATCGCCAATATTAAATTTTTGTTTTTCTTGAAAATCTTCATTAACATAATTGTTATCATAAGTAATTTCTTTGATTAGATCTCGATTCTCACTTGCTTCTGTTGGTGAAACTCCTATTGTTCTATGAATTTTATTATTATATTTATTAATTAATTCTGGTAATACATCTATCCAGATTATATTTCCTTGTTCTATAAATTTTTTATATATCCAACTTTTCAATGTTCTATTAAATCTTTCAATTATAGGATTATGTGAACCATAATTTGATCTATCATCAGGTGAATTAAAATTTGAATAAATTTCAATATTATTTTCTTGTCTAAATTCTTCAAATATTTTATTATAAAACTCTTTACCATTATCAACATATAATTTTTTTGGAATTCTATCTGAGGTTTCTTCAAATAAAAACTCAAATCCTTCTTTATTTGAATTTGCTGTTTTATTTTTTAATGGTAGAACCCAAGCATATCGAGTATGCAAATCAATAATTGTTAGAATATATCAATAATGTTTATTATTTTAAGGATTTACGGTTTCAATTAAATTTCTTGACCAAATATCATCTTTATTGAAAACTTTTATTTTTAAATATTTTGTAGGTTTTCTATATTCTTTGTGTAGCTCTGTTGCAAAAGCTTCTCGCTGGTGTAACTCATTCTATAGAATAGTGTTTTGATTGTCTGAGTTTGTTGGTATTTCTCTACCTAACACTGTCTTTGTTTTCATTGCTATTTTTCTATTGCTCTTGAAAATCTTTCAGAAAATGTTGGATTTTGAATATCATTTAAATCTTGAATCAAATCGATATCTGCTTTTTGACGAGAACGAATATCTTGAGGATACGCTATGTCATGTTTTAAAGCCGCTGCATCAACTCTATTTCTTGGTTCTTCTCCAGGTTTAGGATTATCATTTTCATCAAGACTTATATCTAAACGAGTTCCTGGCGGAACAGCTCTCAAGTTTCCAAGAGAGTCGGACTATATCTTAAGAAATCATTAAAGCTGATTAGACTTTTCATCCCTACCAACGTTTAGTCTCTGAACAATCTCCATATTCTAATCCTAACGAACTTAGGAGACGTGCTGCGGATTGTAAATTGTTTTATTCTTTTTCGTTTTTACCATTGAGATCGGTCATTACCCGAGTTCCTTCATTAAATTTCTCTAATGAAGTGGTAGAAAAAGACTTTAGGAGTCTCCGCAATTTGAAGGTGTTGCATTTACTAAATTCATAAAATAATGAGATTTAATTTCTTGTAATAAAAATTCTTTTTAAATTCTTTTATTCGATTTTAATAAATTCTTCTTTGCTTTTAAAGGTCTTAAATTTATCCAATTAAAAAATCTTTTTATCTGTTCGTAATCTTCAAAATTAAAACTAGATACTGGTAATGTGTGATCTATATGCCAATAAGAACCTTGATTTTCCCAAGTCATTCCATCATAAAATTGAAATTCAATCCATTGGTAAAAATCATTTATTGAGCATCCTAAATACTTCATTAATGTTGGACTTTCTTTGTTTTGTTTTAATGCTCTTCTAATACCCCCATATAAATGATGAGTTAATTTAAATTTGGGATTTTCATTATATTGTTTTATATACCTTTCATTAGTTTTTTCCTTATTATTTTGCGCTTATTTTCGTTCACACTCTTTACACTCTGAATTATAAACATAATAATCCGTCTTTAATCTACTCCTAAATTCACTTTTAGGTTTTTCAATATAACACTTTGTACATACTTTTATTGTTAAAGTAGTTTTCAAATTTCTTATTCCTAATAAACGTTTCTCTTCATATTTTTGTTCATATAACTTATGATATATACTTTCAAATTCTTTACCCATACTAAGAAAATAGGATTTTCCTTTTCCCTTAATAATTTTAAAAGATTCAATTGATTTTTCAATATTACATTTATTACAAATTTTTAAATCCATTTTTAGTTTAATTATTTTATAATGAATATAGCAAACATTAGCATCTTCTATTTTAAAACACCCCGTCAACCCAAATAATTGTATTTTGGAAGATGATGTTCTCCTGAATATTTTGCCCATGGAAATTCTGGTAATTTAGAACATACAGTTTGTAAATCTCCCCCGAAGGCAGTCGCTGGCGCTCCAGAATTGTGAAGGTGTGAAGTGTGAAACATTTTTTGGTGGATTTTAGTTCTTTCATGTTTTGCTTTGTGAGCTTTTGAAAGATATTTATTACAAGAATTAAAAAAATCTTTTTCTTAAATTACATATTTTTAAAATTAAAAAATGATAAAATGATAAAATGATGAAAATTTTATAATTTAAGAAATATAAGAAATTTATTTTTATCATTCCATGTTAGCATTTTCGGCGAAACCCCATAATGATTAAATGCTATTTTTATGGTGTGCATTTTATCAAGTTGACAAAATTCTATTAGGGGTTGAAAGATTTACAAATTTTTTTTAGCAAATTGTATTTTATAAAGTGAACAAGTTTGTAAATTTTTATTAGGGGGTTGATAGATTTGCAAATTATTTATTTAACAAATTCTGGGGTAAGGAGGTTGAGCCAAAAATGGTTAAAAGCAAACTACTTACGCCATTGCTTTTAAAGAAAACTAAATAATTAAAAGTAAATGTAATTTTATGCCCATTTTAGAAAATTACATTAAAGATTTTGTTGAGGATGCAAAAGTTTATGATCCCTTGAATGCTGAACAATTTTATGAACTTGGTTACACAAAAAACAATGAAATACCTTGAGAAACAGATGATATAGAGATAGAATCAGAGAAGGCCACAACTAATAAACAACAGATTATTATTGAATCAAATTCTTCTCTCATCAAACGAAGAGACCACAAAGAGTAACTAATGACGCTTTTGAAAATGCACTAAAAATAATTGAAAAGTATACTCTTGAGCAGGAATGCTTGGAACCGGCAATTTGTGATTTACAGAAAGCCATTTAAAATTCAAATTAGATCGAAAAAGAAGGATCAAAGAAAATGGTCTACTTTCTTATTTCTGCAAATTAAACAAATCTGATTGAAATAAATTTTATTATGGATTTTTTTCTAAAAAAAACTTTTTTTAAAAAAATTTATTCTTTTTCAAATTACAAAATTTTTATAGACTAACTTTATAAAGTTAGGACAAAGACACTCATGCTTGGTATCTGATGGGTAAAAGATATAAGATTTTCGAGACCATTTTCAAGGGATTCCCACCAGATACGCGCACATAAGAGATATAACCATTGGATACGCGCCAAAATGACGTTGGAATGTATTTCAATGGGCTAGTAAAAAATGAGCCATATTACCATGACTGTTAATACCCTATAAAACCTTTAGGTTTAAGAGCTACCATAGAAGGTATTCGTGCTCATTTTATATGTGTCACTCTATCATCAGTTTTAGGTTAAAACAATATCGAAGAAGTTAAACGAGATCCTGCAACAATTTAATTTTATAATTGTTCGAAAAGGTTTGAACAAAATGTGTTGACTATAAAATAATTTTTAATGCAGATTGCCTGTTGGTGGTGTTATTAATTTGATGTTTTCATTTTTGCAGTAATACTGCAATTAACTTTATATGCATTTTATAGATGTGTTTCGTTAGTTAAATTTAATTTCAACACTTCTACACGAGATTTACCTTTTTTGCTTTTTGGACATTGTTTTCATTGGATGAATATAAGATCATAAATTATTCTGGACAAAAATGCATTATTATGATCTTTTTCCATTGACAGTAGATGGTTATATCACCGCTAGACTATATACCCCCCTGGGATAATTTTTTTTCTAAGTCTAAAAGTACTAATTTTTCTGAGACAAAGACAATGACTCATTCAAGGTCATTGAAACAAAGGCAATGAGTTATCAAAATTTTCTCAAGGTCATCATAAATTTTCAAAGATTTTTAAATATAATTTACTACTTATTTTTATAATTAGTGTTTTAATTATTATTTTTATTATAATTATTTTATTATTATTACAAGTTAATATTATTATTTTTAATATTAGAATTTTTTATTATTATTATTTCTATTATTACTAATTATTATTATTATTATTATTATTATTATATAATAAAAACAAAGTCATTAACAACAAAAACTTTTGTTAAAAAGAAATTATTCGACTAGTAATATTGTCGAAAAGCTTTATTCAAAGCCCATTTCACATACTTCCGATATCGGGCAGCGTGGCAATGACATTCATCACCACATGAATATTCGGGTTTAATATCCTTTAACATTTTGTTTTGTTTGACGTCCCATAGGAACTCATTGATTACGGAAAATATCCATATAGATGTATGATTAAAGGCCAAGTCTGGAATCATTGATGCTGGCTTACTGGATTTACCAATTGCATATTGATGTTCCTTTGCATATTAAGGTTTCTTTAAAAAATAAATTTTATAATTGTGGAACATTTTAACTGGTTGGACAAGTTCTTCTTTAGCAGAGCTCACTATTTTCTTTTGAATTATGATCTTTATAAGGTGGTGACGAGCTTTTATACCCTCGCTAGATACTGATTAACCAATCAGAATCGTGAATGGATATTGCATCGATGTTACATATATGGATTCGATATGTTTAGACAGGACTAGTCACATCGGATAATCAGTTCTAGACTTGTCTAAACTTAGAATGTATGAGCTACAATATAAGAAATTAGAGAAAATACTGTACTGAATTTAATTGCGAGATAAACATCGTTGCCGGCGACATGGATTCATTTTTCCTTGAGGTGCCTCAAACTAGGATAAGGACGCGGAACCCTCAATTGTTCATACTTAAGAACTCTAAAATTGCACTTACCAATAAAGATGATAAGCGTAATAGGGTAATTAGAAATTCCAGTCTCGCATTTGGCCATTATTTAGGAGTCGATATCATTGATGATGACCAAGTAACGCACAGCCCAGGCTATCAGAACACTCACAGCCCCAGTTATGACAGCTCTTATCAGAACAGCTCTTACAGTCAAGATGTCGATATTGACGATGTACTTTTATCAGACTGATTTATTTGTGATTTATGACAATATAATATATGATTATAGAAATGTTTTTGAGATTTTATCGATTTATGTTTTATCAACTTTTTATTGTATTATTAGTATCTAATAATAAAGTATTAATAACATTTAAAAAAAATCGATAATAAGATTTTAAAATAATATAAATGTATTTGTTGAATTTATTTTTATTTGAAATACTTTTATGTTTTTATTGTATTATTAGGATTGTTAAAAATAAAATTAATAATAATAAAAAACTTGAAATAATAATAATAATAATAATAATAATTAAAAATATTAATAATACTAATAAATATAATAATAATAATAAAAGTTGTAATAATAAAACTAATTATAAAAAATTAATAATATTAACTTGTAATAATAATGAAATAATAATAACAAAAATAATTAAAACATTACTTATAAAAATAAGTAATTGAAAAATTATGACGACTTATCCAATGACCTTGAAAAAATATGATGACTCATCCAATGACCTTGAACGAGTCACAGTCTTTGTTTATATGATATTGAAAACTTTTTGATGACTCATTGTATTTGTTTCAATGTCCTTGAATGAGTCATTGTCTTTGTCTAAGAAAAATTGTACTTTTAGGCTTAGAATTTTTTTTATCCCAGGGAGGGGTTATGTGGTCCTGTGGTGACATGGTCTAGCAGTGACATAACCATCTACTATTGACATATTTGATTTAATACCTCTTCTTTCTGGTTATATTATTTTCCTTTTTCTCTTTACTAGTAATATATTCTTCTTTTCTCTTGTGTAGGATTTACTCCTTCCTCGTGACCAGTCACCCTCTACTGAGGGTCTGGCGTTAAGGTTCTTGGAAAGGATAACTAACCCGACAAACTGCCATTCGCTACAGGTACCTCTTCAACGAAGTACTTGCTAGTGACCAGATGGTCAAATTTTTAAAAATATAAAATAAAAAAGTATATATATAATAAGAAGGATTAGTAAATTAATTGAATTGAATAAGTATGATGGATTCCGATCATGTGATTCTGCTATCTTGGATCATTCCTAATGAATACTGTTGGGCCAGAACACAAACGGCCTTGAGAAATGTTTAAATGGATCGGTAACACACATGCAAACATAACAAGCAAATTTAAAATAAACCTAATTAAACACCAATTAAACCCTACCAAATATGAGAAAAAAGAGAATTAAATATAAAATGATAAACATAAAAATAAATTAAAATAATAACAAAATGCAACAAGATCCGCACGATACAAATACAAATATAACATGAAAACCCAACAAATTCGACCGAGAATTAATAAATCAATAAACGTTCATGAAAATGAAACTTAAATCACAAAATTTGAATTAGAAATAATTCAATAAAAACTCTAAAAGGAAAATTATTAAAATAAATTAAAAATAATAAAAATAAAGATTAGAATACACTAGAAAATAACAAGGTCGAATTTTGTTTTACTACATCAAAATTAACATGCAAGGTTAGGGACAGAAAATAGGTATAATACCGATTCATTTTCACATTAAAAAAAAACCATTTTACACACCATTTTTCAAACCATTTTGTAACCTATTTTGGAACGAAATCTTAGTTATTTAAAACTATTTTTGTTTGAAAATTTTCGATCCTTTGAAGACAAATTTTTAGGTGAGAAGTAGTTCTATTTGGAACTCTCTCTCCACGTCACCTCCTCGCAACCTCAATCGAGCTCTGCTTGGACGTCGGCGTGGGGGGAGAGGTATGTTATTTTATTATGAAAATTTTATTTATGGAATGGATTGGATGGTAATTTTATGTTTTACTTGTTATATGCATTAATAAATATTTATAATATTTAAAAATTGTTTTATATATCTAAATAAAATTATTTTTGTCGAAATTTTTCCGGCCCACAGCCAACACACATCGCAAGTTAATAAAATCATTATACAGTGCAGAATTGTGTAAGTGCGTGGAATATCGCCGATAATCTGTACCCGTGAAGACCTAGCGTGCGAAACGCAGGGGTCGTAACGTCAATATTATTCAATATAGAAGAAAGGAGAAATAAGGAAGAAGTCTTTTGGCTACTTCCTCGTTTCTCACTTCTGTAAAATCGACCTAAATTATTCTACACACGGCTCAAAATCATCATACTGAGTAGTCCAGTGGGCACTCACTAAATGTAATATGAACACAAAATGCGCCTAAGGTCAATTAAGGGACGGTGACGGGAAATTAAATAAACATGAAATCGTTGTTATTTGCTATAAACTCATGATATCAATCTATGTTAGTCATCACGAATTTATATGGTTAATTCATATTATAAATCATGAATTCAGATTTTCCATTACAAACCCTTTTATTAAATTCATATTATTAATCCATATTATTAATTATAAATCCTCTTTAGTAATGGTAAATTCATATCCTAAATTGTAAATCTTTTTATTAATGGTAAATTCATACTACTAAATGTCAAATCACATTATTAACGGTAAATTCATTTTAGTAATCGTAAATTCAAATTCATATTATTAATTGAAAATTTTATAAACCTTCACTACAGGTTCAAATCATATTTTTAAATTCAAGTCATTAATTAAATTTATTATTAACTATCAACTTTTAGCTGTAGATTCATGTTATTAGTTAAGAAAATCATACGCTCAAGTATACGATTCATAATTTGTTTACAAATCCCTACCATTACTGATAAAGCATTGCTGATAAGGTCATTGGATCCAAAGATTAACGTGCAGAGTGCTGTGACTACGAATGTTTTGAATGTTTTTAAATAGTTTACGTATGTTAAATCATGTTTGTTTTTTTAATATTATTAAAATAATTGAAAATTTTAAATTGCATTAATTTTTAAAAAATTAGAATATAAGTAAAAAATTTAAAATTTAAAATTAATTTAAAATATATTTTTAAAAATATTTATTTATTAAAAAATTAAATTAATAAAAAATAATTTGTTTAAATTAAATGTTAATTCATCATATTTTTAGTTGGTTTTGAGTACCTGAAGATGATAGCTGTGCTATCGAAATATATCGTAAGAAAGGTTTTTTATTGGCGTTATCGTTTAATTAAATCGTTGCCAAATTTATTTAATTATTTATTACTTATAAAGTTACATTATTATTTAAACATTTCTATTGTTAACTAAAATTGCAAATTGATAGTATTATCATGTAGGGCATAAACTATAATTTCAGACAAGTAATTAAAGATTTTTACTTAGCAATCAAAATTAAGAAGCTAACCCACCAAATCACCGCGATAATCAAAAGACTTACGAAAATTAAAAAATCATAAAACTTAAACGCTCAATTACTCCTGACCAATAACATTCAAATTAATAGTTCCAACATTAAGAGCAGGAATCACATAAAAGAGAAATCTTAAAAAATCAAATTGACGAAAACTGAAATACACAACTCCATCGAATATAAAATTGAGAATCACAAATACAAAAATAACATATGAATTCATGGCAATGAAATTCCAATAGATTAAAGTTCTGAATCCAACGATGGATGACCCTAATTGCGATCTTCAACCGAGTAATGTCGCGCCATCCGAAGAGAGTGAGTTTCTCCCTGCCCACGATAAATCTGAGATAGAACTAAAGTTAATTGAACGAAATCAAATTACCGACGTCAGGAATTCCCATTTCCGCCGATCGATAAGCATAATTTTCCTAAAGAAAATCTCATTAACAAGACGGCGCAAACATAAAACGAACTCACTGGTTAATAAGGGAACCTTCCAGACGGTCAATATCATTGTCTATATCTCGAACCATCATGTTTGATCTGAAAAACTCGACATCAAATCAGAGAGATTAGGCCTGAAAAAATAAACAAGTTAATTAATACTGACCGGAAACATACGGATAACCCACTGCAAATTGATTACCTTATCAACAGCAGAGAATGCGCGACCAAAGTTAAGTTATTATAAATCGCCGACCGTTTTCCAGTCTAAATATGACAACACAAATTGAACTTGGACCTTGACACATCCGTCCAGTTCGCCAAGTCGGAGATCGGTTTACTGGTACGACCAAACTATGTAAATAAAAATTTGAATGAGAAATTATAAAATTATATAAATTAAACAACGTCAACCTTTCTGTCGAATGGCGAATAGTGTATGATCATTTAAATAATGTGATTATTTTAAAGCAGTGCATAGAATATGAGTAAACACAATCAATGGTATATAAACCCTCGCCCGACATCAGCGAATGAATAGTACAAAATGCATCGACAACGAAATTATCGAAAGAGGACTATTTCGACTTGTTCACCTGGCGAAAGATCGGTAGCCGATTCTGACCCACCACTCCTAGGTAACGATTTTTTTTTGTATAAGCAATGATGGTTTTTTCCGTATTAAAGTTAATGATTTGTTTTGTGTATACAACATAATGATATCGCCGCATTTTGTGAACGATTTAGTATCGAACTTGCTGTCGAATTTCTATATCAAATTTCATATTTGAATTCTAGGATAAAATTTCTTTATGTTTAGATTTTAGCTTCATTACTCATAGACGAGAGAGCACCAAATGTAGGGAATTCTTCAGGTAACAAAGTCATTTTAAATTGCGTGCGGAATAGTACAAACACATACATCCCCGATATAACGTTCAAAAGGGATTATATTAATTATGATTTCATTCAGGAAGTTCAGATCCGGATCTCATTCCCACACAACTTGCCGACCGATGGAGAGAAGCATGGAAGCTTTTCTGGCATACTAGACGTCTCGAGTCTTCCCCACTCGAATACCGACGAACCCCTGGCAAATCAGAAGATTTTAACCGAACTTCCGAAGTACCGGAACCGTTCTGGGAGGAGTGGCACCCCACTGCAGAAATTTACGCGCACGCGCGTCACCTACTCGATGATCTTCTCAATCATCAACGAAAAGTAGACCTACAAGTGGCTCGGGCCCGTCAATGTTTGGCAAACATTGAGGAGGACATCGAAACCGGCCGTATTGCCACTACATATCACCACCCACGGCCACGCGGACCCCTGTGCGGAGACGCCTGTGGAGAGACGGTCGTAAACAGGAAGGACTCGCAGATGACCGGGTCTCTCCGGATTCGAAATACGAAGCGGCCGGTGATGATTATTCCAAACTGCTCCCCGGAGGAATGGGTAGCAAGGGGCTTCACGGACACGTGATATTAATATTTTGAATTCACTTTAGTTTAGATTTTGTTACTAGAATAAAGATTTTGTTCGTTTAGAAATTAATTTCGTTCTTTTGATGTTGTTATAATTCGTCTAGCAAATTTTGTTTAATTCAATTATATTCGTTAATTCTATGGTAATAGTTATTTTTTGATATTATCAATTCCAGACATGGATTCCCTACAAATCCTGAGAGTAGAACTGGACGTAGCACGACAAAATAACAAGACTCTATATGACCAGATTATCCAGCTGACTCGAGAAGTACACCAAATTCGAGCCACCTGGAAAGATCCAGCAAAAATCAAACCCATATATCAGAGACTCACAGCTGCCCAGAAAGGATGGGTGGAAGAAAAGCAAATAAATCAAATCTTACGTACGCAAATACGAGGACTGGAGGTTGCCCTGTCGGCCAGCCAAGAGGGAGCGGCTGTTACATATCCGCTCGTATTCGCACCGGCTCAGTTAGCCTATCGGGAGCCGGCAGCTGCTCCAACCTCGGTCGCGAACCCTGCAACAACCATAAATACCCCCTCTCGTCCAGGGCGCAAGGAAAGAGCTAGGCGTCGTGCCGCTCGATTGCTAACCCAATCCAAATCAAATTTACAAGCATTGTAACTCATGGATAATATATATTTCGTAGTTTGATTGTGTTGACTCATGTGTAAGATAGTCCGGAAAATCATGATAGAATTCCTGTAATTCATTAGACTCTAATGATAAATACATGACATAAAGGGACCAATTACTAAAAATCGAGCATGTGTCTTCTAACGACGGCTCGTTGGACCCGAGGGTTGTCCGAGCAATTATAGTATTAGCAATAGCACTCACTTTTTGCGGACAATCCACCCGCTCGAGCACATTTCCAACGTTGCCTAGCAACGGGTGTCGAGTGGTAGTCAGAGTAACATTTTGTATGGCGTTACTGGGGCAACAATAAAGATGAAACCAATGACGAAACCCTGTAACCCACTAATACCATGAAAGAAAACTTCCATGATATCCAATGAACAAAAAAATTGATTAGATTAACGGTTATTATAAATTCGTAATAAAAAAACTTCATTGTGAATTAAATAAAAAAAATCTAATTGGATACATTCGGCATTAGTTTAAATATTAAAAATTTACTGACAACGAGTAATAATGACATAAATAAAATAAAATCGTTCTTACTCCTGATTTCTTTTTGTTTTCTTGTGAAAAATTTTAAATTCAAGTGAGTATATTTTTTGGTGATTTGACATCAACTTATATATGATCGATTTATACGTATTTTTTTGATGCATTAAAACCAAAACATCTACACGTTTTAACCATATTTCATCACTTTTCCCCTAGTTGTCAGATTTTATAATTCTTTTTTTAAAAGTTTCTAATTACATTTAAGCTTAATTCTTATAGTTATTTTCCAAAATATAATCGATTTTGATAAATTTGTAGTTGACTTGATGATTTTGTTAGTTTTTGTTGTTTTGCAATTCTTTTTTTAATGTTTTTAATCATTTTTATATATTTTTTATCTTATTATACTTTTTTATTATTTTTTGTTTTGTTTAACCATAAATAGACGATATCTGGTAAATTTTCGTCTCTTTGAATTTTCCGCTACCAGATTTTATTGGAGGTCGTGTTTGATAAACAAAATTCTCGAAACCTTAGTTTTCGCCCAACACTTATTGAATCAAATTTTTATACAAATATTTTTAACATTGCTAAATTCAATAGTTTGTCGCAAAATTTCACAAAACCAAATGTGGCAAAAATTATAATTTTTACTGTAAATATATATATATATATAAATTTAGAAATAATTTAAAAATAGACGTAAATTGGAAATTACAAGAAAAACTGTAATTATAGTAAAAATCCAAACTTTAATAAATGTTTTCTAATAAATTATTTAAAATAAGTAAAAATCTTTTAAAAATTATTTCTTTAGTCAATTTTCAGTTTGTTTATATGTTTCATTTAAATAGTACTATTGGAATTTTATATCGGCTTTCAATTATGAATAGTAGATTTGGTATTTTTCATTAAATAAAAATAGTATATTATTTAATAATTAAATCTTCAAAATAACTTTTAATAAAATTTTAGCAAACGAATATTTCCAATGATTAAATTTATTCTATCTGACAATGAACAATATTTTCATAAATTTAACTGTGATATATCAATAAAAGAAAACCTTAATGATGTAATATGAATTCGAACATTATGAATTAAATATCAGTTTATTTAGTTTTGTAAAGAAAAAGGATTAGTACCCGATATTTATGAAGTTTATGATCCGATTGAAGACAACGCATTAGATTGCAATAAAAGATTGTTGGATTATAATCTAAATTCTTTACATTTAAGACGAGGTTCGGTTGAATTTTTTATATTTTGAAATAATTATTTTCTTTGTAAATAACATAATTTAATTACAAGATTTTTTATTCAATATCTGAAGTAAACATAAAATTAATATTTAATTTATATTTCATTGATATTCTTTCAGTTTAGCTTCGTTTTAACTTGCGTATGCGTGTTAATTTCTAGATACATAAAATAACAATGTTAAATTTAGTCATTGTATGGTCTCAAAGTAAGCATGGATGTGCTTTCATAATTTATCTCGAGCTTGAATTTATTACAGATATTTTAAATTTCACAGTTTATGGTAAATGCGCAATGAATATGACAATGAATAACTATTATTATTATTATTATTATTATTATTATTATTATTATTATTATAATTATTAAATATAATTACTATTATTGTTATAATTATGATTATTGTTGGTATACAGGGGAAAACTTTATTAGTAATGACTCAGACTTTACTAAAAATACCTGCCTCTTCTACTCTAAGGTCCATTTCCCTCGCACACCACACGATTTACAAACTTACTATCATACACCCATGGTGGAAGCCTGTTGGTAGTGTGCATGAAAGCCGAATGCCATTCGAGCAGGTGAGCATTGTTACCAAAACTACTCCTCGAATAACCTTCGTTTCCGGTTCAAAGCGGCCGCTAGAAGGTCTTACACATTATGTTATGATCCCATGATTTCTAAGTATGCCTGGTTCCTTGAGTTTAAGAGCTGAAGAAGAATTTGGAGGGTATCGAACATCTACGACACGAATTTTCTTACAGATTTTAACTGCTATTTGTAGGAAGATAACAGAATTTAATCACTATTTTTATGGTTCCGGTCGATTACTACGATGAGATAAGTTAGATATTAATTTACCATATTCTACTGCTATGATCTGTAAAGCCCTTATTATATAAATACGCTAAATTTGAAACTGATGCCGTTTGACTCACAAAAACTAATTGGTAAAAATAAGTCGACATACAATATATATTTTAAAGACGAAAATACAATAAAGTAAAGATTAATAGAAAACACAGGATCGCAATGTTAAGACAAAAGGTCCAATCACGGAGAACTAGAGTCGCGACATTCATGATTAAGAGAAGTGCAAATCACATTAAATTAAACCTTAAATAATAAATCTAAAAACTAACCTATAATAAATGTGTGTATGTGTGTCAAAGCCAAAATTGATATTAGATAAGACCTGGTACATGAGATAGGACCTAATACTATAAGAGGATATAAAAATTTCAGGCGAGAAGAAAAATAAAAGTCAAAATTTCTATTGTAAAAATACTTATAATTAGACGATAAGTCTCCCCAAATTCTTAACTTTAAAAAATAAATTATGAATTTTTTTAAAAGCCATGTAAGTTTAACTTTTAAATTTAGTTAATTTAAAGCAATTATTGCAAATATCTACTGCCGATAAAAAATGAATAATTAAAGTTATTGAAATCGTTTTTGGGAAAATAAAAAATAGAATAAGTGTTTAATTCTGATACAGAAATTGGAAATTATGAATTTTGTTAGATTGTTGTGTGCGCACATAGACGCAAGCTGATTTTTTTAGATTGATGAAATCGATTCGGATTTATGAATTGGAATTTTTATTAAAATCTATGTAGGAAATGTTTTTTGTTTATTCACGTGGAATTGGAAGACGATTTGAATTTGTTAAATTGATTTATTCTTTTTGGTTATCGATAAAATTTTTTAATGATTTATGGTTAATTCAAGAAGTAATATTTTTGGAATATATTGTGTTCAAAATATATTCGATTTTGGAATTCGTTTTGTTTATATTATTCATTGTATAATAAAAACTATCAATCATGGCTCAATCTCAAGGTGTCGTACACGTTAAATGATTTGACTGGAAGAATGGATATTTATATATATATATATATATATATATATTATTAACAAGTAACTGTACGATGAAGATATCTTTGTTCATTTGGAATCTATTGCTACAGTTCTCGCTTTCGATGCCACTGGGCATTCGACAGTCTATGCGCTGCCTCATGCAATTTGCAGATAGGATTAAAGGAGGATTGAAACTCCTTACAGAAAGAAGTTACTGTTTTACAAATACAGCCGAAAGAGAAATTGTCCAAGAAATTACAGAAAAATTGTGTTATATTGCTCTTGATTTTGAGCAAGAAATGTAAACCGCAGCCTCTTCATCCTCACTTGAAAAAAACTATGAACTTCCAGATGGCAAGTTATGACCATAAAAAATGAAAGATAATAAGAATAAAAGTCTGCTCTCTTCAATATTCGACATGCTGCTATTTGACAAGAAATCACTAAAGAGCTCCCGATGTCCGGTTGATGTTATTTAAGAAATTATTACCGTCATATAAAAAAATTATTCACAAAATATCTAATAATAAAAGAAATTTTAGTTGAATTGTAGATATCTAATATTTAAATAAATACATAGATGTCTTGCCTTGTTTTTGATTTAATCCATAGTTTTAAAGATTTTTAAAAAATCAATAAATTAATAGAATTTATCTTTAAATTAATTTTCATTAAAATTTTGCAATAAACTAAAATATTCTTGTTTTGAAAAGTATCTTAATAATTCAAGGGTGTACTTTAATGTCCTCACAGGTCCTATTAAAAATCCCTTTGGATACTAAAATTTAACTACTTTTGCATTAAACTAGTGTTAAAAGCCCGGGTTAATATTATAACTTTTCAAAATGATCATAATGAAGAAAAAAGTTTAGGTTCTATTTGTCATTAATATGAATATCATCAGATTCCTCTGTAAGTAATAAATTTTCTTCAAGAAAAAATATATTTTTTTTCGTTACAATGCATACAGGAAAAATTGTATAATTACGTTTTTAATTCCCATATTTAGTTTAATGTTGTTTCAACTCTCTAAATAGTTATTTAATTAAACAACTGATTGTTAGAAACCAAGAAAATTTTAAATTAAAACTGACTAAATTTATTACTAAAATAGAAGCACTTTGCAGTAAGCATCAAACACAAAGATCACACTAACCCTAATTTGTTTATTTTGTGCTTGATGTAAAGTAATAATATAATTTATTAAACATTAAGTATTAAATTTTATATTATTTTTTGGCTTTTAAATATTGAGATGCTAAATAATCTAAAACTAGCAGAGAACTTCTGGGCTAAACTGTTATTTATTATTAACAAGTTTTTCAAAGTGTGGTATCCGTACTAGAGGATATACTAGAAGATTTTTTAAGGGGTAAGCTGTGAGTGAACAAGCATCTTAGATCAGCCCTAGCATAGATTATCTAGTTTAAAAGACCTGCACAATTATTTTCTGAATTAGACAAAAATGATAAATGGATATAGTATTTATTTAACATTCATAGAGCATCAATGCCAGAGAAATAATACGAATAACTTTTAGAAATAGCTTCATTACTCTTGTTCCAAAATACAAATCGTTTATTTTGTTTTAACAAAGATATCATACAATTTCCATTCCCAACTTTATTAATCTGTAGGTACATCGCACATAAATTTCTCCACATTTCAAAGATTTTTAAAGCTTTGATACAACTGCAAAACTCTTTCTCGTTATAACTTTCATTGGATCAATATTTCTGCTCGAAGTTCCTGTTTTGTTGTTTCCATAAATATGACCAAAATTAGATTAATGACGACCGGTAATCCCTTGCGTCGTCTCCGGATGGATATCATTCGATTTTGAAGGAGGTCGGATTGAAATGAGTAAGTATTTTTAAAACCCATATAAAATAAAGGAGGATAATTGTTGAAACTTAATGAATCAATGGTCTTTTCATTTTGTTGAGTGCTTTTTTAATCCAGAAAAATATCTTACTTATCATGCTAAATATTATTTATATTCGCAACTGGTTGTTGGCGGACATACAGGGAGTTCACGAATCGCTAAATCAAATTATACATGTATAGAAATAATGGTTAAAATAAAATTTATCTAAATCATAAAATAAATTCAGCGGATAGGAGCAGAGATAAAAGCTGTAGCAGTACGGAGAAAAGTACTAATACGATTTGTAAAGATGAAAATTGACATTGAAATATTTTTGAAAGAGAAACAATCAGCATTAGGTGATTGTTTTGAAGACGATAGTAGGGTGGCGAATTCAACTTATCTAAGGGATATATCTTTCTTTACAATGTAATTTTACAATGAAATAACATATTTGTAAAGAATAACAAAAGTATTGCAATTTAAAAAATCGTTGATATGGTGTGAAAAGCATAATAAGACATTTATGATAAATATATCCTAAATCCAATGAATTGGTAAAGGTAAAAATACGACAATATATTTATTTAAAACACACTTGGAATTACTCCACAGAAATTTGAGGACTTTTTTCTGCAATGAAGGATATTTGCGAAAATAACACAAATATTGAATCCTTTCGTGAATCAATACGATAAACTTATTGAAAACATTTTAAAGATAATATTTAAGGAAATGAGCTTGTCGGATTTTACATTGCAGTTAGATCTGAACATTCTTTCTTAAGTAAAAAGCGTTGTGACTCTTAAATCAATTCTCATCAACATAATAACTGTTATCAAACCAAAAAAAATTGACTTTAAAATGTGCTTGAATCATGTATACCTTTGGACATCTTGAACTCGATAAAACCTAAGATAGATTTATTAACGAAAAATATTCATAAACAAAAATTACAATAACTATTATGTCCTTTTGTTTTTTATTAACTATAAATTCAAGTTTTTCGCTAAAAATTTCCAATTGTTTGATAGTTTTTATCGACTTTCATTTATTAATTAAGTTCGACTGATATTCTGGCTAACCCTAAAATATTTTTTTGTGTATCGTTTACAATTTACTGTCTTCGTAAATTCCTGTTTTATTGATAGATTAACAATAAAAAATTAAATTATTTCTTATATTTGGAGAATTTTTGATGAATTTTAAATTTGTTTTACCTGACGGTCGGTGAAACTTCAGACATATTCTGAAGTCTTCGGAACTCAGATGTATAGCATTGATCAAAATCGACATTTATCTAAAATTAACTCATAAATGATCTTTTAGATTTGTATCAAATTTTATTTAAAAGTTATTATTTAAATATATTTAACATAAATTTAACATATGATTGAGGAAGTATTATAATTGATATGGTTATCGTTCGCAAACAATTTCGGTGTTTATTTATTTGAATCAAATTAATTTGTAAGTTTTAGTATTAATTGCTTTTGTTATCAATTTCTTTAGCAATACAGATAACATTGTCAGTAATATTTAAACAAATGACTTTTTATTGAATAATTAAAATAACTATTTTGCATTCATCAATATCCGTTAATAAAAATTCACAAAATTTAACTAGATTGCATGATGATGTTTAAATCTAAATTACACAAATTGCATGCCGCAAGATAATTCCGGAATAAATATAATATTTTAAAAGATAATGTAGAATGTTTTAATAACACTTGATAAAGAGTGCCGAAAATTTATTTTACATATCAACATAAAAATTTTTGACCTATAGTCGTAATGAAAATATACATTAAATTTTTTTAAATTGTATTTTTAATTTACATTTTTAATAAAATTTTGAGAAGATTATTTTAAAAACTCTGCTTACTTATTTTGTACAGTAATTCCAAAATTGTTGTATTGGAAGTTTAGTATTAAATTAGTTATTTTCACTTTTCGTAATTTCAACTGTACGCGTATTATGAGTATTTATCACCATTCATTTTCTGAAATACACTGAGCTTGTTGTTAAATATATTGCATTTTACCTTTTAGTGGTAGTGTCGTAACTAGGTTTTTCAGTGCCCTGTACAGTATTTTTAAGGGTCCCATGAATGTTTTTGGAAAAATAAATAATAATACACATGATAAAATAATAACGACAATTTTGAATTTCCAATTGTAATGCGGACTAGATCATGTATCACAGATGCAGCAAATAACATCATTGTTCTATTATTCACCAGGTTATATGAATTACTTCCAATAAATTACTTCGACAAAGAGTTTTAACCACAAATATAAATTTTACTCCTTTCTCATTCGAATCCTGATGGTCATATCGTTTTATTAGACTTCAATCTTTTTTAGTTTGTCCAATACTTCCTGCTATTATCACGAGTTTCCTTGAATTTAAACTCAACAGCATGAATTGAGAGGTGCTAGAACTCCTACTTAAGATATCAAAAGCGAATTCATCATAGCGAATTATGGAAATGAAGTGTTTTTCAATAGGGATAATAAAACAAAAACCCTAAGAGGTGTAACCACATTTTTTTTAAAATTTTGAACCGCGATTACATAATGTTCTAAAAAATGCGTCATTTAAGTGACCACATCAGCTTTGTTAAAAAGTGTGATTTCGAAAAATTCAATTTTCAATTAATTTTTCAAATAAATCAGGCCTAATATTGTGATATTCAATTTTAAATCATCAACTGTTTGTGGTAAATTCCACAAAAATTTATTCAAAAAAAGTTCATTCGAGAAATTTGAGTCTTCTGTAACACTAGCTCTTCAGACAACAATATTCTTTTCAATTCTAGCATTTTGATGTCTTTTTGGTGGTTTTATATCATGAAGAGTAAAATCCTCTTCGAGTTTTACAATGATTCGTCGAATAGCAAACGCAGCCCTTAGAATATTCGGACAATAATTTTGACGAAGTGCACGTTGAGTATTCGAAAATTAACTATTATTTTTTATCAATTTGTTGGACAATTACCAACCGTTGTGCGAGCGTATATTTTGCTACAGTGAATTGTATACTATAAAAAAATGACCATTTAGTCCCTATTGAAAAACGCTTTAAATTTAGTTTGGAAATACTAAAATGAATTTTTTATTTACATTTCCTATATAGCTTTCTTATCAGCCTTGTCTAAAAAAAGTGTTAAACACTTTTTTATTTTTTATTGTTTCAAGACATTCTTTATAGCTTAATTAAAATAATTTAAAATTCAAATAATTGAGTATTTTTAATCTCCGATAGGTTGATTATATGAAACACAAGTACATGCTATGGAGAAACTAATCAAGTAATCATATAAAAAAATAAATGTTAATTTTGATAGTATCAGTTACAATGAATTCTCCTGGCTGTGGAAAAGGAAAAAAAGATTTTTCATGTATTTTTTCTTTATCTTTTTCATAATATTATTAAAAAATAAATCCTCTAGCAAGCTTATTCAATTTCTGTCTCGTGTAAAATTTTATTGAAATTATTAGTTTGTAAATTTCAATATTTTTCTAATTATTATTATAACGACAAAATAAATATTTCATTTGGAAAGTGTTGTCATGTGAAAATATATTGTCGTAAACAATAACCAGTGTTTTGTATAAAGTTTATTAAAACTTTGGAAATTATGATGCAAACTTATTTAATATTTAAGAAAATAAAATGAAATCTATTTTGAAAATTATAAATTTTATTTTAGTAAATTCACAATTCAGTAGCGAAAAAAGTAGTCAAGATTTACTGAATCTTACTGACACTTCTGATAAACTATGGAATGATCAATCTATCCGCACGTATTCCCAAAATTCCTACAATCAAATACAAATGTTAGATAATAACGCTCATAAGAAAATCAAAAAAGGCTTTATGTATCAATTGAAAAAATATATGCCAAAAAAAGATAAAAATATGTCAAGATCTTTTTCAGAAGTATATTATTATTATTATTATTATTATTATTATTATTATTATTATTATTATTATTATTATTATTATTATTATTATTATTATTATTTTTTTATTATTATTATTATTATTATTATTATTATTATTATTATTATTATTATTATTATTATTATTATTATTATTATTATTATTATTATTATTATTATTATTATTATTATTATTATTATTATTATTATTATTATTATTATTATTATTATTATTATTATTATTATTATTATTATTATTTTTATTATTATTATTTTTATTATTATTATTTTATTATTATTATTATTATTATTATTATTATTATTATTATTATTAATATTATTATTATTATTATTATTATTATTATTATTATTATTATTATTATTATTATTATTATTATTATTATTAATATTATTATTATTATTATTTTTATTATTATTATTATTATTATTATTATTAATATTATTATTATTATTATTATTATTATTATTATTATTATTATTATTATTATTATTATTATTATTATTATTATTATTATTATTATTATTATTATTAGTATTATTATTATTATTATTATTATTATTATTATTATTATTATTATTATTATTATTTTTATTATTATTATTTTTATTATTATTATTATTAAATTCACGAATACTATAAATAATTCTGATTCAGTCAAATTTTGTAGAAAATACAATGTGTTTTCTAAATAAAAAGAAATCAGAGGTGAGAAACAAAAAAAGTCTGTAATCTATTATCTATTTAAAAATTATTTTTTGACAGAGCACGAATAGTCTAAATTCCAAATTTCATCTGTGTCAATTGTTTTTTGAAATTATATTTTCATATTTTTTTGTTTAATGGCTCGGTTTATTTTGTTAATAGCTCGGTTTCAGTCATATTTTGTAGAATAATAATTTGGTTTTATTATTTAAATTTAACAGTTTCTGTTGACAGTGAATAATGTAATAATAAATTAATCATAATAGATGGATTTTATTAATCAAGTCAAGCGCGTCAAAAAATGATTTTTATATTGTTAATTAAATTACAATTGATGCATCAGCTTATAAAATTAAAAACATTCAGACTTTAAGCATCTAATTTAGTTTTGAAAAATTCCAAATTAAGAAATAATTGAATCCTTTAGAAAATATCTCTGCCAACATCTTGAAGCAACTGAAAAATCGCACATGAAAGTAAATGGCATAAATTCATTTGACATAAAGCTCACATTTTATAATAAACTTTGACCTAAAGATCCATTTCAATCAAATAAACTTGATGTCAGATTTTTGATAATTGAATTGAAGTTATTGAAGCTCCCGTTCCCTATGGTTTGTTTTTACAATTCTTCATTTTTAAGACTTACAATGTATTTATAAGTCTCATTTATGAAAGATAGTTAGTTAAGGTGCATAATAAATTGATCTTATTATTAAATAAGTTATAGATTTGAAGCAAGATTTAGGACTTAATTATATTGAATTTGTTGACTTCACACTAGTATTGATGAGTTTTGACGGCATATAATATTATGAATTAAAGTAGTTGTGAAATTAGGCAAAATCGGAAGTGCAGTTCACCATTTACAAGAGATGTCAATATTATGCTAATTCCATTTTACAGATTTATAAAACGTAAGCAACTAAATCCAAAGATTTGACGCTGAATAAAATGTATCTTAAAAAAAAGAATCTTAGTTATTTGAAATGGAAAGATTAAATATTAAATCTAATGAATAGAATTATTTTTTAATAAATTTATCTTCTAATTTTACATCAATAATATATTATAAATAAGAGAGTTTTAACATTGTAATTTAGTTTAATCTCTAATGTATTATTTTTGGATCAAGCAAAAAAAACTACCAAAGAATACTTAGGGATCTCAAAATGATTTGCACAAAAAATAAACAAAACGAAAGCATATTTTTCAAAATCCAGTGTTGGAACGTCTTTTTAAGTTGATTTTGGGTATTGATTTGCATATCCATGTAATTTCATTCTTGTATGATTGGCCAGACACGTTTTGATACAATTGAAAATTGTAGAGCCAGAAATTTTAAGAAGCAAGGTCTGGTGAGTACGGCAGATAGCACATTATTGTGAAACGATTGATCAATATGACGTCGGGCATTATCACGACGGAAATTTAGAGTTTTGGCATCCCTACTCTGTGTTATGGATTGAACTAATGGCGTCAAGCATTCTTCTATGTACGATTAGGCGGTGAAGATAGCTTCTTTCTCAATAAACACGATACTTATCATCATTTTTTACTTCAATCGACCATGTCTCACTATGATACTAGCGGGCTCTTCTCTCAGACTCAACTTTTGTTTTCATCATTTGTTATAACATCACCAAGCTGCAGTCTTCTTTTTGATCTTGTTCAGATTTTGGATACTGGCCTTATTTTTATCGCTTAGAGCAAAGGGTATTTTGTGAGATGTAATCTTTGGATTATTTGATTTATTTTACTGTGACAAAGGAATATCTCAGTTTGAACGGGTTATCCTCTATAGTGGCAAGAACCAACTGATTTTGATTGACCGACGCGATCCTAGTCTTCAAACTTCTCTTGTCCTTTTTTAAAAATAAATAAATAAAATATTTATATATAAAATATAAAATTAATTATAAAATGTTTCACAATTAAAAAAATGACTTGGGCAAATTTTTTACTGGAGCCTTATTTTCAGATAGAAATAGTTTTTTAAAAAATTAAAATTAATTTTGATATAAAACTTTATAATTTTATACAAAGAATATAAGTTAGATTGTCGGGTCACTTAATACTTTTCAATGGACCATTTCTGGCCGTGTTATGATTTTACCGATTTGAGATATAATTAAAAATTATCAGGGCATAATAATAAATGAATATTTTTAAAAATGTATTTATAGCATATTTTAAGATATTTGAGATTAAGTCAGAATTTTTTTAAAATACATTTGACTAAATTTGAATAAATTTGACTAAATTACTCATGAGTTATTAGAATTATATAGGTTTCATAATAATGTAGACTTATATCATTAAAAGTCTCTTTAATAACATATCGGTTTAGAGTTTAGAATCTCCAGTAGAAACCGAAATGATAACTTTATCAACTGATGAAATCTACCAGGGATCATTAACAACAGAAATAATTCAAAGAGATATTCAAAAAATTCAGAAAAACAATAAAAAAAAGAAGCGAAATGCCCCTGCACCTCCTAAGACAAATGTTCTCACTTTTTATTTCGAGGAAAATTCTGATTCAAAACTGCAATCAATAGGTAAAAATATTTGAAAAATTATTTTTTTAGCTACTGAAAATTTTCAATAATATAATTTTTGAAATTTTTTCGTGTTTAATTTTTTAATTTATCAGTCTAAAACGCAATCTGAAAAAATCATGGAATTTCCACTATTTATATTTGTATATTTCACAATAATTCATTTTCAATAACTAAGTGAATCTTCAAGGGATATTTGAATCTTTGTTAGTTTGGTATTCATTCTAGAGACGTAATTTTCGATTTCAAAAGGTATCGAATAGTATTAAAAAACATCAAAAATTGATGAACATATTAAAAATGGAAATCAGTAAGAAAATTAAAAGCATAACTCTGAAATTTTTAATTCGACTTTTTTATTTCAGTAATAAAACAAATTTATTTCAAAATTTGTCATGAAGAAACATTTTATAAAAATAACAGTTTTTTCTCGAATTTTGCAATTCACATTTTCTACTAAAATTTGCTTTGTGTGGTTTATAATTTTACATTAAAAATTATAATTTTTATAAATATATATTTTTATAAATTACTATTTTTGTGTGCTTCATTTAACTAATTAATATTTTTAGACATCTCATCAGAATTTCATTAATAGTAATTTTCGGATAAATTATTTTCAATTATGGTAATTATAAATTACCAAAGCCTATTATTTTTTGTAATTTTTCGGTGAGATCAATCATTAATACGTCATCATACGTCACTATTATTTTGTGACGTCATGGTCATTTTATTTCTTTTTTAAAGATAAAAGCCTGTCCCTCACACACACACATATATATATACACTATGGGATTGCCCGCCCTAGGACGGATAGAATTAGGGATGGGTAAATGTCTGGTTTATATATTTTCTAACTAAAAAATATTATTTTATTATCGAAACGTTTCTTTGCAATTTGTATGGATTTTCTGGCATAGAAACAATTCGATTTTTCAAAACCTTTCAATATTGCGTTTTAAGGATATTTTTAAGAAGATGTATTCCTGGACATAACACTAATGATGATGCTTTATATCAGTTATATTGATGAACTGGCTAAATTAAATTACTCGTTGAAGTCTAAAATACGCCTACAACCTACCCAAAGCACACAATTTTCATAAAACTTTAGGAGATAATATACCATTTTAATACTAAATACCTATGCAAAATTTCAAGAGACTATCTCAAACGGTTTTGAAGATAAACCTAAAAATCTATAGCGTTCCAGAGTCAGTCTATCAGTCAGTGCTGAGCATATATATATATATATATATATATATATATATATATTAATATTTTTGAAATTTATTTTTAAATAGGTTCAAAGTTGATCCAGTTTCAATAAAATCTTTTACGTTTTTGGAGATGTTTTTGTGTATACTTTTGCATTCAGATGTCTGCAAAGTAAAAAGTCAAGAAGGTCAACTGACAACCCAATATAAAGTCCTACTTTCCCCACATTAAATCGTTTGGTTAAGGATGTAATAATTTTTTTAAATTTCAGTTTTCCAGTGAGTTGAATTGATTCTGTGAATTTTAGTTTCCTAACTATTATGCAAATATTATAGAATATCTAGTAATATAAATCTTCGATGATTTTGAACTTTCAACTGTTGACGTTACGACCAATTCCTTCATTTTCACAAATATTTTACAATGTAAACGTTAATGTTGCATCTGCAGAAATGCAGACTAAGTTTATTGGTATCCAACTTTATAACATTTGAGGTATTGTTTGTATTCTATTCTGAATCATTAAAGTATGTGCCCATTTTAATGTCAATTAATGCTTCTTCCAATATTTATGATTTAAATTTAAAACTAACTACATATATTGCATAATAATTTAATATGACTGCTGTTGTTTATTTCAGAAAGAAATGACATCAAAAATAATAAAAATAATAATATTAAAGCAAAATTAAAGAAACATGTTTTATTATTTGCAGATATTATGGTATGAAATTAAAATTTTTATTAAAACTTTTGGTGCCTCTCAGGTTGGAAACTACTGATCTCCACTCAAATCGTTTTCAAGATTTAAATATTATTATTTTACAAATAATATTTATAACTAATTAAATAACCACCGTCACACAATTTTAATAGTTATGCATGTCAAAATGAACAATATATTTTAAATGTATATATTTTTTGAAATTTATAAAACAATAAATGTGTATGATATGAATTGTCAGTTATGAAAAATGCTTCCACATTCGAAAAATCCGGAATTTAGCTTTTGAAATTTTGGATTTTTCAAATTTTAAAAAATGATAGAATTTCTTGAATTTTAAATTTCTAAGATCCAGATTTTAATTCCGTAATTACCACAAATCTCATTTTAAATAAAATATTTTCAAATATCTTAAATAGTACTAAAACTTTCAATTTTCTTGCTATTAATAAACTTATGTCTTTTAGATATAGAAATTCCTTTACCTCCAGTTGATTCCTTCGAACTTGGTGAACATATTAATTATTATCCCTGGCAATCATGCACCGAATGTTATACAGGTCAATGTTATGAAGATGAATCCGTCTATTCAATAATATCAGAAGGTTTTTATTATTTCTATTTTTATGACTATTTATTACATTATGTCAAATTTAGCAACAATTATTTGTTTTTGAAACAAAATGTTCTATTGTTTTTACCATTTAATAATACTGTGTAATATGATTCTCATTTGATAGTAACATTTGCATTTTATCAACAGTAATGTGACTGCAGATGATTTGCTAATAATTATGATATTAATTAAGTTTATTTTATATTAGTATCAATGTTATCTATTGGAGATAAAATGTATGGAATCTGATTCACATGTTAACAAGATATGGAATAATTACATTCACTAGTATAAATAAATATGTGTGTGCGCTTGCGTAAAATAACCTAACATTTTTTACACAGTAGATATATTCTTGGAAGCATCGTATAAAAAGTTGTGCAAAAAAGACGAATCTCCCATAGAGCTATATATCCCAAAGTCGTGTAATCTGGCAAAAAGTAAGAATAGTTATACCTAAAACCCTGTAAATTAGTCATGAAAACTAAGTAGAACTTTTGAATCTATATTCACAAAAATATTGAAATTAATAAAATATTTAGATAATATTCAAACTTATTTAATTTATTAATGCAAATGAACCAAGTAAAAGATTCATAAAAAAAGATTGCAAAACTTTAATTTACAAATACATTCACCATGTTTGAATCCAATGAAGCTTTTCACTTCATAATAATTTTGAACAGATGAACTGCTTTATCACTTTGCACTTTTATTTTTGAAAATTCATTGTATAATTGTTAAATGGTGCATTCTACATTTGGACAATGTTTAAAAAAATGTTTTTTTCCATAATTAAACTAGAATTTGATTTAGGGCTTTGAGTATTATCCTCTTTATCGTTATTACGGTTACAGTCATATATTACTAACTCAATCAGATCAACCTCATATAAGGGTTTATAAATCAACAATTCTAAGTCTGCATGCTCTAAACACCTCCCCCTTACCAGTTTCAAATGCCAATGTTAGAATCTCAGAAGGTTATTTTTGTGTCTTGGGAGTGAGTGATAAATTCTCGTATGTAATTCTCATTTCTTTTATTTGTTTTGATAGTTGCTTCGTTTAAGACAAAATTTTTGTCAACTAATGTTTAACCTATACATCTCACAAGGTCCAAGATTTTAATCAAAATTTCTATCACCTGACTACGATGCCATATTATTGTCACTCATCCTTTATGCCATTTTAAGGCACCGTAGTCGGGATAAATACTTTCAAACCGTGTTCAGAGAAATAATCTAAATAATGAACATTTCGCGTTTATATACGTTTTTATAATTTATCTGTATCGGATAAATTTTTCACTTAAAATATAAAAGGCAGTGAATGTTGGATTTACGTAGCATATTTTTGTTCACAAGTTTTAAGCCTATATTAAGGGTTTTCACATAGGCCTTAAACAGACAGACCGTAAACCAATTTTAAATTTCGGTTTATTTACATTTTAGGAATAGTAATTTGTCACACTTACATAAGTTCAGATATTCTTTTGTAAATATCTACTTATATATTGGTTTTAAAATTTTTTTAATATCTTAGTCTGCAAAACGTTGACCAGAAAAAATAAATAGTAGTGACATTTTGTTTAAACAAATGTAATAAAACATAATTAATTTCATATATATTAGATTGAGATATTAATGAGTTGGTTGCTTTGAACTCAAGTCTCATCTTTTAAAGATTGCGACACTATTTTATTATACTTAATAGGTTGTTTTATAGACAATAACTGAATTAATTAATTTTTTTCGTTTATTCTACTATTTATTCAGCTGTGAATTCTTTTGATCATTTATCTTAATTTGGTTTTAATTTACATTTCTATTTCTGATTGACATTAAAATAACACCTTTTGTACTTTTCTGAGCTGCAAAAATAATTTTTGCTATCAGAGTAAATAGCAATATTTGAATTTATTTCAACGTTTATCTTAAGGAAATATAAAATACAGAAAACAAAATTTTTTAAATTTATTATGAATATTGAAAATTATTTTACCATTTTAAACAATGAGCTCTGTATTTGGATTCTCTTGAACATTGTCGGTATTAGTGAGCACAATAAGAACTGTGTGAGTTAAATAATTATGTCTGTTTTTAATTTTATTAATTACTGGGACCGTGTGACATGTAAAGCGTTATTGATAAGATTGTTAGATTCAAAAATCAATGTGCAAATGCTGCGAATACAAGTAGTTTAAATAGTTTGGATGTTAAATTGAGGAGCTTGTTGCTGCTTTCAAATGGATTGAATGGTTAAATTAGCATTTTAAACTATCTAGAAGGGTAATAAATTTTGAAGTTTCTTCAAATTATCGAAATTATATAAATATTGTCGAAAATTGCTTAATTGTAGCTTCTAAAATATTGTGAAATTCTTTTTTTATTTCTGTTACATCGGGTTTCATGAATTTCTAAGTTCACATGTAGTTTTAAATTAGGGAAATACTTTAAATTTCTGTTCATTATGTCACATTTAAAAATTTTGAGCTTAGTTTCAAACGCTTTAATTAGATCGTTCATAACATTATTGGTTTTGCCAAAGCCTTGCAATTTTAAATTTAGTTAATTTAAATGAGAACAAAAATCTGTGAGGAACATTAATCTTCATGTCCACTTAACATCTGACAATTCTTTGTACTGGAATTGTTTCTGATCATCTAAAAACATCCAAATTTCATTTTAACACTGTTTACCGCGACTAAGCCAACGAACATTATTAAACATAGTTAACCAATTATAAACTGAGTTAACTTCATTTAACAAAGATTCGAATCTTCTTATGTTTGAAGCTTGTGCGGCGATTTAGTTAACTATTTTAGTCACAAGTTTCATCAAGTTTTCGAATAATTTAAGGCCGTTTTTTGCACAAAAAGCTTCTTGGTGAATTATGCAATGAAAGTCAATCATACTGGGTGCACTATCTGTAGTTACAGACACAACCTTCGAAAAACGGTTGTTTGATTACTCATATTTTTGTTATACTACTTATTCAATTTTCGCTGATGCGTTTAAATTAGTGAAGATTATTTTCCAGTATTTGCGCCAGTAAGTTCAATGTTTGAGGTTAATGAAATGTAATATTTATCTTTATAATCTAATAGAAAGATTTTTAATTTCTTAGAATGTAACAAATATTTTTTAAAGAAGATTTCAAGTAAAATAACGAAAATTGAAATTATATAAAGTAAACAGTTGGACTTTTCGGCTGAGTTAAATTATTTTTTAGAGAGTACCTGTTAGGTCCATTTAAGTTCTATTGAAATTTTTTTCGCAGAAAAAACATATATGTTATCTTTATGAAACATACAAATTCTTAAAAAAATTGAATTTATTTCTAATAAAAACAAATGCTTGTTATCCATTTGACTTTTTATAACACACACACACACATATATATATATATATATATATATATATATATATATATATATATATATATATTTTATTTATTTATTTATTTATCTATTTTAGATCCATTACCATTGTCACCCGGATTTCGTGTTTTTGAAACTCCTAGGTGTCCCACACCTAAAGAGATGAGTGATGATGGAAGAGAAAGTCCTGACCACACTTATTCTACGATTGTTAAGAATAATAAATTTGATAAAAACATTGACAAAAGTGATATATCAGCCTCATCTAGCTTTAATGAAAGAGACCAATATTCAACTATCGCTAAAATACAAGATAAAAAAATATTTTATGGTGAAAATGTGGAACTGTCTAATAATCGCAGTTCCCAAGAATCCTTCCACGTTCAAGAATTATCAATATCGGACAATATTACAATTTTCAGTGCTCCAATTATATCTATAGATTCTGATGGTTCATCAATTTCCTCTTTCAATAATGACTCAGTTTCTGAAAAACAAAAAGATTGTGAATCTCAACATCATAAAGAAAACTGTATCTTAACATTTTCGCCGATTAAGTATAAAACAAATATTGACGAAGATATTTTAATTAACAATAAACAATATTCTACAAATTTCAATTTCAAAACAGAAGGTATTTGCCTTGTATTAATTGCGAACTCTTTTATTTTAATCATACCTTTTTACTAAATTATTAGGACCTAGTTTACCTATTCTCCATAAGTTGTCATCATTATGACCTAGAAAATTAATAAATTTTAATTATATTCAGTCCCTGTTTAATAATATTAACTTTAGATAGCATAACTGTATAATACTATAACTGTATATTAGCATGACTACTAAACCCAAGATATAATAAAAATTAATAAGAAATAAAAAAAAGAAAAAATAGAAAAAATCTTTCTAAATCTATGTATTTCCTAATATAATAATAAATTAGGAATCTATTTGTTTATTGTTATTATTCTCATATTTTAAAAATAAACAAATTAAAGATTATAAATATTAGTATAATAGTATTTTGAAATTGAAAATAATTTTAATATAAACTGATTTTTAATATTTCAGATCATTGATTAAAAATATTTTCAAAAATGTACTAAATTCTTTTTCACCAAGCCGCGTTCAGAAAAATCTTCTATAATATAAAATAAAAATCAATAATCTTATAACATAAACACACACCAGTAGGTAGTAATGCGCTTTCCAGATACTTGATTTTTCTGAAAAAGGCAAGGGTCGCCACTTGCATTTTCAAATTTTTTCCGAAACCCCCTCCTTCTTTGCGATACCCCCCTTTATTTATTTATTTATCTTTTTATTTTTAAAAATTTTTTTTATTGATTTTTTATATTTTTTGTTAAAATCGATAATTGCGTCATTTAAAAAAAATTTAAATCCAGGATTAAGCCACTATTATGCAACCTTTCCATGATATTTTTACATATTAATAATCGCCGTGTTGTACTCTACCATTACACACATTCGAATTTTGTTTAAATCAATTATTACATAATCAATTACATAAATCAATTATTGCAAAAACTTTATAAAACCATTCATTACATCACCAATTTTAACATTCATCTAGAATTGTTGATTCCTATAGTCGTAATATTTGACACTTGTTCTAATAGTACTATTATTTACTTTATAACTTAAAAACTTTACATAAAAAACATAAAAAATCAAAAGACTTGTTAATAATAATACATTTATTCACATATTAAAACCAAAGAGAAAGCCGAGCATTGACTAATTTCAAAATTGGTGATATGACATCTTTTGTATCTATTTTATAGCCTTGGATTGTCATATTGACAAACCAACTTTCCCCATCTTTATATTCGATTTATTCAAAGGCATCATAAAAACTGTCAATTCGATGGTTGATGAATATATTCTTGTTAATTTTCATTAACACTTTATTTACTGCAACAACATCTTCTTTTGATAATTGTGCATTGAAACTTGAATATTGAAACTTGATCAATTTAACTGGCTTTGTGCATTCATATGAGAATTCATTCTTCAAAAAATACATCTTATAGTTATGATACATTCGCACTGGTTGGACATCTATTCGCTTATTCTTGGTATTCATTTTATAAATAATGAATGAAATTACATTTCATCTCTTTTTTATAGCTGTAAAATTATTTTTTATACTAAAAAGTTAATGATTTTTACTAGTAATTCTAAATTGTGGCGCTGTATAAATTTCATTAGTATTGTAACAATCTAGATACGATTGATGAGTTAGTCCAGTATCTTTCATAGTAATCCCTTTTGCCTTGATACAATCATTACTCCCCTTCATACTATAACATTTAGGCCTTAAAAATATCCACTCATCATATCCCAACCCTTTACTCTCGTCTTTGAATTTTCTTATTATAGAGGTAAGTTCTTTACTATATAATGGATGTGTTGGCGCGTAATTTGATGTATTAAAACTTTTTAGTATAAAATTAATAAGAGGGCTTTGACAGATAAAGACGATAAGCGCGAATGGGTTCTTAAAAATAAAAGTTATGCATATGGTCATTATAGAGGGGGTAGTTCGATTATGAGTGTGGATAATCAAATTTTGCCGATGATTGATCCAGATAAAATTATGCTACCAATGAGTGATGCAGATGAGATTATGTTATCAATGAATGATCCAGACGAATATTTAACAAACAATGATACACATTTCCAAAATAACAATTTGTACCATCCACATTTTCTAAATGATGATATATTTCAATAAAAATTTGAATGTAATTTGTCATGATTTTTATTCAGTATAAAATTTATATATTTTTATTTTTTGTGTTATTTGTTGGTAATAATAATACAAATTATGTGCAATACAAGTGCATGATTCACACATGATCGATTTTGGTTACAACACATAATAAAAATACTTGTAAACTTTCAATATGTAGTCAACCAGTGTTGAGACAAACTATCACTATTATAAGTTAATTTAAAGACATTTTTGAAACATTTTAGGAAAGAAATGGTGGATAAAATTTGAATTGAAATTTTGAGGTTTCTGCTCCGAAATTTCGTATAAAGGAGGATGTATCTTCGTAAGATTGAATCATAAAACTAAAATTAATTTAATATTTCATAAAAAAATATTTTGTACATATTCAAAGATTTTTTCCTAGATGTATAAAAAATACTTCAAAAATAATTTTACTCACTTATTTTTGAATTAATTCCGAAAAATAAGTCATCATAAAATAAATCATTTCCTGAATATTCATAAACATTATTAATAAAATGTATGAATTTGTAGATCAAAAATGATATATAAAAGCTTGAATAATGATCTCATTTCCCTATGAAATCATAATTTAACTCCTAAAACTTTAAAACTTTAATCTTATAACTTAAAAAAAATCTCTTACTTGGCCGCCATTTCAAAAAAGGCTGAAATCAATTGATTTTTCACAAAAAATGAAATCCATAAAGTTGATTTACGTATCAATTTGCATTATAGCGGAATTTATCTGAGCGCGGCTTGGTGTTTTAATAAATCTGTTATTATATTTGGCATTTCATGTAGTTAAATATAATACCTATTAAATTATATATATATATATATATAATTTAGAAACCAATTTCCCAAGCAATGTGGAACATAAAAATAACAACGATCTTATTTTACCATCCATAGAAATTTCCAGTTCTTCGGAACAAAACA
This sequence comes from Schmidtea mediterranea, assembly GCA_022537955.1. Taxonomy (NCBI): domain Eukaryota; kingdom Metazoa; phylum Platyhelminthes; order Tricladida; family Dugesiidae; genus Schmidtea; species Schmidtea mediterranea. The sequence continues at coordinate 27,834,624 of CM039682.1, read as the reverse complement.
TTTCTATACAATCAAATACTCTGCAAAATAATATATCAAATGAACAAAATAACAGCAGAAACGCCAACACTTTTCGGAATTTAGATGAAACCGGTAAACTTTTAATTAATAATATAAATAAAAAAGCTAAATAATTTTCTATATTTCCTCTACTTGTGTTTCATTTTTATTTTTTTTTGCTTTGAATTTTTTAATAATTTATATACTTTTAATTCAATTAACTTACCATATTTACTGTCACAAGTCTGGTGTAATATAACCATTCAGCCGTTCAAATTTTAAGAATACATTTAAGAATCTTTTATCGGCTTATTGTAATTGAACAATTTTGCACTTATCTAGATAAAATAATGGCACTATTTTTGGAAATAAGTTAATTAGTTTATAACATTTTAAATTTCAAGGATGTGATTACAGTAAAATTTACTATACGTGTTCGGTTCTAAGAAAATGTTTGATTCATGTTTTCAAGTATTTATTTGATTTTATTATTATATTTGTAATGTAATTTAATTAAAAAACTAAAATTGACTAGTATTTCAAAAATTTATGTTACCCATTACTTATGTTGTTATTGACAATTTTCTGAATAATTTAAATATTTATGATTATTTTCAGGAATGAAGAGAAATTGTACAATTAAATACTATGAGCAGTCGATAACATATATTAATTTTCATTCAACTAGTACCTAGAAAAATTACCTAACAATCTTATAAAGTTTAAAAAATGATCTAACAGATTTTTTGATTTATGAAGATTTTATTTTAAAATTTCTTCAAAGTACTAACATTATTTACAAATTAATCAGTTTTAAAATTTAATAACTTAAAATATTTCTCTCTTTAATCAAATTCTATTCACAAGCTAATCATAATTTTTACGGATAAGTCCTATTTTTACAAAAACAACTATTTTACAACAATTAAACATACATATTTGAATTTTTAGTAGATTTTATCGGTATATATCAGTACAAAAGTAACTGTTCCATGTAGTTTTTTAAGCATTGTTAGAAATTCAATTTATTTAGTGGTTGGTCGATAATAATTTAATTTCTAGTAATGTGGTAGATGATAATTATTTTATCTATTAACTTTATTCAATGGTGTTTAGAAACTTAAAAGTCTAATAACTTTCAATAAATATATGAAATTTTATTTCAAGTACTGGGAAAGTAATATATTTTTTCTGAAATTAATTTAAGAATATTTTTCTAATCAAGTTTCTTTTTACTATCAATTACAACCACTTATACGTACTAAATAATTTATCATTCAGTAAACAACAAGAGTTGAAGTGAAAAGAATAGAAAATGTGTAAAAATAAATTTAAGTATTTTTTTGAGCTGTTAGCAATTAATTTATTTTAGACTGGGAAAGTAATATATTTTTTCTGAAATTATTTTAAGAATATTTTTCTAATCAAGTTTCTTTTTACTATCAATTACAACCACTTATACGTACTAAATAATTTATCATTCAGTAAACACAAGAGTTGGAGTGAAAAGAATAGAAAATGTGTAAAAATAAATTTAAGTAATTTTTTGAGCTGTTAGCAATTAATTTATTTTAGACTTATGGGCATGTGAAAATTAAATGAAAAGGTTGACATTCATATTTGAAAATAACTTTTAATAAATGTTCATTGTTAGATGCAATTAAAATCATTACAAAAATAGTAGAAAAATTTCAAAGTTTATTACAAAACTATTAAGTTTTACAAAATAATTTCAATAAATCACATACAAGACTGTAAACAAAGAAATAAATTTTTATTCAGAGAAAATATAACAGTTGATTGGGCCTCAATGATTAATAGTTTCTTGATAGCAACCATGTAACTAGGCAACCAAACAATTTGGAGACATCAAGGATCGATAAAAAAGTGAGGAAGTTAATAAAATTTGTAATTAAAATTGTATTTCTTTTGATTGTTCAAATTTTCATGTGCTTTTATTTAAAGATTTCTTGGTCAGAAAAACAATTTTTGATATTGATTTGTTCAGTAACTAGTTATTGATAACATATTGTGAGTGTGTGTATAGTGAATAACCAAGTATTTTAAGGGGAAATGATTGAGAGAAAATTTTATTTTATTTTTAAGTGGGTTAAGTTGGTTGAACATCGGTGTCCAAAGGGTAAATATTATTTAAATATGGAATTTAAATGAATAAGATACTCTATTATTCAATGCTTAGCATGTATATAGTGAGTTGTACAGTACCCAGTTATTTGTATACAGTACCTAGTGATTGTTGATCAGTTATTAATCAGTGGATTGTTCAATGTGTATGAGTTATCAGTATTCAGAAGTTGATACCAAGTAAATATAAAAATGGATTTGGTTTCAATGAATTTGATTAATTTCGCTTGATAACAACCAGGTAACTAAGCAACCAAAAAATTTACCAATTTGGAGACATCAATGATCGATTTAGGGGTGAATAATATTTTTATTAATAAAATTTGAATTTCAACTTGTATTTCTTTTGTTCAACCTTTTATGTGATTTTATTTCAAAATTTGTTGGCCAGTAATCTATCATTAATATTTATTGGTTCAGTAACTAGTTATTGGTAACATATTGGGTTTATAGTAAATAACCAAGTATTTTAAGGGGAAATTATCGACAAGGAACAAGTTTATTGATATTTTTAAGAGGTTGAGTCGGTTGAATATTGTTATTTAAAAGGTAAATACTAACTAAATGAATATTTATAAGAAAAATAACATTTAATAGAAGAATAATTGTTCAACATTGGATACATTTTAAAAAAAATAGTTGAAAAGTGTTTGACAAAACGTATTGACTTTTACAAAATAATTTCAATGATTGCAATAAAATACAATAATCAAATACAAAATTTTATTCAGAAAATATAATTTTATTGCTAACTACTCAGTAACTAAACGACCAAGTGATTTACTGATATAGAGGTATTAATGATGTGAAATAGAGTGAAGAAGATTTTATTAATAAATTTGTATTTTTACTTGTATTTATTGTTATTGTTTGACTTTTATTTAAAGTTTTGTTGGTAAGTAACCAAATATTTATTTGTTCAGTAAATAGTTATCGGTTACCTAATATGTATACAAGTAGACGGAATGAAGTTCCCAACTGGAAAACCTCAGAATGTAGTGGATAGAAGCGGAAAATATCCAATCTTATTCTTCAAGAGCGGAAAATGCAGGATAATGGGTTGCAAGAGACCATTACAGGAAGGGATCCCAAATATCAGATTCAAGATTTACAAATTCAATCATTATCTTTGAACATTGACATGGGTTGTCAAAACAATTTGTATGATTTGTCTATCAAAACAGAAAACATTTACGAGCCAGAACTGTTAAGACTTGTCAAGTATAATCCGTTATGTGTGAATGTATTTACAAGCGGGAAAGTCGTTGTCATGAAAAAATCCAAACGATTGTAAAAATTAAAAATGATCGAAAAGCAAGAAGCATACGTATTCGAATTATTTCTGATGAAGATTGAAGAGCTCTTTCCGAATTTGAAAAACAAGCTTTCGTATTGTGCTCCTGAATTTTCGGCAACACAGATTTATCAAATGACAGGAATCAACATCGAAGAAATTGTACGAATGCATTACGAATCGGTTCAAGGATCTGGTTTGAAATGTTTAAATGACTGCATTGTTTGTGCAGATCCCTCAATGTTGACTTGCCCATTTAGATGTAGATGCTGTAGGGACTAGAAGAAGAAAGAAGTTGTCCATATTTTGTTTGCAGAACTAAGAAGATCTTATTATAAGATGATTTGTGACGATGTAAATTAAATAAATTTTTTATTTGATCTTACGTGTTTATTTTATATGTTTATTTTTATGCGTTTATTTTTATGTGTTTATTTGTTGAGAATCAATTTTTTTATTAAGTTTTTAGTTGATTGAATTAATGTTGTTGAAATTCTTTATTATTATTATTATTATTATTATTATTATTTTAAAAATTTCATTTTATTTTGTTAACTCTAAATTGTTTTAAAAAATTTTACTATAAAAATTTTACTTTCAAAATTCTACTTTAACCCCTTAACGCCATACTCGAGTTAATTCGAGTGAGCTAAACCGGCCAAATTGTGCACACTCAAATTAACTCGAGCGGCGTCACATTTTATACCTCTAAAATATTTACACTCGTAAATAATCGAGCATTGAAAATAACTCAATAAAAACTAGTTAAAATATTCGTTTTTCTGATAACCATCATTTTAACTCTATATTGCAAGCTATAAAGTTAATAAAATATGGCCTTTTAGGACGATGTTTATAAACAGTTGCATTTTGTTTACCAAAAAAATTGTGTAAATTGGATATTAGTGTATAAAAGGTATGTTTTCTAATGATCAAGTAAGGAATATTATTCTATTTGACATTTTATTCTAGTAAAATATATATTGAAAAATGAGCGATTCCGAATCTGAATATGAATACGCAAATTTGTCAAAAAGTAGTTCAGAAGATTCTGATAACTATTCCAGTGATTCCGAAGATAGTTCAGATGAAGATATCGCTGTTGATTGGAAGCAGATAAGTGATAGCCAACCAAATCCACTTCCACCAAGATTTCCATTTGTTGGCGCTTCAGGACCGACTTTCTTTTTTGACAATAATTTTGATGTGTTGGAGTATTTCAAATTATATTTTGATGATTCTGTGATGGATATTATAGTATTAGAAACGAATAGATTTGCTGAACAACAACCTGGCGGATCTACTACTCAATGGAAAAACGTCGATAAAAATGAAATGATGATATTTTTCGCAATCTGTATACTTCAGGAGCTTATCAAAAAACCAGAGGAAAGACAGTATTGGTCTACTAATGAAATATGGAATACTCCAATTTTTCCAAAATTGATGAACCTTAGAAGGTATACAAGCATAAAACGGAACTTACATTTTTGTAACAATGAGAAAAAGTTATGGTTATGAAGTGGCAAGACAAGAGAGACATTTGTTTGTTATCTACTATCTATAATACAGAAAAAGCAGCAACAAACAAAACAGATAAAGATGGGAACGTTGTATCTAAACCAAAATTGGTGTTAGATTATAACGAAACAATTGGAGGTGTTGATCGTTTAGATCAACATCTACATGACTATCCCATTATTAGGAAGAGGGGTGAAAAAATACTACAAAAAATCTTTTTCCATTTACTAGACATTAGTATTTGGAACGGTTACGTTTTGTATAAAAAAATGGAGGTGGAAAATCTAACTTAGATTTTAGAAGCGAACTGGTTGAGAAGCTAATACAAAACTACCATAGCGAACAAAACATAAAAAAATCAGGTAGACCAAAATTACTTGATTTAAAAATAAACAAGTAGCCAATTGAACCTTAAGTAATTCCTACTTTAGGTGCATTCGAATTATAATAATCAGATTGTAAAATTTCTGTAGCCGTCGGTAAATGAAATGAAACTAACTATGCTCTAATTTTTTCGAAAAATATTTTTTATTTAATATTTAAAATTATAAAATTGTAAAGTCGTTTATTTTGAAATGTAAAAAATTTAGACTCGAAAGAATTTCTGAAATCAAATCCACCTCAAGTTTTTTCCAAACCAAGGGTTAAAATAAGTAATTTATTATTTAATCATAATCATGTATAAATATTATGAGATATTATTAGATAACGCAGAGAAAAAAGATACTCAAACAGCAAAATTGAATCATAAACCTAGTTAGCTATATCTTATATCTCATTTATTATTTAGATTCTTAAATGAAAGAAAATGTGAAGCAATGTCTCTTAAATTTCAATTAATCAAATTTAGATTTTTCTAATTACAAATCTTATTGATTACAATGAATAAAATGTAGCAATTTAACATGTGCAAACAACTATGATAAATTTTAAGCTAAGTTTGTTGTATTGATTTTTCATAGATAGCGCAATAAATAATCATTATTTAGTCAAAAACAATCATTAGGTCAAGAGTTTAGAAGTTATTTTATTTTTAAAATTGTTAACGAAGATACATAATTTCTAAAATAGATTAATAATAATAATAATAATAATAATAATAATAATAATAATAATAATAATAATAATAATAATAATAATAATAATAATAATAATAATAATAATAATAATAATAATAATAATAATAATAATAATAATAATAATAATAATAATAATAATAATAATAATAATAATAATAATAATAATAATTAATCATCACAATCATAAAGCAACAATTTTATATTATTAGACTTAATGATAAATAATAATATTTAGTTTTTATTTAAAAATAGTGAATTTTTTTCTAGCAAAATGAAATAATTAATATCAAGAATCATAAATTTCTTAAATTATTTTAAATTTCTTAAAATCTTTTTCATTCTTGATAATACAAAATTTTATGTAATTTACAAGGTTAGATAAAAGTTTAATAATTTTTTTATTTATGGTGAAATACATCAAAAACAATCCCATTAATGATATTTATTAGAAATATTGCAATGTTATTTAGAAATAGTACACAAAAGATTTCTTCAATATAAAACCTTTATTTTGGATCACAGAAGCCATAAAAATTTTCACATAAATCAGTACTTATTTTGCTCTACATGTCCGTGATCTATTTTTGGAGTTCATTAAAGGGTGATTGTTGTGTGCAGCTGTCCTTTAATATACACCAAACCTTTTAAATGGGATTATGATCTAGAGAATTAGTTGAATGTTCATGGATTGTAATATTCCTCAGAACTACTTGATGACAAATCTTGCTTTATGACAGGGGTTTCACAGTCGATGAACTAACGATCTCTATTGTTCCAAAAAAGGAATGAGATAATTTTTGAGTACTTGCTGCTAATGTTTTGTATATAGATTCTTAAATTAGTAAGGAAAAATATAAGATGTTTGAAAATCTGTGTTCTTTATGTTGTTGATCTTCATACATGATTATGGCCATCATGAGTTTCATAATTACTAGGAGGATTTTAATGTCCAACTATTCTTCAGTACTCGTCGAGTATTTCATGTTGATAGATATTTAAAGTTTTTAATATTTTGTGATTATGCAAAGGGATTAATCGTAACAACTTTTGAACCTCGATTTTCTCGAACTTATAGATCCAGTTTAGTTAAGTTGATGTTTCTTTTTTTGATACTACAGCTCAACATTAGAATTTCTATTAACTCGATTAATTTGGTACAATTACAACAGATTGTTAAAAAAATGTAAACAAAATTGTAAATATTTAATTCTTCAAAAAGTTCTGAACATCTCAAACTGTGTATAAAATTCTTTTAAACACGAATTAAATAACTTCAATTTGCTAAGTTTTCATAGAACCCAAACATAACTAATATAATTGTTAATCATAAGATAATTTTAAAATTAGTTTAGTATTAATAATGACTCGTTATTATTAATAATAATCGAGTAATTAATTGAACCATAACATACATAAATTAGAGTTATTGATTTAACACGTTTGCATCATCCCTATAAAGGCGTGATGTACTTCAAAAATCCGACACGCTCAACTGAACGTCTGCCCACCCAGTATCCATTTGCAAGACTTAATATTAAAAAAATTATTTTCCCTCATACTTTTTGTGATAATCAACAGTCATTGTCTATGGATTATTCCGTCAAATGATGCAATCGGATTTATATATTCATTGAAATATGAATATATCAAATAGTAATCGTTTTAAAATTGTATGACTATTACACAAAATTGAAATCTGTTTATCGAATAACTTCAAAGCAAATTAAAACTTATAATCTTAGCAGATAAAACATTCGATTTGCTAAAATTGTTTTCTTTATCATTATTTAATTTTGCTTAGAATCGATTATGTATATCTATTGATAATATCTCCAACTAATCAATATTTTTCAAATATATTTTATTTATTTTCGAGTTCAAAGATGTCTGAAAAATTTACTTTGAAATTTTGTTTTAAACTATATTTCCGTAAAATAATAATTTCGTTTTTGTATGAATGAAATAATAATAATCATTGAGTTATATATTATTTAAACATAATTCGACTCTAGTAATCAATAAATTATTTAATACTGAAACTTATTATCTTATGGCAAAAGTATTAGAAAATTTTTTTGCAAGTAATTGGATTAAATTACTTTTCGTTTCGTTTCATAAGATTGAAAATAATAAATTCAATTTTTCTCAAAGTTGAGCTTATTGTATTTATCAGTTTATAATTTTGTGAAAATGTAAAAAATTGACATGAAAATAGTAGATCAATAGTGAAAAGATAAAATACTTTACAAATTTAGTTTATTTAAAAATAATATAATTTTAAATTTTAAATTGCGCGTGTTCGGCTCTTTATTTTTATCACTTAATGTATGTATACCAATGTCGCAAATAAAATGAAAACAAGTTTATTCACGTTAGTTCTAAGTGTGAGGCGATAGTATTCCCATGTCTACTGACAAAGTTCATTTATGTCACTGTATTGTATACGAATTTCAGCAAGGAAGAAATTCTACTGAGGCATGCAGAAATTTATTGAAAGTGTTTGGTGAAGGTACAGTTTCTGATAGGACATGCAGAAGACGGTTTGAAAAATTTGAGCCACCTTCTGAGAGACTATATTTGATCGACGACGATGTTGTTAGAACCATGTTGTGTATATGGTGGGACATTCAAGAACCAATACATTATGAGCTTTTAAAACAGAAAGATAAGCTCAATTCGTAGCAAAATTGTAAGCAACTGTATGATTTAAAGACAGTAGTCCAAGAAAAGAGAACGGCGATGTTCAATTGGAAGAATATCATACTACATCACGATAATGCCAGACCGCATACTGCTTTGGGGACTCGTCAAAAATTGCAGAACTAGGGTGGGAAATTCTGTCACATCTACCATATTCTCCGGACTCTGCAACCTTCGACTACCACTTGTTTCGGTTCTTACAAAATTTCTTAAATGGCAAAATATTCAAAAAAGACGACGACATCAAACAAGCGCTAGTTCAATTTTTCGCATTCAATTTTACAACAATTGGATTTACAAATTGCCCTCACGCTGGGAAGAGGTCATTAATAACAGTGGCAATTATATTATTTAATAAAGTTTATTGATGGTAAGAAAAATATGCATTTTGTTTTATTCCAAAAACGGACTGAACTTTCCGGTAGACCTTAAAAAAACGTAGCAACGATTTTATTAAAAGAAATAACCATTCAAAACACGTGTTTCACTATGTATTTCGACGGATTAACTGCCATCATCAGGTTAATTTATATATTTTAATAAATAAATATTTTAGTAAATATTTAAACACTTAAAATTTTATATAAATATAAAACATAAAAAAATTTTCTTATACTATAATAAAATATTTCTATATAATAATAAAATATTTTATAAATTTAAATCATTTTATAATAAAAGTAATATAAAGTTAAAAACATTTTTAAACCCAAAAAACATCATTTTATCACAATTTTACATAATCAAATTATTTAAAAATATTCAAAACATTCGTAATCATAGCACTTTGCACATTAAACTTTGGATTCAAAGAGCTTATCAACAACGTTTCACATATAATTATTAATTCCCAATAATTCCCAATAATTATTAAAACTTTTCAATTAAAATTTAAAATCAGACATACAGATAGAATCAATATTTTTGGTTAGTTTAAAAAGGAAAATTGTTTCGTTCCAATTCGGGAAACCTATTGTTTAAAAAAAATATGCAGATCATATTTTTCTTGTATTTAAAAATCAGAAACATATAGAGCCGTTTTTGCATTTATGAAGAGTTTACATGAGAACACTGTATTCACGTGTCAAACGGAGAGAAAATCATCAATTGCGTTCTTAGATTTATTAATTCAACACAAAGATAAATAGTATGAAACAGTTATTTATAGAAAACTAACTGATACTAGTCTTTATACTTCGCCAAAAAGCTTTTGTGAATTTAAGTATAAGAGAAATATAGTGAAGGGTCTATATCTTCTATTTTTTGGTACTACTAATTTGTTAAGGTGTTGATAAATTGGTTGAGTTGTTGATAAAGAATGGTTATTCTAAATTATTTTTATTATTAATGATGATAAAAGAGACTGTTGATAAATTGATTAAAATCTTAAGGATCCATGTTTGGAAAGTCTGAGTGTTATTTGAGAAATGAGTGTGAATTGAGTATTGATCTAAATAATAGTAAAAATGGATATAAAAAGAATGAACCTAAATTTGTGTTAGTATTGTCGTACTCGAAATGTTTTACAAATTATAAGAGGAAATTAAGTAAACAAATGGGAAATTTAGAGTATAAGATCGTTTCTAATTCGTGTAAGGTATGCAATATGTTTATTAATAAGTCAAAAACTCAGATTGGATTGTGTTCTGATCTCGTTTATCAATTTACATGTAATGGGTGTAATGCCACATACATTGGAGAGACTTCCAGTCATCTCTTTACTCGAGTTCTAGAGCATTGTCGATTGAAAGGCTTGACTAATATTAGTAAGCACAATAGAGGCTGTAAAAGTAAAATAGGAATGTCTGATTTTAAAATTTTGTTGAAAAGTTTTAATAATTATTGGGAACATGTTATATGTGAAGCATTGTCGATAAGGGTCATTGGATCCAAAGATTAATGTGCAAAATGCTAAGTACGAATGTTTTTAAATAACTTGAGTATGTAAAATTCTGATAAATTGAATGTTTTTTTGTGTTAAATTTTTTTTTAAGTAAGATTGTTCAAAATTTTAAAATGTTTAATATTAATTTGAAATTTTTATTATAATAATGTATTTGTTTTATTTATTAAACATTTAGTGTAAAAATTGTTAAAACAAAAAATATTTTAAAATATTTAATAAAATATTATAATTTATTTAAAATATATAAATTAATCCATAATATTTTGTTTGTATTTTGTACCTGATGATGACAGTTAATCTGTCGAAATGTTGTGAAACCAGTGTTTGTATGGCTCTTTCTTTTAATATATTTATAATATAGCCAATGATATTTCCAGTATTTATTCATAACTCTAAAATTATTAATGTGTACCAAATAAATTTTACATAAAAATATTTTATATTTCTCTTTGCAAAATGTTGTAATTGAATATCAATCAATTCATTAAATATTTTATTGAAATTTATTATTAATATTTTTAAAGTAAAACAATACTTCAGTGAAGTTGACTATAACTTTACAAATAAAAATCAGGACTTTTCCCTCAGATTTATTGATTTAGTAATTATAAAATCATGTAAAGCTTTTACCGATAACAGAAAAAATAAATATTTCTTAACTAATTACATTCAATTCCAAACGATCAATTTAAATGTTGACATAAACGAATTCTTATTTTCTTTTAAAATGATATGATTATTTTTTTAGTTGGTTTTTGAGTTTTAATTACGTTTTTGTATAATTTTATTTATTATTCAATTTATTCTGTATGTAAATAAAAATTTGTATTTAATTGATGTTTTATTAAAAGAAAATTCTCTTATTCAACCAATTTATGACGATGGAAAAATGAGGATTGAAAAACAAGGACAAAGTTTATTTTTTTCTGTCAAGTAAATTTTCATTATAATTTTTTTATTAGAAAATTAATCAGTTGAATTAAAGTTTTCCTTAAATTCGCACTCATTGGAATTTTTTATTTTCCATTTGTTTTATGATAATTATTTCAATTTTTATTAGCTATCATTATTTATTTATAAACCATATAGGCTTTTAAATATTTCTCAAATGTATATCTTTCAAATTGTTAGTTGAATTATAATTATATTGCTTTTCATTATTCATTTTAAATTCATAATTAAAAATTATATTAAAAATATATATTTCATCACAATATTTCCGTACAAAACTTTTAAAATTACAATCAAAATATTTCAGATAAGTGAATAACAAAATAAGCCCTTGCTGTGAAGTATAATTATATTATTGAAAAAAGTTTTGATTATCAAATAATATAATTATTACTTCGCAACAAGGACTTATTTTATTATAAAATTATCTGATATATTAATTTATGCTGTTACCAAGGAATCACTATTTTATACTTATACAATCAAAATATTAAAATTCACAAATTAATAATCAATTTAAAATTCATAATTTAAAATTTATACATCAAATATTAAAATCATTACAATTAAAATTTCATGCAAACATGCTAATTTAAATTAAAACAGTTTTTAGATTTTAAAATTTAAAACATTAATTCTTCAAACTCTCTCTCTCTCTCACTCATAAATGACGTCTCAATAGAGCGGAATAGTGATTTGGTTTAGAAGAACTACACGAACATATTTTTGAAATTTTTTAGAAATTTTTACTTAAATATTAATTTATAAAAGACATTGTATTTTCTACAAAATTTGACTACGAAACAGATTTATTTATGGTATTCACGAATTTTCGGCACAGCCTTTTTCAAGTGATATTAATGTAAATATTATTTCAAATATTAATTTTCCCAATATCAATAGGAAAAGGAAGCATTTACCGTTAATAATATAATAATTTAAAATATTATATATGTAAAGTTCAACCTAACCCAACATATTGCCATGCTTATTCGAAGCTTTTTTTGAAAGTGAAGTCAAATGATTTTAAATGAAATAAAAGTTTTTTCTAAAGTGATAATTAATATGATTTCTAGTTTCGACACTATTTGAATCTCATGTACTACAGAAATAACTTTATTCTATCAGGCTTTGTGGCAAAACCCCTGTATCTGACCAGAAAACGTCAAATATCATATTTTTTACTTATCTTATCAAAAAAATATTTTTATATAAATATATTTGATATCTTACAAACTAAGTGTGTGAAAAACTCCTTCCTATCAGGTCTTAATCACCAAAAGTACGTATGCACAATTAAAGTTTGTGTTTAGAATTCGATGCAGTAAAAAATACCATAAAGTCATATAGTTTTAGTTTTCGGATGACTTATTGAATTAAAATAAAGGGAACTAATTAAGAAATGGACCAAATTTGACATTTCATATCTACTTAACTTTAATTCATCTCTCGTGTAGAAGAGTTGTATTATTTTAGATTGAGTTATTTTTGGTGAATTATTTAGAAAAATAAGTTTCAGTCTTTAAGTCTTATTATTGAAATAGTTAACATTAGGAGCTTGATATTGAAATTTTTCTACCGAAAATATTATAAAACCCAACAAAATATGTACTAAAATCGTTTATTTGATATGAAAGAAAACAAATTTCAATTTATTAACAAGGCATAAAAGAGGTACTTATTCTCTTTGTCGGGTTTTTATATAGAAAGTCGGTGCTTAGGTCTGACTCCTTGGTGTCCTTTAATTGATTCAATTAACCCAACACAATAAGATTTATTTCAAATTTATATATCACAACTTTATTCACAACTTTCACAAAAATCGATTCAATTCACAATACTCTCTACACAATTACTCTGCACGTTTCAAAAAATTCTGGTACACAATTTGTTTGACTGGTTGATTTATAGTTAAGTTTATTACCTTATTTACTCCGCTCTCTGAAATATTCTCTTCTACCAACTGGTAATTTAGTTGATCTGCCTTTTCTTTTTATACTCATCTCGCAAATCAAGTCACAAACTAAATTGGTTTTGGCATTTCTGTCATCTCTGTCTAAAACCAAATTAGTTATTTCTAGGCTCCTCGGGTTTCCATTTGTTTACAATTATTATTTTGGTGGCGGGTTCCTCTTTTATCACGGGTTTCCTTCGTCAACCAATTTCGTTTTCCGTAATTAGAAAATTTGTTAACTTCCCGGGTTTCTCACACCGGGTTTTCAGTTGACTCGGACTTCCCATTAGCCAATTAATTTTTAATTAATTTCTATTTTTATTAAATATTTCCTTCTGGTGACCCTTAATGAATTTAATTTTATTATATTTGGATTCGTCTCGTCATTTGGCATCCGCCCATACCCATTCCCCAGATAAATATTTATTTTAAAATTTTAAATGCATTTTTGTTTATACAATTTTGCTTTCAAAGTCATTTTTTGAATATACATAACATATTCTAAAACATTGCAGCATTGTTATGGCGCTCATTTTATTTCACATGGACACTGATACAACAAGTGAGATCATTATTCAAGCTCTTTAATATGGCTTTTGTTCAACCATTATATTAATAATAATGCTTATGAATATTCAGGAAATGATTTATTTTTTGAAATTAATTTAAAATAAAGTGAGTTAATTTTTTTAAGTAATTAAAAAAATTAATCTCCCTAAATATGTATTATTTTTATACATCTTGGAAAAAATCTCAGAATATGTACAAAATAATTAATCAAATTTCTTTCTTCAGCTCGTTATCTAGTGTTTCCTTCAGCACATCGAATATGGATTGAAAAGTCATGGAACCGAATCCACCTGCTCTTGATATGATCTTCCTAATATTGAATTTGATTTTGTTGAACTCACTTGCAATTGGGTTCAGGAACGGGTTGTATGATGCAAATGTTCAATGAAATTATTTTGAGATAGTGCTCTACCACGAATAGATTCATTATCGTGAATGAAACGATACCCAGTTCAATTAAATGTTGACGTAATTTAGAATAAAGTTTTGGTAGGTATCCTTTTTGTAGGATCCTACTATTAATATGTGACGAACTTCGCTTTCTGTTTCTTGGTTGTGTGGCGTATAATTGTTTTTTCTTTCTTGCCACTTTCTGGTTATCCAGTTATTAAATCCACATTCGTCTATGTAAATTAACTCTGAATCTATTCATGCTTCTTCTAAAAATTGCATTGCATATTCTATGTTAAATTCCATTACTTGATCTGAATTTCTTTTAAAGACAGGGCTTTTTTATTTGAAATAGCCATTCTTGAAACATTACAATTTTTTGAAAAGAGGAAATTCTTCATTTCATTTAATGAAGAGCACTACATTTTCATCAACAAAATCCATTAATTTATTGCCTTGCTCTTCCGAAATTTTTGAATTGCTGCAATATTTCCCAAATCTTTTGTATTTATAAATAATTTACTTGATTGAATTTTTATATATCACTAATAACTTTCAAAATGGAAATAATATTCGCCATTTTTCATGGCATATATAATTCTGATTTGTCGATTTCCGTAATTCTATAACAATATAATTTTTTTAAAACTAATAAATAAAATTTCCAATCTATGCTTTTCTGTTCGGATATCAGGCGTTGTTTAGGGTCTTGTAATATCTGAAACTTATTGGAAATAACTAATTGATTTTAACTTATGAATAAATCTTACAATATCATTTCTTCTACAGAAATTTTAAATTATGAAATATTAAATTAGTTTTTATATTCAAATAAATGTGCCGAAGATATATATCCTCATTTACACGAGAATTCGGAGCAGAATCTTCAAAATTAAAATTAAGAATTTCTTCCGTTATTTTTTTCTGAAATGTCTATAATTAAGTTATTATAGGAGTTTATTTCAACTCAGATTGACCACATGTTAAAAATTTGCATGCATTTTTCAATGTGTTCTATTTGTGTGCATTATTTAATTTTTATACCACTTTTTTATTTTCCACGTTCAAACAACAACATCAAGCTGAGTTGATATGTATTTCTATGTTATAAGATTATTTCTATTTTTATTATAGATAATTTATCCCAGCGCAGCTTGGTGTAGCAGTATTTTCTTTGTTTTACCAGTTCTATGTTTCACTCCACATCAATTTTTAATTAATTTTTTTAATATTTGGTTTTGTGACATTTGTGACATTTTGTGAAATTTTATCAGTCGACATTTTCAGCAGTCGTTGATGCACAAATTTTCATTTTTTCAACTGCAATCCTTGCTAACGAAAGCTCTATATTACCAGTGTGATTGTGAGTTGCGTTAATCTTATTGACCACTCTAGCATTAGTTGTTATTGTGGCCTTGCATCCAAACTTTGAATAAAGTTTACATCTCCACTTTCTCGATTTTTATTGTAAAATGTCTGTACATGCCCAACACAGCTTGGTGTAGCAGTATTTGTCTTTGTTTTACCGGTACTCTGTTTCACTCCACATCAATTTTTTAATTATTTTATATATATATATATATATACCCAATTTTATGTGTGTACTCAGCAAAATAAGCATAAAACCCTGTAGAACATCGGTCTAAAAATGCTTCCTTAAAAGATGTAATACTTATTTAGATTTTATTTCTAGAAATTTAGAAATATGAATAATTGATAAATATTTATAACAATCATTCATAATTTCCGTTTACACTGAAAACATACTAAAATTGTTATGTATTCAAGTCATACATTTAAAAACAGCGCCGTGACACAATTTTAAAGGTAGATTAGGGACGTCCTTAATGGATGTTCATTTAGATATACTTAAAGTTGGGTAGGAATTTATGAATTGTATGTATAAATTTTCATTTCAAAATTTTATATGGATTAATTTTTAGATTTTATATAAAAATGTAAATTTGTATTTAGTTGAGAAACAATTTTTAAGATTTCTCAAAGGATTTGTAAATCAAAAATGTTCTTTAAGAAAATGTACATTTGTTTCTAAAAACAAAATTTCATAATACTTTGTTATTGGCAAAAATTAATCATATTTTTATATTTAACTTTCATTTTATAATACTTTGTATAAATATTAATTCATTTCGTTTCAATTTATAGGCCAAAACAGTAAAACAATTTTGATCAAACCTGTACTATATTATATAAAAGAGAATTAGTTCAAATCATTGTCTTTAATTACTGATTATTATTCTTTCACTATCGGTTGTATATTTACGTTTTTTATTTCTCATAACATAAACATGTATAAATAAAATTTTGTGATTTTTCATTTTTTATATTTATAGTAGTAATGTAAAAATAACTTTAACTCTGGTATAAATATTATAAAGCGACGCTTAAACATAAGTAAAATTATATTTCAACAAGTTCGTTGTATTACCTTTTTCCGAGGGTTTCATAGAATCAAACATTTAAATAAAACTCAATTTAGGGTTGTTTCAACGTCTTGCAAAGTCTCCAACTCCAGTTGGTCTTTGTTCTGAGTTCGTTTATCAATGTTTATGTATTTGGTATAATGCCACATACATTGGAGAGACTGTCCCTTATCTCGAGTTCTTGAGCATTGTTGACCGAATGGATTGAATCACATTAGTGATCATTTTAGGAAATGTAATTGTAAAAACATAGGTGTGTCTGACTTCAAGATAATTGTAAAAAATCTGAGTCACTTTCAAGGCGTTGTTGATAAAATCTTTAAATCCTATAAATAATGTTCCAAATGTTCAGTCTACATGTATTTTAAAGGTATTTAAGTAAATTGAATATAAATTGTGTATATGATGTTTTGTAAAAATAATTTTTAAATTTAAACTTCTATTTTGTGATGTTAAATTTAATTAATTTTTTATTTAAACTTTATTAAATATTTAAATTTAATTAAAGATTGATTTTTAATTTTTTTAAAAATTAAAATTAAATTTTGTAATACGAGTTGAATACGATTATTATTGATCAATTTGTTTAGATTTTCCTATTTTCATTTAGATTTTGTTAATGTGATTTCTAGCCTGAAGAAGACTGATAAACGGTCGAAATATATAGTGAAATGTTATTTAAAGAATATACAGTTGGCGTTTTACAATTTTTAAAATAATAATTAAAAAAAAACACCAATAAAATACTCTTTCTGCGATATTTTTCAACAGTCTAACTGTCATCTTCAGGCACCAAAAACCAACTCAATATCATGGATTATTTTTTTATAATTATTAATCTATATTTAAATAATGAAAAAAATTTTAAAAAATTTAATTTTGTAAATTTTTATTTAATAAATTAATTGCAAATAATAATTAATTTAAAAAAAATATTTAAACAATAAAGAAACATCAATTTGTCACAAACTCAAACTATTTAAAAACATTCAAAACATTCGTAGTCATATCAAATTGAAAATTAATATTTGGATCCAATGACCTTATCAACAATGCCTCACATATCACTTGTTCCCAATTATTATTAAAACAAAAATTTAAAGTCAGAAATTACTATTTCGTTTTACAGTTCCTATTGTGCTCACTAATATTGGTCAAACCCTTTGATCAGAGGTTGAATGTAAAGATAGTTTTGAGTTTGTTATTGCACAGTTACAAAAATCGAAGTATAAATGATGCTATGGTTTCGTTTGATGTTTGCAGTTTGTTTACGAATGTACTATTGATTGATACAATTGACTTATGTTGTGAGCTGAAAATGATTCTGAACATCACATTTTGGATAGAAGGGCATTTCGTAAACTTCTTGAATTTGCTATTTCAAATGTAAATTATCTTTTCAATAATGAATGAATCGCATCAACAAATAGATGAAGTCGTTATGGGTTCCCATTTAGCACCAACGATGCATCAATATTTTTACTAGTTTACTTACAATTTGAGAAACCATTTGTTTATAAAAGGTATGTGGATGATATTTTTCTTGTATTTAAAAATCAAAAATATTTAGAGCTGTTTTTGCATTTTATGAAAAGTTTACATAAGAACATTGTATTCACATGTCAAAGGGACATAAAGTCATCGATTGTGTTTTTGGATTTGTTAATTAAACGCAAAGATAAGCATTATGAAACATAGATCAATTTTTGATAATTCAGTAAAAAGTGTTCATAAATTAGTTGAGTTTTTGATAAAGAATGGGTATTCTAAATAATTTTTATTATTGATGATAAAAGAGACTGTTGACAAATTGATTAAAATCCTAAGGATCCATGTTTGGGAAAGTCTGAGTGTAATTTGAGAAATGAGTGTGAATTGAGTGTTAAATATAGTTAAAAAGTTTAAATTTATAAAAAATTAATTTTAATTAAAATGTTTTGTTTATTTAGAATAATTAATAATTATTAATAAATAATAATAATTATTTCCTTGACTAGTTGCCGATTGAGATTTGAGATATCTATGATTCTTTCTGATTCATCGCGATTTGAAAGTCAGACGAATGCGATTCCTTTAATTTTATCATCAGGAAATCGAACGACTTTCGCATCGATCATTTGCCCAAATTGACTAAATCCTTCTTTCAGCATCGTCTCATCCATTGCAGGTAACGCTAATGTTGCAGAAGCCTTTTTAGTACATTCGATAAACGCACATGGGTTTTTTTACAACTAAAATCTCTTATAATATGACAACTAATACATTTACCAAGATTTCCCAATATTATGTTTAATAACTGATCATTAAATACGTTAATTTCATAATAAATCTTGATTTTATCAAATTCACAATCTTACATTGATAAGTAATACATTAAGGATATTGACGAACGAAAAGCTTTTATAAAATTTATTTATTTAAACTTAAATTTACAAAAATTCGAAACAAACTTCCTCAAAACTCAAAAACTGATCCGACAAAACCAAAATTTCCACAAAGTAATTTTTACAATAAAAATAAGAAAATTATATTTTATTTGGCCGAAACAATAATAATACTAATATTAATAATAATAATAACAATAATAATAATAATAGAATTCAATAATAGCAAAACATTTTTAAAATAATTCCTTAATTAACAAAATATTTACGTTTTGATATGTTGGCAATAAATTATTAATTGCGAAAATAAATTTACAAACGGCTAATTAAAACAAGTAGCAATCGTAAACAATATTGTACATAATTAATTTTGTTGCTCAAGAAATGGATTGAAATTTGTTTATTGACACTAAAATTTACATTTGAAAAAAAATTTACATTAATATTAATGTATATATTTTTTTAGACAAATACATGAAAATGGTGATAGTCGAAATAAATCATTGACTTATAAGATTTTACCGGAAACTAGAAATTTGAAACTGAGAGGGATGGGGCAAAAAACTTGGAATGAATAGACTAAAATAGAATAAAATTTAATCTTAAGTTATGGTCATTAATAATTTCTAATTATAACAATCTTAATTCTTATGAAACTTGCTAGAATAATATAAATAATTGTAATTAAAAAAATATATACTAACATGAAATAATTATTAATAATTATTATTGAACTAACTAACAATTAAAATAATTACCTACAATACTGTCAGTAAAATCAAATTCTATTTTATTGAAAAAATTCGTTAACTAGAATTTAATGCGATGGTAAAATTCAAACAAATATATATTTCAGATATATTTAAATTATTTTAAAAATTGTAAGTTTTACTTTTTCATTTAAATTTCTTTTATCCTAATTTACTGAAATTATACGGGATTTTTCAGAGAATTCAGATAGTTCTGCTGGGCCAGAACACAAACGGCCTTGTAAATGTTTAAATGAATCGGTAACACACATGCAAATATAACAAGCAGATTTAAACTCAAACCTATTAAAACCCCAATTAACCCTACCAAAATGTGAGAAAGAGAACAATTAAATACAAAATTATAAACACAAAAATAAATTAAAATAACAACAAAGCGCAACAAGATCCGCACGAAATAAACATAAACATAACACGAAAACCAAACAATTTGGCCGAAATTTGACAATTTATCAAAAAACACGAAATTTCATGAAAATGAAATAAAAATCAAATAATTTGAATTAGAAATAATTCAATTAAAAATCTAAAAGAAAAATTGTCAAATAAAATTTCAAAATAATAAAAGTTAAGAATAAAATATTCTAGAAAATCCCAAGGTCAAATTTTGTTTTGCTAAATCAAAAAGAACACGCAAGGTTAGGGTCGTACAAGGTATATATACCGATTCATTTTTACACAATTTTAATCCGTTTTTCAAAACTTGAAAACAGTTTAGAATCGTTCTTTAAATCGTTTTTCAACGCTTGTAACCAGTACAGAATTACGATGTAAGTGGGAGTATTGTTCGAAACTCTCTCAACGTCGCATCCTCGCAACCTCAATTGAGCTCTGCTTGGGTGTCGGCGTGGCGAGAGCGGTGTGTGATTTTATGAATGTAATTATCGGGTAATACATATTTTAATAAATTATTTAAATGGAATCAAAATTTGGTTTTGTTTTGTCGAAATTTTTCCGGCCCACAGCCGAAATATACTACAAGATAATAAAATCGCCAATGATTCGTGCCCGTGAAGGCTCCGGCGTGAGACCGCAGGAGCTGTAACGTCAATATCATTCCTTATAGGGGAAAAGGGAGAAGGGAAAATAGTTTTTTGACTGTTTCGTCGACTCCTAATTCCTGTAAAATCGACCTAAACTATATTCACATACGGCTCAAAATCACCACACGAGTAGTCCAGTGGGCACTCATAATTTATAATATGAACACAATGCGCCTAAGGTCAACCAAGGGAAAGGTAACGGGGAAATAGAAAAAATGAAATCGTTGTCATAAGCTTCTAATATCACGTTGAAGGTCAATACAATTCCTTGAGTAAAAATAACGTCATAAATTTGTCATAAAGCTCTAGCCTAAATTCCAAAGTAACTATCATCATTTAAGGTAAAGAATAGGATAATGTAGTTATGTAAACTTCGAATAAAGGATGTTAAAGATAATAGAACTTCTTAAATGGGATAGGGTAATCGTTACGACTTCCAATGCGATATTTGAAGTTTAATGAAGTTGCAACGAGATAGATGAAAGAAATTTATAACTAGGAACTCTCGACATAACGTTTAAAAA
The DNA here is from genome assembly GCA_022537955.1 of Schmidtea mediterranea. Taxonomy (NCBI): domain Eukaryota; kingdom Metazoa; phylum Platyhelminthes; order Tricladida; family Dugesiidae; genus Schmidtea; species Schmidtea mediterranea. The sequence continues at coordinate 27,812,949 of CM039682.1, read as the reverse complement.
TCAATAAAATTAAATAGCTTAAAGCCAACTTAGGAGAAAAGATTAATAAAAGCTAAAGGGAAAAATATTTCGTAATAGTAATAGTTTGTCAATGTGGTACCTAAAATCAATAAAACCTAAGGAAAGAGACGAATATATAGGATTAAGGTTCCCACTAAATCACCTGAGCTACAATTTAAATCTCTAAATAAAATCGGAAAAATAATTAGGGATGAGGAATAAGTATTTTATTACATTTTTAAACAATATGAATTACTAATCAAACTCTGAACGCCAAGATTTTTGATATCAAAAATTTGATAAAAGACCCCAAACCACACCAGCATCGGTCGTAATAAAAATCTTCTCCAACAAACCAAATTCAAATAATTAGGAAGAAATCTTTGGTTGACAGCGGCAATAAAAATGATCGTTTAATATAATCTTAATGACGCGACCAAAATATTTTGGCGAAATCAATGTTCATCGAATAAAGATAAGCCAGACCCGTAACTAATAATCTTGTTATGAGGAATCACTGAAGTAGATAGGTACCATTGTTGCCAACAAACATCCCCACGCATCAAACACAAATAAAATAATGTGCCCGTCCTTGCTCATCATAAACAAAAAAATCAGTCACAAATAACAACTTGGGAAATATTTATTTTTGAAAAATAACTCTGCCTAAATTCGAACGGTACCAAGAAGTATTTTTTTTTCCTTCGCCGATATTTGTTCGCTGGAGATTGAAGCCTTGAAATAATAAAAATTCAAAATCCGAAAAATCTAGCCCTCGAATAACACTTACGATCATAAGGAGTTCACTAGAATAGTTTATCGCCAAAATTCGAGTAAATCTAAAAATCATAAAATGCGGTAATAAGATAAACAGTACAAATCGAAACTTACTATATGCGTCTATCTTGACTTTTTTCTCGAAATAAATCAATATGCTCCCATGCCGCACACTGCACAACATAAATTCGATAAACACGCCCAAAATTTAGATGGCACGCACATGCGATAGACAGAGAATTTCCCTACTAGTGTTTGATCAACCGGACCTTCACGATACACACTCACCGTGTAGGCTGAATCCACTAACACACCGATAGCCGCATACATTCTCGCCTGACACCCTGACCGATATAATAGGCATCGATAAGTCTAGATTAATAGTTAAACTTTGGAAAATTTCAAATGCATCACCGCTCAAACAAATCTGACTGAAGTTCCTCAGCGAGATCCCCAGAAGGAGTAACCTCTCTAGGATCCAGCTCTGGCATCCAAAGTAAATTATCTTTTGGCATATCAATTTTCTTCACGTATATAAGTCCTAGACGGAAGATAATACTATCCAGTATCATTCTCAAAAAGCCATGCTGAATTCATGTCAATTAAAAATAAAATTTACTTGAAATGAACCTTTCATTGATTTGTCTTCGAGTTTATGAAAGACATGACCAAAAGGACGAATTACTCCCAACATTAAATAAATACAAGGAATGCCAACCTACTGTTACAATCATCGATCTAACCCCGACCTGTTCGGCGAGGAAAGAATCCGAATACCAATTCGATTTATATTTTGTCACGAAGGACAACTATTTAGTTAGGCAGAGCTGAAAGGATTTTTGTTGAGGAATCCCGTAATTCATGCTATTCAAATTGTCATGCCTGAAAAATAATTGTAATTTATTGATAATGGGTCAAATTACGGTATTTAATTAGTGTAAATTTTGTAATAAACTAAACCCGTAATTAAGCAATGATCTTGCCAAAGGCTCAATTTTAGAGAATTTTCCTTTAATTAAACAAAATTGAATAGTATAAAGTATTGTATCTCTGATAGCTAATAACGACGGGTCATAATTTTTCTCTTTAATAATAAATTACTCAATAAATATGATCATAATTTTCCTCTTTAATAATAAATCACTTAATAAATAGAACATAAATAGACTCTTTGTTGATGATTGACAATAACGATGGATTGGGAATTTTCTGTTAGCCCAAATTGAACGAGATTAAATATGTAAAAGTAAAGTAATGTATTATTAGTTAGCAGTCATGATGGATTATGAAGCTCTTAGAATAAACTAAAAGAATAGGATGAGATTAAGGCATGCCATCGTTAATTATTAATAATGACTGATTTTAGAAAGTTTTAGGTTCGTCTTAAATTAAGCTAAAATAGATAGTGGAAAATTATGGTATTTTACTATTAAGAATTTTGATAATGACAGGATATTCCCTCGTTTTCACAACATCCGATCAAGACTAACGGGAAATCCCTTGAGTAGCGGGTCGGACAACCACAACAAATAATGTAGAACGTTTTTCTTTAATTGTTCAGGTGTTTAATTAATTTTCCTTAGTTATATAGTATATCGCCGGCATGACAGTCTGAATAGATTTGGAGCTCAATCTGAGGAGAATTCGGATCAATAATTAGTCAAAATTAAAAAATACAAATTAAAATACTATCTACTACGGGATTTAAACAGTCTAAAATTATGTGGATAAATCAACGTACTCTTTAAGCCGCCATGAGAACCTCACCGTGGATAGTAACAACCCCTTAGCCGAGGCGACCACACTGCCTGACGGAACGATATTGATGACATAATAGTACACATCGCCACTTGCACATCAACACGTCGTCACGCTCCGGAGGTAATCTAGAGAAATAAAACTCTTGGAATAATCCATGAAACCCATAAATACGCTAAACGACGCACAACTAAGCAGCTACCGAACAGCCAGATGGCCAGAAAATTTGGATGCTTAATTTTTATTAGATCTTATTTAGATGAATCGAGAGTCACTATCCAATTTCCCACTTATGCCGCCGATCGTTAATGACAGGCCATGTTGGATGCGGGTTTTACCGTATCCCAAGAGAGAGAGTCCAGATACGGCACTCTACGGCAAATGGAAGATGTTGAGCTACCATTCGTAGCGATAAAACGGGAGCCGGGTCGCAATCCGGACAGGGAAATTCGTGGACAGGCTGAGTTCCTCCTCGCTCGTCTCGAGGAACATCAGCGCCAGACAAACCTCCAGGTAGCCAGGGCCAGGCTATACCTTGCCAATGTAAATGAAGATATAGCAGCCGGCAGGATCGCCTGCACGGATGATTACACCCTGCCGCACAACTCCTCTTTCAACCTAGACGACGAAAGGTTGAACGTCAGAACGGAGCCCATGGATGCAGTTCTTCCGCGAAAGGGCCTCCTTCGGAAAATGCGAATGAAAGAGGAAATACACCAGGAACATCCCTATGCCCAGACAAATGTGAGATATAATCCGTTCCGGCGTCCTAGAAGGACTGACAATAACAATTTTCGACTTTGACACATAATAGAACCCATTTTTTAATTTAATAAAATGATTGTCCTACTCAATTTTATATGCTTGTTCTACTTATAGTATTAATAAAACCACACTCGACGAACCAATATTATTAGTAATCCTATTAGTAAACCCATTAATTACACTGAATTAGAATAATATAATGTGGTAAATTTACTTTATAGATATGGAGCCACCAAGGACATTACAACGTGAGTTGGACTACGCAAGGAGAGCTAACGAAAATCTCCGGGCTCAGCTACTGCAGCTGTCCAATGAAATTCAACGAATTCGAGCCACGTGGGTAGAACCGGCAAAAGTAAAAGCACTCTATCAAAAACTAACAGCCGCGCAAAAGGGCTGGACAGAAGAAAAAAAACTAAATCAAAGTTTGAGGACGCAGATAAAGGGGCTAGAGGTGGCGGTGTCAGCCTTCCAGGAAGGTGCAGCAGTGACATACCCACTTGTGTTCACCCCTGCTCAGATAGCATATCGTGACTCGACGACAACCTCGAAAAGCACCCCAAAGCCTAGCACTAACCTGCCAGGACGTAAAGAGCGAGCTAAACGCCGAGCTGCTCGAATATCAACCAACGTATAACTGACGTACCTAAATATGTTGTTTCGTTTATAAAATATATGTCTTGTTATCATTTAACTACTATCGTGATGATCTCATGGAGGTTAACACACGTGAGGTAATACTCGAAGGAGATAGGAGAATAAAGGGACCTAAAAGTCGAAATCGAGCACAGGCCTTCTGTCGGCAGCTCGTTGGACCCGTGGATCGTTCGGTCAATTATAGACTTAGCAATAGTGCTCACTTTTTGCGAACGATGTACCCACTCGAACACAGTTCCAACGTTGCTTAGCAATTGGTGCCGGGTAGTAAGCGAAAGAATATTTATATGGGATTGTCTGGGTAACAACCATATAGTTTAAACATCAACTCCTAGAAACCCACCAGTTCATAACATTTGTAACTTTTTGCAGTAATATGAATGAATCATAAGTTTCAGGCCATTTGAGGCTTTTATCCGAATTTTCATATTTCACCATTAAATTTTTCTTTCCATTCGAAAATTTTGTTGAGAAACATTTTTTTTCCATAAATACTTGGTAACAAATACGGTAATTAATAAAAAAAATCCTAAATTAAAACGAAAACCTCAATTAATTCCGTTTCCAGAAATGAAATTTTCCTGATTTGTCATGGCGACTAGTATCCAATCTGTTGGGGTTATAATAAAACATGAATAAAAATAATAAAAATTTTAAAATTATCAAAATCAATTAAAATAAAAAGAGGAAACCGGTGGCGAATTTGATTTTGAAGACGAATAAAATACTATTAGTTTGAGATAAGGAATATTGAAGGGTTGGGAGCCCAAAAACAAATTAATTAATTAATTAATTAAATTATTTACCGATGAACCAATTAATCAAGGGCCGCCGAGCTGAACGTCAGCTTAATAGATTTCCCGGCATTAGTGAAACGGGCAATAAATTGTCCAAAATGGAAAATTGTTTCCCTAGCAGTAATCCAAATTAATGGGAATCCAAAAACTATAAAAGGAACTGACAACAAAATAAGTTGCCAGTTGGTTGAAGAGAAAATCTAACGAGTTGGAGAAACGAGTTAAGAGCAGTAAACCGATAAAGAAGTTAATCAGATTGCAGTGACTTATTTCGTGATACCCTTAAAGTTTGTACGAAAAGTAAACAATTGTATATCGTGGTGAATATTTGTCAATAAAGATTTCTTTGTTGGGATTTTGTCTTACTGATTATTGAACACGGATCGAGAGACCTATTCATCGACGAATATTTAATATCCCAACAAATCTAAATCTCGGCACACCAACTTGTTTTAGTAGTTTTTTATATAAACCTTTCAAATGTTAGAGTTAATTTACTTTGATTGCTTGTGGGAAATCCTATCGACGGATTTCCCACAAGAAATATTTGGAGTTAAACTCGTTTTTTCGGAATTAGAATTAATGTGGAATGTTAGTAAACATTTTGTAGTTCATTAAATGTTTCTTTAAAAACCTTTTGTTTTATTTAATTTATTAGAATATATCTGAACATGTCTCTGGTTTACGAGGTTAAAATTAAATATTTCATTTGATAAAATTTTCCATTCATTTCTAAGTTAGCTCAATCGTTTAACCAGTTTATTGTAAATTTTTAATTTCCCTTCTATTTATAGTTTTCCTCTAAATTTCTGCAAACAGAAATGAATTTCGGGGAAATTAAATGGAATCCTTTACTTGATTTATGGGATACAATGACCATAATTTAATCTGTAAATTAAATTTAGTCGGAAACTTATCAAATTAACATTAAATATAATTAAATAAATATTATAAATCAATCAAATACAGGGGAGGCGCAAAGCGGTAAGCATATTAAGCATCACATGGGGCATATACTATGATGGGGCGCCAACGTTGAGACGAATTTTAAAAATTATTATGAATAAAAAACATGAACATGAAAAACAAAAACATAAAATAAATATCAACAAAATTATTAACGACTTTGTGGCATCAAAAGCACGTAGAGTGAAGCTTTAAGGAATATTGCCTACGTATAAAATTAATGTATAGAACACTTATAAATAAAATTTTACATTTGTTTGATTTTTTGTTTAACTTTACATAAACTAAGTTTTTATTAGCTTTAATTTCACTTAGGCTGAAATTATATTACGATTAATGTTATAAATATAATTGTTATTAATAACATTATAACTTGATTTAAAATTATATAATACACGCATTGTTAGTTGTTACGAAAGGTATACCTTATTTTGAAGGGGCGCATATTTTAGGTTTGCATATGGGCGCCAAAGCAGTTTGCACTGCCACTCATCAAAAATAACAGTTTTCTGAATAAAATAATTTATCATTTAGTATATATCATTAGTAGATTAGTATTTTAAATAATAAGCTTTTGTAGTGCCTCAGGCATTAAAATATCTTTTTTAAAAATTAGTTTTATCCTAAGTTTTAAATGACATTAATTAAAAAATTATAAACGATAATTGTATGATATATAAATATATTTTTGTTTAAATATCTTTCTGATCATTTATTTCCAGTTTTTCCATACTCAATCAAATACTGCAGAGTTAATATCTATTACTCAAGATAAAAGAGTGTCAATAATGAATCAAAGTGTTACAATTCAAAATTTACGTTTAGCTTCAACAAAACTGATTTCCACAACATGAAATACAATTCCTTACAACTAAATTTATGCGACACCGAAGACTATCAAGATTAATTTCAAGTTCATCAAAAGACTTAAACCATTTTCATTAAAGACTCCATTTATGATTGTGAGTTTTATCGTGACCATAGAAAAATATAAAATAAAGATATATAAATATTTAATATTGATTTATTGATTTGGTAATAATACACATACATATCAAAAAATGTAGTTATAGAATTTGTTTAGAAACATAAAAAAATATAAAATTCAAAATTATACTATTTTTAATAAAAACTTCATTTTTTGCAATAACATAAATAAAATAGAATATTGAGCAACTATATTGTCGCTAATATATATTCGAGCGCAGTTGGTAAGTGGTTTAGTACAAAAAAATTAAAGGATAAAATCTTTTTTGAATGAGACGGGTGTTTGTTTTGTAATATTTGACACTGCTGAAAGTAAAGTTTCTTTAACATTTTTTTTGCAACGAACAATATTGGGATTTAATGTGCTGAAGATGAAAAAGTTATTTTACATAAATATGTGGTGTTGAATGGCATTTACATCATATTTACAAAGACGTTTACATCGGAAAAGGGAATGTTATGCGGCCGGCATTCGGGACAGACAGAGACAGACAGGCTCTGTACGAACAAGGAAGGGCACACGGCCGACGTGCGTACCAGATAGAGACGGCTGTATACACGAGGCCCAACTGTGTACAGAACATACCGAACATGTGCAGCTGGAAAATATGAACTGTCATTCTCCGCTCCTACCATTATTCCTGAACCTCACCAGCCAAAGTCATTATCCACATTTAACGATTTTTGCGCGTATATGGTTTCTATCACAGATGCACATCTAGAATTTATAAATGCATATATTTAAATATTATACATCAAAATCTTGAAACCCCAAGATTCGCTAAGTAAACCCATTTGACGCCACGACTCATAATTTAAGAAACCCTACTCTAATACATTTTGAAAATTATGTTTCATTTTCTATTTCGACTTTATAATATTTATAAGTAGTTGAATATGACCTTATATTTCATTACTTTTGTATTGCGGCTTTTCTATTCAAATTTGAAATTCCTACACTTTATCATTTAATAAAATTATATCTAAAGTAAGGTTATGAAATAAATAATCAAATACGCAACTTTCCTGAATGGAATCATTAGTCTATCATTTAGTTAGCATATGGTGTAATAACTGTTAAATGTATTAAATCAGAGAGAATTTACTATTTGGTTTATTTAACCATCCTTTCTGTTATTTATTTGATGGCGAATTTTCATTTTCTTTCTTTATTGTTTTTTTATCTTTTCCTCATTTCAATCCATAGTTATATATTTTACCAATTCTCTTTGTGACTGCCATTCAGTACCCCAGTAAGTCTTTCTTTGTTCTGGCAACTAGTCGACATATTATTCTGTGATATTTAATAATTTGGCCTTCTACATAAGCAGCAAACAATCTACAGGTGGTGTGGTGTAAGCGTTATAATATACAATAAAAAATTTAATAAAAACTACATCTTAACAAATTTAAAATCTCTAAATTTAAACAAGTTATTCTCTTTAATGATATTCAAAATATTCTTTTAGATTAACCTATTTGGCCTTCAAACAATAGAACCTTGATAAATTTCTTTGCTAATAATCGACAAAAATACAGTACGTGGGACATCATTTCCTGCAAATACAGCTACCAACATTCCTGATCCAATTCCAATAACCAAAACGACAATAACATTTTCTTTTTAATCCAAAAATTAAAAAAAAACACAATTCAGAAATACAGAAATTAAAAATTAATTTGTCTAACATCAAAAAACAAATCCAACTTGGTATTCAAATTCCAATTAATACACCCGTTTCAGTTCATTAAAAACTGCTATACTAAAATGAAAAAATCAATGTTATAATATAGGGACATACATACTTACCCGTGCCTGCATGTAATTTGCTCAACTGAATAAAAACTTATATTATAGGAATGAAGGAATTTGAAGAATTTTTTTTAAACATAAAACATAGTAAATAATGCATGCAAACTTTCAAAATGTAGAAATCAAATCCATCTAAAACTATTTTTAGTAACTTTTAAGACAATGTTTTTTAAATTAAAGCCGAAAATTTTTGACAAAAATACCAATAATTCTACTTTGAGTTGTAGAGAAAATTATGAAATAATTTCGTAAAATTTTTGATGAAATTCAATCAATTTAATATTTTTACAATATTTCAGATATTTCAGAAATATCCATCGAAACTCTAATATTTTGCAGAAATGAAGAAATAACAATGTAAGATTTAATTTGTACTTTAGGCAATTGCTTGCACACTATATAGATCCGCTCTGTATTCGGCACACAGATGTATTAAAACAAAACGATCCACACACACGTATATACTAACAATCAGAGTTAAACAGTTGTGTGGTGTTAAATTTAAAAATATTAAATCTCAAAAATGAAAAAAATAAAAATATATAAAATTACATAAGAAATGAAAATTTTCAAATTTGAAATTAAAACAAATTTAAAATAATGAAAAATTAATTTAAGAGTACTTATATTTAACGCTAAAAATGTATTTTAATATTTTAAATAATAATAAATAAAAACCAGTATGTTTGATATATAAATGGCTGAAATCTTTGTTGAACATATATATATGCTCAACAAAGATTTCAGCCATTTATATTCCTTGAAGTTTTTTTAATTAAGTTTGTTCACATTAATTTATGATTTATTTAAAAGGAGTTCAGAAGGAAACAGCAACTTTAATAAAAGTGAATCATCATTTTGTCTCATATGGTATTAAAATTAAAACCATGATATACATGCAAAATCATGATATTTTATCTTTATTTATATATTATTAAGTTAATGTACTAAGAGATAAAATAATTTAGATTCAATTATTTAATAAGAATTTTATTATTTAATTTTAATTGAAAAACATATTTTGATTTTGTTGGTTCATGTGATGATGAAGTTTGTTTTTGTTTACAAATGCCACTTGTTTTATTTTAAAACATAATTTAACAGAATTTAATACAGAATTTAAAAATACTTCATAAATTTGAACATTTTAATGAAATTTATTTCATTAATAAATAATTTATAACAAATTTATTTATAAAATAAAACTGATTTGCTAATGAGATTTGATTTTCTTTATTGCCACTTTGAAATTTATTCTCCTCAGAAATGTAATGCAAATAAAACCGTTTGACAGTTATTTGTGTTTTAATTATTTGCCCATAATTACCTTGCAAGAAATTCTATTTTTAAAATTTTATATAATTATCCATGATTTGCACTAGCATATATATTTATAGTTAAAATAAAACTTTCAATTTTTCTGAAACAAAATTAAAAATTAAATTTATAATTTTGAATTCCATATTACTGAAAAGTGAGCAATGTACCACATCGGATAAATGGGAATCAAGATTCTGGGCAAAATTCCACATTCTTAAAATATTGTTAAGAGGTTAAAATTTTGTCTAAATGAAGTGAATTTCATTTTTATTTTATTTATTTAAAAGAGGTCGTTTTTGTTTAATTTTTGCAGGAAATTAATGGTTACAGGAATTTGTGAAAGAATAAGATTTGTCCAGGATTTTAAAGTATCAATAATAAAAACATGTAATGATTCCTGGCTCAACTAGAAGTTTCACCTATTTTCAAGGGTTTTATTTTTACCTTGGCCAGACAGTTTTCTTTAGTTTTTTCTATAAGAAGTTGACTTTTACACCTCATGCAAGACAGTTAGCGAAGGTTCTTATTCTAAGACAGCATAATTTTGTAAACTGTAACACGCACTTCTCACGCTTCCTTTAGCAACTACTGAATGAATTCTGGTGTAATAAAGTAATCAAAACGTCTGCTTTGTTTTTTCATAAAAACCACATCTTTCTAATCTCCGTTTCAGTTATTCATATAATTTCTTATTACATTTACAGTATCCAAAGAACATTGAGCATCTGTCATGATTGTGGATTTTTAATGTCCAACATAAATGCCATGATTCAGATTACTCTTTCACTTGTTCATTTCAATAAATTTCAATAAGAGCTGAAACGAAAAAGTAAAAAAATATTTATGCTGTCAAATTTAACCTGATAACCGTGCATAAAACATAAAAAGAAAAGTTGGAACCAATAGAACATCTTCAATAACTCTTTTAATGCGTATAATATACTTACATTTACGTAAGTCAACTTTGGCAAGAAGTAACAAACAATGTTGACATATATAGTTAAAACTTATTTTTTTTATATATATTTACATTAAGTTATGGTATAATCCTATTATAGTATATTATTTTAAAAATAGTATGTTAATAAGAAAAATTGTTTTAACTATGATTTGTATTAAGACTTAAAACCAAATATAATATTTAATCCATATGTCAAAACCAAACACCACTACTTCCATTTCAAACCATTTTTATGATTTAGTCTACGTTCTGACCATCGGGGGAGATTAAAAGGAAACAATTTAGTTTTCCGGGAATATGGAAGAATAAGTGGAAAATGTTTTTTGGTTCTTGTTCCAAAAAGGAATGCTGAAACTTTAATGGAAATAATTAATAGTCGCATTCGTCCTGGCACTAGTATCATAAGTAAATGTTGGTCCGAGTACCGGCAGATTCAAAATTTTAATTCGTATTTGCCTGATGTTTTACAGTTAAAGTTATTTTTATTTAAATATATTTTTAATAATATCTCAAATATCAAACATGCAAACGTTACTCAAATATTTTCCTGGAATTAAATTTATGCATATGAATTTAATCATTTTAATTAATTTTTTGAAGTACTTAAAGTGCTAAATAATAGATAAAAAATTTTAATTAATATTTTTAATAAATATTTTCAGTAATATTACTAATTTAAAATTAATAAAAATGTATTAAATTTCAGAAAAAATATTATAATTTAATATACAATGTGGTTCTGCGACAAAGAACTAATGTTTCAAAATATATTTTATAATTGAATTTTAAAAATGAAAATTCATGGTCATTTAAACTTTAACGTATAAAACGGTGATTTCTTGGTAACAGCTTAAATTAAAATTTCAAACAAGTAAGATAAAGAGTATTTTATAACCGAATTTTTTTTCATCCATTTGATGTATACTTTGCAAGTTTTATCTTATTATTTACTTGTTTTAAATTTAGTTTTGTTTTATACATAAAAACACTTGCATTAGTTAAGCAAATTGTTAATAATAATACAAATTCTACATCAAAATTAGCCAAATCCTTTCTGAAAAAAGTTTATTATTATTTACAATTTGCTAAACTAATGCGTCATATTTTGTAAGTGTTATATTTTGTATGTATAAAACAAAACTAAATTTAAAATGTAAAACAAGTAAATAAACTAATTAATCTTTCGAATGTGTGCTAATGAAGTAAACTTTGCAATAGTAATAATTTTGAACAAGCAGTTTTTATACATTGTTTCTCTTAATTTTTACCTAACATTAGCTTTTTACCATTAGCGAATTCTTACAGAATTGTGACTTGTCAATAGTTTCCATACAGTCACATCTAAAGGTAAAAGAAGAACCATTTGATAAAATCATTGAGATGAAGAATGAATTTATTTAAAATATTATTAATTTGTTTCTATTCACTAAATTAAAATTATCAAAAACATTTGAACATTACTGTTTTGAAAATTAGTATTAAATTTAAAATAAAACATTGACTTACAGCTTGAAGGAAATAATTTTAAAAGAAATTGAAACAGTTAAAAAATGATGGAAATTAAAATATTTTAATAATAATGCAAAAATTATGCTCTTATGTTGTACACTAGTTTATAGTAAATTATTTCAGATACTACTCCAACATAGTTGGAGAATTAATTAAAATATAAATATTGACTAATTTTTCAAAACCAAAACTAAATGCATAATCAAAAATTAACACAAACACAAACACACACACACACACACACACACATATATATATATATATATATATTTATACACAATTACAAATAGTAAGTATTGCCTAGTATACTATACATTAAAAAGTAATTATAATAACATTAAATTTATGAGTAAAAGATACTGAAGCATATAAGTCTTAATGGGGAATTCTAAAAAAATTTAATTAATAAAATTTTAGTACTGAAAAGTATCTAAATTATTTACAAAATACAATTGAAATACAATTTTGTTTCTTTGTTTTATTAAATTAATCATTATTTTTTTCCAAATTAATTCTTAAAGGAAATAAATGTACATTGATTAAAATATCATTAGAATCATCCATGAAAAATGCATTGAAAGGAATTTATAAATTTTGCGAGTCCGTGATAATATTATAGCATAATTAAGCCTCTCGAAGCGGATATTTAAATATAATTTATGAACATTTTATTTGTATAGAGATTTTTTGAAATTGTGTTTTAATTGCGGGTAAGCATATTATACAGGGATTACAATTGAATATATATATATATATAAATTAGGGCGGTTCACTTTATAATGGAAAATATGAAGTTGGCTTTTTATCATGATTATTTTAGTTTTCTGATTCACTGGGATTTAAAACTTGTGTATACCAAATTTCATTTGGGCTCCTATAAATACTACCTCAGTGCACTTGTTATCTCGTATTTTTTGGCATTCGACAGTTGCATTAAATGAAAATTTTGCAATGTTTAAAAATCTGTTTTTTAGATACAAAGAACAATCATATTAATTTACACTTTAGGAATTAAACAGTGAAATAATACTAGTTACATGACACATTAACCTGACTGTATTGCAGAGTATTTCTATGTACGCCATTCAAAAATACACTTTAAAAGTTTTTTAATCTGAACTTTATGAGTCCTGAAGGTCTTTAATTGTCGATCTCTTCAGAACGGTTGATTTTTTTGAATCTGGAAACTCTTTGCGATGCTGTTCAACAGTTTGGAGCAAGTACTGATTTTCCTCCTCTGATTTGGTGAGAGATGAAATGAATGATGTGCCCAGTGCAATTCCCCGCTCGGCGCAGTCATTGACAACTTTCAAGGAGGAGACTACTGCTGTTGCATTTCTGAAAGGATGGAGTTTGTTGCCAGGTGGAAGCATCAGTCATGAAAAGATTTGTGGAAAGCAGAAGAGCATTAAAGAAGAGCAGCAATGACGAGGTCACAAAATCCTTTAATGTCACATTATGAAGTGCTGAAGGATTCACCTTTCTTCTTTCTGAACATCAGAAGATTTCTTCAGGAGTTGCCTCAAGCAAGCACCAAACTTGTTTTCTTGCCTACTGAGATACGTTGAGAATAGAAAACCAGAGGAATGAGTTCTGCACTAAAGTACCAGAGATGTCGGCCAAGCGTTTTCAATGCAGTCTGAGAAATGGAAGGAGCAACATTCTTATAATCAATAAGAAGCTTGAACTACAGATCATTCAGAGGTGCGTCTGGAGGTATAAGACACTGAATCCAAGCTTTAATATAAACCTAAGATGCAAAGATAGCGAATTTTGCAATTGATCTGTCTTCATGCTTAGTCACCTTGAATTGATGACGGAAGAGATAAATCTTAATGATGCAGATTATTTTAGACATCCACCTTGTTTGGTGATAAGCTCCTGGAAAACGAAAACGCACCACAAGAAGGGAATTCTTCCCAGGAAGATAATATTGAAAGTCAGAAGCTCTTTCTAATCTTCACGTGGCAAATATCATGAGTTGTCTTTCATTTGGAGGATATTTGATCAAAATGTGATGACTTCTTCTTTTAATGGATTGAGATTTTGCTCCACTAAAACATCGTGGCACATACTAAATTCTGCTTGTCTTAATTTTGGTCAAAACGTCTAAAAGCACTTGAATAGCAGCACATTCGGTCCAGTTGTACTAAACCCAAATGTCTTTTTGAAGACTTCTGCACATATCACCTTAAGTACATGATGTATGCACTCTAACCAAAGCCGCTTTTTACTCAATTGTTTTCAAGAATAGCAAATTAATGTGACCTGTGTTTGACACAGTTGGGTCGAACGACAAGGCAGAGATTTTTGATAGTGGTATAAATTATTTTAATTAGTACATTTTCAACGTTGGAAAAAGGTACATGACATTGTCGAAATCAATTTAAGTTATACTTAACTGAGGGTTAGATTTAAATATGACCAGTGAAACCTGTTACAGCTAGTGGTATATAAAACGAATGTTATTTTAGTATTTAATTTGAAAAATAACAATAATTAAGTAATTATTAAAATTATTGAAGAATATGTCAAGAAATATAATTTTAGATGAATTCATAAATTTAATATACAAATAACTAACCGAGTACTCAAATGTAATGGTTGGGTAAATTCTAGATGTAAGCTAGTAGTGGGATACCGGCCCTCTAGCTCAGAGGCCATCTAGCTCACATACTCCCCCCGGCAAAAATTTTTTTTCTAAGTTTAAAAGTACAAATTTTTTAGAACGAAGACAATGACTCATTCAAGGTCATTGGATGACTCGTCAAAAATTTTCAAAGGTCATTGAAACAAAGACCATGACTCATCAAAAAAGTTCAAGGTCATTTAAACAAAGACCATGACTCATTCAAGGTCATTGGATGACTCATCAAAATGTTTCAAGGTCATTTAAACAAAGACCGTGACTCATTCAAGGTCATTGGGTGACTCATCATATTCTTCAAGGTCATTTAAAAGTAGGTCAAGGTCATTGGATGAGTCATCAAAATTTTTCAAGGTCATTCGAAAGTAGGTCAATGTCATTGGATGACTCATCAAATTTTTTCAAGGTCATTTAAACAAAGACCATGACTCATTCAAGGTCATTGGATGACTCATCAAAAATTTTCAAGGTCATTCAAAAGTAGGTCAAGATCATTCAGAAGTAGGTCAAGGTCATTCGAAAGTAGGTCAATGTCATTGGATGACTCATCAAATTTTTTCAAGGTCATTTTAACAAAGACCATGACTCATTCAAGGTCATTGGATGACTCATCAAAAATTTTCAAGGTCATTCAAAAGTAGGTCAAGATCATTCAGAAGTAGGTCAAGGTCATTCGAAAGTAGGTCAATGTCATTGGATGACTCATCAAATTTTTTCAAGGTCATTTTAACAAAGACCATGACTCATTCAAGGTCATTGGATGACTCATCAAAAATTTTCAAGGTCATTCAAAAGTAGGTCAAGGTCATTCAGAAGTAGGTCAAGGTCATTGGATGAGTCATCAAAAATTTTCAAGGTCATTCAAAATTTCTCAAGGTCATATAATTTTTCAACATTTTTTAATTTTAATTTACTACTTATTTTTATAAGTAGTATATATTTTGTAAATTTATTTTATTTTTATTTTATAAATATTATTATTATTTTTATTAATATTAATACTTTTAAAAACTTATTTTTATTATTATTAACATTATATAATAAAAAACCAACAAATTTATTATAAAGATATAATTCTACTATAGTAGTATTGTCGAAGAGCTTTATTCAAAGCCCATTCCACATACTTCCGATATCTGGCAGCGCAGCAATGACATCCATCACCAAAAGGGTATTCGGGTTCCAAATCTTTTGACAAATTGTTTTGTTCGATATCCCATAGGAACTCATCGATTACAGTAAATATCCATATTGATGTATGATTGAATATCAAGTCTGGAATTATTGATGCTAACTTATCCATGATTCCATGTATTTCTGGATAATAGAATTCCAGACGTTCTTTAATAACTTTAAAATAATCATCTAAAAACAAGTAATAATAATAATATTTAGTAATAATAAATTACCATAATGTTTAATTTCATTCATAGCTTGAACTGCGCTCGGTACAATCATTTTAATGATAAAAATTGAAATAACAATTACTTTTATACTAATTTAGACACACACACACACACAAATCTTTAGCTATAAACAATAAATATTAATTTATATAGATTTGAAAATGATTAAAGAAATTTTAATAATATTATTAGTTTTTAATATGGTCAACTCAATTGTTGTAACCGTTCAAGGTAAAAATTCAACAAGATGTGTATGTCCTGATACAGCAGTATTGATGGATATTTTGTATATGATAGATAGGCTTAGATATTTGAAAACTCCATTCAAAAGATTATCTGAAAGAATGAGTAATTTAGAATTCCGATTTGAACATACATATGAGACTTTAAAAAGAGCTAAAAACGAATTATATGATGATATTATATATTTAAATAAGACCATTGGTATTATCAAAAATGAATTAAGAAAATCAATATTAGAATTGAAAGAAAATCATAAACTTAATGAAAAAATGATGAATCAAGTTCAATATAGTATAAAATTTTATTCTAATAAAACAACTGATCAGTTCAATCGTATAATGAAATTACAACAACACCCAGTTAACAGTGGCGGCAACAGCTTGAAAGAAGTTAACAGTGCCAACAAATCATCATTGCCTTTTCCATTATATATTTTTACTTATTTTCTTAGTATTAAATGATTCTGATTGGTCGAATATAGTATAAATAAGCTTACACTTTGAAATATTTTTATAAAATGCCAGAAACTAAATTTTTTATAACATTATTGAATGAGCTGGTCTCTAATAATAGAGAAGAAGATGAAATCATTAAAAACATGAAATTTATGGTCAACCGTACCGAGAAAATTGTTGAAGACATACCATTTGATTATGAAAAAATTCTCAATTTGCCACCACTGGAGAGAAAGAAGGCATTCCAATCAATATTTAGTTACATGTTTGATGAAAATAATAAATGGATGCGAATAATAGTAGGATTAATGTATATGAAACACATGATATTAAAATCGGGATCCGACTATGAAAATTATTTCCAATGGTCTATAGAGGTATATTACTTTATATTGTTATTAATTTATCATTATTTAGGTGATAGAAACAAAAATTGATCCGTGGGTAGAAACAAACGGTGGATGGACAGCGATTATTCAAATTGCCGCAGAAGCCAAACGCTCTGATATTTATAATCGAAAATTGTAAATTTTTATTAAAACTATGCACTGGAGCATCTGTTTTATATTTATGTAATAAAGTTTATCGTAGATTTTAATAAATATTTCTTTGTTATTATTATTAATAATAAAAAACTACATTTTTAAAGATTTATTGATTATTACACGAACAGTCTTCATCACCACAAAATTCTATCACAATATTTTCTATAACATGGTCAATACAATTCTTAAATTCGGTCGGCTCATCTTTACTAATTTCGGTAGTATCTTCAGTATCATTAATATTTTCTTCAACATTACCATTATCATCAATAATTTCTTCAGAATCATTAATAATTTCAGTATTAATTTCTCCATCATTAACAGTATCATCACTCTGACATCCAGAATCACAACTCGAATCTTCTTTACTCAATGCTTCAACTAGAATCAACATATCTCTAATTTTTACACCGGTTATTTCTTCGAGTTTATCAAACAAAAAGTTTATTAAATATTCTAAACGAAATTAATTAATTATTTTATATTTTATATTTTACCTTTTTTAGACATCATTTTTAAATCTATTTTAAAACTACTTATAATTTTGTTTATAGAATAACAAAGAAAACATAAATACATTTATTAAACACTAAACACTATACATTAAAATAACTGTGAAAGTCTAGCAGTAACAATTTTCCAGATTATATCCTTGGATTGTTATTGTTATATACCAGTTTTCCTGTTCTTTGAATCCAATTTCTGTAAATGCATCATAATATCTGGTATATTGACTCGTGAAGAAAGCATTTTCATTGCATTTTAAATTGAAATTGATCTTTTTGAATGTATTATCAATATCATTGATATCTAACATTGAGAGAGTACCAGCAAGAGATTGAAATTGCGTTTTATTGAGTTTGACTGGATTTGCCAATTGCATATTAATAGGCTCCTTTAAAAAATACATTTTATAATTGTGGAACATCTGAACTGGTTGGACACTTATTTTCTTGGTCATGTTTGATTTATGATCTTAATAATGTGGTGACGCACTTTTATACCCTTGACAGATAATGATTAACCAATCAGAATCATGCATGATCACAAAGACAATGCATGATAAGTGCATGATAATTGCAAGATAAGTGCGTGACTAAAAAACTGTATGTAAATTAACCCGTTGAGTTTACATATATGATTTTACACATATCATCTATATAAAATGTATTATTAATATCACGTGTTTTATTATCATTATTATTATTATTGTTATTATTATTTTAATTATCATGATTTTTATTATTATTATTATTATTACTATTATTTCTATACTAATAAAATTACTATTTTTATTATTGTTACCACCATCAAAATAAAACTATTACTATCAAAAACATTTATTATTATTATTATTACCAAAATAAAACTAACAAAACAACAAAAATAAAATACAAAAACATTTATTACCAACACTAAAACTGTCAAAAACAAACAAAAATAAAATACAATTATTTTCTTAAAAGTTTCATTTTTTGAAAATTTCGTATTGAATTTGTAAGATTCCATTCCACATAGCGTTGATATCTGAAATCACAACAGCTACACCCTAGAATGCATGGGTATTCAGTTTCCATCTCCTTGACCATTCGGTTTATTTCATTGTCCCAAAGAGCTTGCTTAATCAGATTGGAAATATCGATTCTTGTTTCATTGTATATTAGCTGTTGATGCATTGACGGTTCTTGATTCTTCAAAATCTCCTTTATTTGAGGATAGTAATAAATAATACGATCGATTATCATTGGGGCATTTGTCTAAATAAAATATTACAAAAATGAAATAAAAAAAAGATAAATTTACCGTATTCAGCGATATTTTTCTTTGGCATAGCATACATAATGGTATAATATTTTAAAAATGAAATCAAATGAATAAGCAAGTTGTTTTAATCAATCATTAGCCAATCAGATATCGACCAATCCGGTGATTTCATTTTGTATGTCACAAACAATATTTTTGTATTCTAGATTTCGCACCCCCTAATATAACTATTTTGCCACTAGCAAACACGTTAACACACATTGGGTTGAATTTTAAAAGCCTCAGTGCAGGAAATAATTCTGGTTCGAACATACAAAAACATTTTGTTGACATGTTGTATAGATTGATAGATTGTCCTATATCCATGGTAACTGTAATTGACTGTATTTTAATATCCTTTATTCTATATTGTAATTTATTGACATCTAAAGGTTTCTTACATCCCGGATTTGAAAAATATTATAGGATATTTTCCACTCCTATCTACAATTTGCTATGGTTTACCATTTGGAAACGTCATTTTTGATACATTGAAAGTTCCTTTATAATTTATATTTGATAACATAATTAAACAATAAAGAAATATTAAGCTATATATATAATTTTTAGGAAGAGTTCATTAAATCATATAATATAAACAAAAACCTATAATTATACAAATTAATAATGGAATTAAGAAATGATGCTGTATATCAAATCGTCGGCCCAAGTGGTAGTGGTAAAACTATGTTTGTGTGTAAATTACTGAAATCTAATTTATTTCAAACAAAATTCAACAAGATTTATTGGCATAACGGTGCAGATGAAGAACATGGATTAACTCAGGATAATTTCTGTAAATTGAAAAACATGAAAATGGTAAAGGGTTTCGATAAAAACTGGTCAAGTCGTTTAAGGAAAGGTGATGTCATCATTATTGATGATTTGTATCAGGAAGCTAATAAAGAAAAGGATTTTAATAATTTATTTACAAAAATCAGTAGACATGTTGGTGTTACTGTGATCTTTATTACTCAAAATCTATTTCATCAGGGTGGCGCACATCGAACAAGGAATTTAAATGTTCAATATTTAGTTATTTTCAAGAATCCTAGAGATGCAACAGTTATTGATTTTCTTGCTCGACAGGCATACCCTAATAATCGTAATTTTCTCATCAGTGCATTTCAAGATGCTAATCTAATTTCGAAAAACATTATTATAATGAGTAAGAAAACAGTTAAAATTGTACAAAATCATAGGAGTTTCCCATATTTTAATGCATTGTTAAAGGCTTCGAGTATGAAAAGAATGTCTATTTTACAATCATTTCCAACTTTTATAGTCGATGATTTACTCAAAATTCTATTAAAAGTAGTCAGAGGTAAAATTAAAATCAGTAATTCTAAAAAACTAGTACTGAATAAACATCGTAAGCCTTTGTTATCACTAGTAAATAATAAAAATCGTAAGCAAATGAGAAAAATCATATATAAACAACAAGGTGGTTTTATCGGAGCAATGTTACCATTAGTATTATCATTATTATCACAATAAACGATGGGGCAATCATTACCTAATGTTAAATTAAAATTTAAATCATCTTGTTGTAATGGAGAAGATTTGGACGAACCCAGAAGACGAAGCAGGTTTTGGTGGAGTGGCAAAGTTAAAGAAAAGAGTCCCAAAATCGAAAAAAGAAACGCAAAAGTGGTTGTCAGATCAGCTTGCGTACAGTTTAAACAAACCAATGCGGAAAAGATTTCCAACAAGAGCTTATAAGACATTCGGTATTAATGATTTATGGCAAATGGATTTGATGGAGATGATACCGTATTCGAAGATTAACAAGGGTTATAAATATATTTTAACGTGTATTGATGTTTTCAGTCGTTTTGCTCGCGGTGTACCAACAAAGACAAAATCTGCAGAGGAAATATCTAAAGCAATTAACTCAATGTTTAAAAATGGTCATCCAGACAATTTGCAAACCGATTTAGGTATTATTATTATTATTATTATTATTATTATTATTATTATTATTATTATTATTATTATTATTATTATTATTATTATTATTATTATTATTATTATTATTATTATTATTATTATTATTATTATTATTTTAGGCAAGGAGTTTTACAATAGTAAAGTTAAGCAAATCCTGGATCGTCTCAAAATAAATTATTATTCTGTACATTCTCAATACAAAGCCGCACATGTTGAAAGATTTAACTGGACATTGAGGGATAGATTGAAGAAATATTTCGTGCATCAAGGTAATAAAATATGGATAAATGTATTACCGAAAATACTTGTTAGTTATAATAATTCATCACATCGAGGTCTGAATGGTTTGAGACCCGTAGATATCAGCTCAAAAACACGAGTACAGTCTAAAAAAGTTCCTATTACAAAACCAAAATATAAAGTTGGTGATCACGTTAGAATTAGTAAAATATCTGCTTCACCTTTCATCAAAAATTTCGATAGTAATTGGAGTGATGAGGTATTTCAAATTACTAAAATTAATACTAAACAGAGTCCTGTAATGTATGTTATTAAAGAAAGTGATAACAATTTAATACAAGGGAAATTCTATGAACAGGAATTACAAGTTATTTCAAAACCTACAGTGTTCAGAATTCAGAAAATATTGAAAACTAAAATGGTGGGTAAGGATAAACAATACTATGTCAAATGGCATGGATATCAAAAACCATCATGGATATCATCAAATGACCTAGTAAAATGAGTTTCTATACAATTTTACCGAGTAATAGTTGCCCACTAATCCATTCGGAAAATCAAGCAAGTAAATTTATGGTTGATCTTCAAAATCCCATTTATTTACATGGAAATTGGGAAGTTGCTTTGCAAGACTTTACATTTGTGTACAATACATTCCCATTTTATAGTCATTGTAAAATCGGATTCAAGAAGCGTGTTCCCAAAACCTGTAGTGGTATTTTCTCAATCAATAATTTTGAACGATATTGTCATATTCCAAATCAAATTTTAGATGAAAATAGTGGCATGTTTTTCAAAGATGGATTGAATGTTAGTTGTGATTTTAGCCCATTTACAATAAAGTTTGAAAGTATTGAGGATGCCAAGCGAATGGGTTGTGATAAGCTTAGCATTGTTGTTCCTGGAACTGAATACCTAATACGATTCAAAACATTTGATGAGAAAAGTGTAACGATCGAAAACATCAAAATATCTGTATCATGTATTAATGAGGTGGAAGATACATTTACATTTACTAATGAATTATATATTGAAACACTTGAAGAATTACATAAATATATTTCATTAAATTGTTTACATATATTTAAAACTATTGAATTTCTTAAAGATGGAATATGCAAATTCAGTCTGAATAATAACATTTGTGAAGTTACATTTGATAAGAATTTGGCTAATACATTGGGATTAGATAAGCAAACATATAGGGCAAGTGCTTTTGGTGTACGCAAACCAAAAATAATAAAACTTCATAGGCAAATGTTCATATATACTAACATCATCGATCCTATAATTGTTGGTGATTCTTTGGTTCCTCTTTTGAAATCTGTTTGGGTTGATAAACATGACCAGGATGAAGTTGTCAATATAAATATCGATAATCCCATGTACTTACCGGTATCAACATCATGTATAAACAATATAGAAATAAATATTCGTGATGATAGCGGTAAATTTATTGAATTTAGTAAAGATACAAAAACTCATTTGACATTACATTTTCGTAAATTAGATGGCCAATAACGATATTATTAGTATGTATAGTGGTAGCCAAAGTGGTGGTGAATTACCATATTTTATTGGTAAACAGTATGGATCAGGATGGTTGAGAACTATTGGTAGATTTGCACTTCCTATTCTTAAACGCATTGGTAGTTTTGGTATGAAAACTGCTAAAGATGTGATAATGAATGAGCAGAAAATATTACCATCTCTGAAATCAAATGCATTATCCGAGTTAGGGAAAGTTCTACCTAGTGTTGCAGGTATGTTTTAAAAACCCGACGCACTAACACCGGCTCAAAAACGTAAAAGACATCATAAACATATAAACAAACGAATGAAAGGACATGGAACTATATTTCAAAAATGATTTGTGGTAAATCTAAATTGTGTTTATTTGATAGACCATCTCCCCAAGCTGTAATTGAAATGGGAGCCATTGAAGATGTATTCCCGATGAATTCTATTATGGATAGTAGAACCGATATTGAATTTTATATTAATGGTTCCAAAACTGAATATCTAGATTTGAATGATACATTGTTAACTGTTCAGATCAAAGTTGTAGATAAAGATAGAAAACCGTTGGGTGAACCTAGTGATGTAATACCAAACAATTTCTTGTTTCATACGCTTTTTAAAGATGTAGTTCTCGGATTTAATAATATCAAGATTGAGGGTGGTAACAGTACATATATTCACAAAGCTCTAATAGAAAGTATTATAAATTACAATAGCGATACTAAAAATACATGTTTAACTCCTATGGGTTATGGTAGTGATGACGATAGGAAAAAGTGGATTAAAGGCTCGAAATTATTTACCATGTGCTCATCATTACAACTCGATTTTATGGATCAACCGAAATATTTACTCCCAGGTGTTAATGTACACATTAGATTGAAAAGATCTGATTCGGCATTATCACTAACAAGTGCTACCACAGCACCAATTCTTCAATTAGTTGATGCAAAATTGTTAGTAAGAAGAGTTCGTGTTGAGCCTTCTGTATTAGCCGGTCATCAATTGGGGCTTAATTCTAAGCATGCAATATATCCATTGAAAACAAAGGAAATTGTTCAATTTGCTATTGCTAAAGGTTCAGCTTCTTTCTATAAGGAACAAATATTTGGAGATAGAAGAATGCCCAACTTTATATTGGTAACATTTCAAAGTGAATCTCAATATAATGGATCATACTTAACATCGAGCTCAATTTTCAAAAATTTTGGAGTAAAATCGCTAACTTTATCGAAAAATAGTGATTATAGAGAAACATATGCTCAAAATTTCGATAATGATAATTATTGTGCTACATATATGCAGAGTATAGTGAGAAATATGGGTTATTTGGATAAAACCTTAATTGTGGTATAACTCTTGATGATTTTAAAAAAAAATATCCATTTTTCCCATTTGTTTTGGCACCCGATTTTGATTTAAATCAGAGTCAATTACCTTAAAATGGAAATTTGCGATTAGATATAAAGTTTGCTAAAGCTACAACTGAACCGGTACATGTTGTAATATATGGAGTATTTGAAAATGAGGTTCAAATAACTGCAAACAGAACAGTGTTGGTTTGAACAAAGTTCAAAGGTTGTTGGTATAAATGTATAGATAATTTATGATAATTTGTCATGGAGTAAGTTTTTAAATGTATTATTAATATTATTGGTGTAGTTCTGTTCAGGTCTATCGAATTGGAAAACAAATACTAGGACATGAATTTTTAGGGGTTTTTCCTCTCTATAAAATTCCATATTTACGTAATAATCAAGCCATAATCGTCAACACTCAATCATCTCATCTCGGTGGAGAACATTGGTTAGCAATATATATGAAACCTAGCAAGATATTTGTATTTGATCCTATGGGTTTCTATTATCCGGCTTTAATGGTTTCGAAACTGCAAACAATGGGTAAACCTATTGTCTATAATAAAACTATGTATCAAAAACCATGGACCTTAACATGTGGTCAACATTGTTTAGCTTGGTTATTATCCAAGAGATTTGATGATTAATAAATGTATTAATGTTTATTGTTATTGTTATGTTTTAACTATTAATATTTTTATTTATTATTATTATTTTTATTATTATTATTATTTTTATAAATATTATTATTATTATTATTATTATAATTATTATTATTATTTTTATTATTATTAATATTATTATTTTTATAAATATTATTATTATTATAATTATTATTACTATTTTTATTATCATTATTAATATTATTTTTATTATTATTATTAATATTATTATTAATAAATAATTAAATAAATTTGGCAACGATTTAATTAAACGATAACGCCAATAAAAAACCTTTCGTACGATATATTTCGATAGCACAGCTATCATCTTCAGGTACTCAAAACCAACTAAAAATATTATGAATTAACATTTAATTTAAACAAATTATTTTTTATTAATTTAATTTTTTAATAAATAAATATTTTTATAAATATATTTTAAATTAATTTTAAATTTTAAATTTTTTACTTATATTCTAATTTTTAAAAATTAATGTAATTTAAAATTTTCAATTATTTTAATAATATTAAAAAAACAAACATGATGTAACATACGTAAACTATTTAAAAAAATTCAAAACATTCGTAGTCACAGCACTCTGCACATTAATCTTTGGATCCAATGACCTTATCAGCAATGCTTCACATATCACTCGTTCCCAATAACTATTAAAACTTCTCAACAAAATTCTAAAATCAGACATTCCGATATCACTTTTACAGCCTCTATTGTGTTCACTAATATTGGTCAAACCCTTCAATCGACAATGCTCTAGAACTCGAGTACAGAGATGACGGGAAGTCTCTCCAATGTATGTGGCATTACACCCATTACATGTAAATTGATAAACGAGATCAGAACACAATCCAACCGGAGTTTTTGATTTATTAATAAACATATTGCGTACCTTACACGAATTAGAGACGATCTTATACTCTAAATTTCCTATCAGTTTACCCAACTTCCTCTTATAATTTGTAAAGCCTTCAGAGTACGGCAATACTAACACATATTTAGGCTCAATTTTTTTATATCCATTTTTACAATCACCCAGATCAACACTCAATTCACACCCATCAGACAAATTACATTCAGACTTTCCACAACATGGATCCTTAGGATTTTTAATCAATTTATCAACAGTTTCTTTTATCATCAACAATAAAACAATTCGGTAAAAAGTGTTGATAAATTGGTTGAGTTGTTGATAAAGAATGGATATTCTAAATCATTATAAGTCATCCAATGACCTTGAATGAGTCATGGTCTTTGTTTAAATGACCTAGGAACATTTTGATGAGTCATCCAATGACCTTGAATGAGTCATGGTCTTTGTTTCAATGACCTTGAATGAGTCATTGTCTTTGTTCTAAAAAAATTTGTACTTTTAAACTTAGAAAAAAAAGTTTTTGCCGGGGGGGTATGTGAGCTAGATCGCCTCTGAGCTAGAGGGCCGGTATCCCACTACTTAAGCTATCAGTTTTTTCGCGAATATACAGTTCTACATCAATATGTTTTTCTTATGAGTGTAATTAATCATACGACTTTCTACAAAACATCATTTACCATAAATATAACCGTATCCTCTTGTCTTATTTCATATTTTCATAAAAGGTCAAAAATTACAAAAATCGATGTCCCATATTAATGGATAGTTTCACAAAAAGCTTAAAATACTCTATAATTTGTCAAGAATTAAAGAAAGTAAATATAATTTACTCAACATTAGTTTATTTAAACTGTACGCCATTTTCCAAGATAACAATTTCTGAGTTTCCTTTAAATTAACTACTTCCTTTGCCAGTTTTCTTACACCACTGAAACCACCGTGGTGTTTTGGGTCTGTAAACACTTTTTCGAGCTTTTTCACTCAGTTTAGATTTATGATTGTTTCCTTTATTGTCAAAATAATTAAATCTAAATTATGTTTATCCGGTAATGAATTCTTGGAACCCATTAAGAAGTTAATGATTAAATTGCGCTTATTGCAGATAATACTATTGAAATATTATTGTTCCAAAAAATCTACCATTTTTTTATATATCATATTTCGCTTCAGACGACGATTATTAGTGTTTACTAAAGATCAAAGAGATCTTTTATGTTTCTGTCATACAAGGTTTTTAAAAATAACCAAGTACTGTACATTCAAATTATGATTTCTATGACCTCCTCTTGATGAAACAAGTTTTGAGTAATGAATGTTTAGGCTTTTTAAATGTGAAAAAATACTTAGGCTTTTTATTGAGGAAATATTTTTAGGCGTTTTAATCGGTAGGCTTTCTAAGCCAATATTTATTGAGAGTCAAAAATACCACTTAACTATAGTGTGAACGTAGGCGATTTGAGCCAATTTTTATTGCAAGGCTTTTTAATCGAGATTTTAAAAATTTAAAAATTTGAAAAATTAAAACAAAAAATTTAAAAAAACTTTTATTTATATAAACAAAAAATTAAATTTTAAAAATTTTAAAAAATTTAAAAAAAAATTTAAACACCCCCTAAAAAATTTTTCAGGGGGTCTTTTTTTACCAATCCAAATATCTTCGGAGCATAGTCCTCATTGTACTTGACTGTGGTTGGTTTTGAAATTCACCAAAATACAAATAACATTAAATTATGTGCTTATCTGCCATTTTAATGTTTGTGGATAGTACCTTCTATTTCAATTAGCGTGCCATTAATAACTATATGTATTTGTATCGGACAGTATATATTATATACTGTTCGCTGCAAATTCACATACCACATATAGCATAAATAGTATGCGTATTTGTCCGAGGCAAAAAAAACTTCGATTAGATTGTGTTCTGATCTCGTTTATCAATTTACATGTAATGGGTGTAATGCCACATACATTGGAGAGACTTCCCGTCATCTCTGTACTCGAGTTCTATAGCACTGTCGATTGAAGGGTTTGACCAATATTAGTGAACACAATAGAGACTGTAAAAGTAAAATAGGAATGTCTAATTTTAAAATTTTGTTGAAAAGTTTTAATAATTATTGGGAACGTGTGATATGTGAAACTTTGCTGATAAGGTCATTGGATCCAAAGATTAATGTTCAAAGTACATTGACTACGAATCTTTTGAATGCTTTTAAATAGGTTTAGTATGTTTAATCATAAATTGATGCTTGTGTAATGATTTTAAAAAATGTTTTAATTTTTAATATTATTAAAATAATTTATTTTTTAAATAAAATATTTCATTTTTGTTTTAAAATTATAATATAAATAAATATTTATAATATTTATTTTAAAAATTAATTAAAAGTATTTAAATATTTTTTAAGTGTTTATTTATTAAAATATTAAATTAATATAATATAAACAAATAATTTGTTTAAAATATAAGTTAATTTATAATATGTTTAGTTGGTTTTTTGTGTCTGAAGATGACAGTTATGCTGTCGAAATATATCGTACGAAAAGTCTTATTAGCGTTTTCTTTTAATTAAGTCGTTGCCAAATTTATTTAATTATATAATTCAATTCAGTGTTAATTATTAAAAAGTGTGGTTGTATACGAAATAAAATAGAGAAGGGTACTAATTGATAATAAAAAACATGTAATTCATTTCAAACATGTCAATATTTAATTCTGATTTACACTACAGGAAAGGAAATGATTGAGGAATCGTAAAAACGTTATTGTTTACAATGTGAGATAAAACAAAAAAAATATTATTAAAAATAAAGTACCTTATATATATATATATATATATATATATATATATATATATATATATATATATATGAAGCAGTACTGTTATTCTGATCAGTTTGCATAATTCATAAGTTCCACAGATTATAATGTTTCCCCAATCAATAACTCTACGGTGCTTAACTGAATACAGCTTACTAAAAAATCCATTTTTTTGATAAATAAAAAATACTGACTCCAAACAGGTGGCAATTGATTTTATTGAAATTTTATTCATATATTTTAATGAGTTTTTATTTATTTTTTAATGAATTATTGAAAATATTTTTGTATTTTGAATTATTTAATATTTCATAAGAAAATATTTATTTTTGTGTATTTGTATTTTGTGAGAATTTATATTTCCTGTTCTAGAAATTAGCTTTTCCTCTTGTTAAATTTTACATTCGAATTTACAATCATTTTTTTAAAATTAAAAATAAAATTTAATTATGAGTATAAATAATCTTTAAGTGGGGATATTTTTTAATAATAAATCCTTTTTAAACATGGATCACTGGAATGCAAAACATGTAAATTTCGTTTTCAATTAAGTATGAAAACATACGGATATAATTATTGCATACAAATTTATCAAGGATCAAGCAAGTTATAGTGTTTCTCAACTAGTGTTTCAAGAGAGTTTGAAAAAAATGTTTAAAATTGCTAGGGTTCTTGAGCTTTGAAATTATTACGAAATTTTAAAATAAAGTAAAACAAAATATTCTTTTGTTATAATTCAATAATAAAGCCTTAACTATCTAGACACACGATAACGTTAATGAAATTCATTTAGTGTATCATCTTAAAACTTTTTCTCATATAAAAAGTCAAAAAGTTAAGTTTTGGAGAAATATTTAAGGTAAAGTTTCAAGAAGTCAAAATTAAATAGTGTGCCTGAAAAGAAAATACTAAAAGGAAGAAGTTCTCAACGATTTATTAAGAATTCAAATTCATCTTTTACTTAAGACGAAGTTGATTTAATAGTTACGTCACAGACTAGTAATGTCTGTATACTGTGTATGCAAAATACGCAGATGTAGAAATTACATAATCTCTATTGAGAGATTATAGCTGTTTGACCTCTGACAACTATGACACAAATAGATACTCGATATAAACTGTGCCGACAATTTGTATATCTGATATAAAAAAGAATTTGTTTTAATCTATAGTCCTACATTCTTTACTTTAAAAATTATTGACAACACACGTTAATATATTTTGATTTACTTTAGTTTTTTTCAGAATTTAATTTAGCATCAAACTAATCAATAAATTATTGTTAATTTCTTTTAGCTTTATCGAAAATTAAACTTTGATTAGCTATTTTAATTCAACATAATATATCGTAAAATAAATTTCTTAAAATCAGAAAATATGAAGCTGAAAGCTTTATTATTTTATTAAAATTTAAAATTTAACGCATTTATAACAAAATCAAAAATAAATTTCACTGATAAATATTTTTCAGTGATTCAGAAAAAGATCTCAATATGAGTTTCGTATAATATGATCCTAATAGATCCGTTTCAACTGGTGAGAAATTAGTATTCAAAATAAATTAAAAAACTTTAAATCCTACAAGAAAGTGCATCTAAATATTACATAAAACATTATTTCAGATGAGAACGTTACTCTTGAGAGTGTCAAGGTAAATAGTGTTGAGGATACCTAAATAATAGAGTAAAATAATTAATAAACATGTAAAATGATTGTGGGAAACAAGGATAAGTGATTAAGATGTGGTTCTGGAGCTTAATAAAAAGGGAATGAAAACGAAATTTTGAACAACGAGAAAGGAATAAGAAAAAATAAATAAAACAGGCAATTAAATTAAAGAAGGTCATTTATTATTAACAAGTGCAAATTTAAGAAAACAAAAACAAAAGCAAAATTTGAACGTTATCTCGAAAGCACTTTCAAGATAAGGGAAGAAATGTTGTTTGGGAATCCGGGAAAGGGCATCTCTAAAAAGGTATTTATCTGGACAGCTGTCAGTGATTATGGATGCCCAAAAGGAATTAGCGTTAAAAAATATCAGAAATTCTATTTGACATCAGTAAGTGTTATTGGATGATGGAGTATAAAAAGGAAGCGCAATTGGAAACAAAGGGACAAAATTGCAAAATAAAAAGAAAGACAAAAAGAAATTAAAGAGAAATTTGAAACAAAAAGAAACTAAAAGCAAAGCAAAGCAACTAAATCAGAGTTACCGATCTCAGAAACCCCCCGCAGTAGTCAAGTGATTGTGAAATCCAATTGATCCAAAAAGTGCTATTCTTCCCGAAGGGTCGTAATAAGCACCAAATTGTGATTGATAGATAATTCGTTGTGTCATTTTAAAGTGGAGATAAAGTGTATTAATCAATAAAGTTTATATCGTTTGGAGTTCGTTACTGTTGTTTAAAAGCACGCTTGGAGTCAGATTGACAATAATTCCTATTTGAATTCACCGACAACCCCAACACTAGTAATAATAGATTGCTAGTGCAATAAAACAATAAAACAAAGGAACTATTTGAAGGAGCTAGTGCTAAATGCGTCAGTTTCATATAAAATATTGTATACTAACTTGAACTGATTATTATACTATTTTATTTTCTTTTATTTAATTTTTGACTATAAAATTAATTACTAATGAGAAGCCCGAGGCAATGGGAAACCCGAGAGATGAGGAAAACCCGGCGTGTAGACGAAATAATATAAAAGGGTAAATTGGCCTAAAGAATATTAAATGGGCGCCACTGATCTATGGAGAGGTAATTATTTCCTAATTTGTAATTTAGTAATGGAGCAAACGTTGTTGACAAATGTCGGCTAAGGTGGTCTGTGGGAATTAATTATTTTTAATAACTTAATAATGTAGAAAATGTTGTTGACAATAGTCTGAAAACAGTCTGAGCTGGAGTATAAAAGGAAAAGGAAAAACACGAAACGGCCAGTGGTCGAAGTAAACGAGTAGTGTAGTCAGGTCAGTATAAGAATCTAAGCCCAAGTAAAGTCAAAGTTATCTATCAGAAAGGGTGATTATCCATTGGATAACCTACCTTAAGATAATCAAATTTATACGGTGGTTGAAGGTGCAAATAAATCAGTGAAATTGTGATTATAAAACATTGGAATAAATCGGATTGAGTTTTAACTGTGATAAAGTGCAAATAAAATTATTCTGTATTGGGTTTGCTTATTTGATTCGAAAAGGACACGAGGAGTCTGAGGGAACCGACTTTCAATAAAAATAACTCAACATATGTCTAGGATTAATTTTTTTATATAAATTTTGATTGTTTAATGAACTTTATAATAAAACCCAACAAAACTAACTGCAGTGACATTTTGTCGTAAAGATGCAACTCTGATTTCAGTTGATCTTGCTTTAAATTTTATACAAAAAGAATTGAGGGCAGAAAAATACAAATTCAATAAAAGTTTTAAAATGTTTGAAGAACAGAAATAATATTTCTTCCAATGATATAGACGAAAAAAGCTTGCAGCAGTTGATAGTAATAAATTAATTCAATTAGAAAATTTAGATCGTTCAATGAAAATGGAAAAAGAACTTCAATACATTTACAAAAATTCGACGATTGAGAGGAAATTAAGAAACAATTTCAATAAGTTACGAAATTTGCCAAATCCTTATGTCACACCTTTAACAATAAAACCCCCTTCAACTGATGCAGCCTTCTCAATATCCTCAAATATTTGCATTAAAATACGTTTGTTATTGGCAGATAAGTCTAATAATGCATTGCTATTTCTAAAGTTTTTTTTTGATTTAAATTAAAATAAATAAATTATTTTGCTATTCATATAGATTTGTTTTATATTAAATGATCAAAGTTCTTTTACTTCAATATTTGGAACAGGAACGGATTTGAGGAATATTAAATAAACCAAGTTTTCAGAAACCCAACTTGTGTTTGAATATTCCCTATTTAATTGTTAAATCATGTTTGCTAAAATATCCTTAAACATATTAAAAATATTATTGTACAAAATATTGAAAAGTGTTAAGATATTGTTTGTTTTTAAATCTGGTACAAAGTTTTCGGGTAGGCAAAAACGGATGAGAAATAAAATTTTTTTAAAGATTTGTTAATGAAATCTCTTTATTTTCAAATGCATTGCAACAAAATATTAATTTATTGAAAATTGAAAATTTGATCATTCGAACAATCAAAGATTTTGAAATGCTAAAGAAAAGGAAAGGATTACTTGAGCAAAAATTTGAAGAAACTATAAATTCAAATTAATTTAAAAAATATAGAGTTTGTTGTAACTTTCCCGGTTTATTAGATTGGTTTACCCTTAAACGATTGAGATACAGTACCGATGGTGAAAAAATGATTAGGAAGCAACAACAGTTCGGATGATACTCGTGTAAAAACAAAATCAGAACTAGAGGTGAATAAAAACCAGAAGGATATCTTGTGTTCAAATATATGTGAGCAAATATAGATAGATAGATAGATAGATAGATAGATAGATAGATAGATAGATAGATAGCAAATTGACTAAACTTTGTAACATAACAGGTGAACAATTACAAATATTTACGATGTTTTATAATTTGAAAATATATTTTTAAGTCGATTTTTTTGAAATATAAATAAATAATTATATAGATTTTTATCTAGAAAATTAGCATATACAAGTAATAAATATAAGATTAATATTAATTATTTTCAGAAATTTTTAAAATAATAAATTTTTACATTTACATTTATATCAGACAAATAAAACAAACAAATTTATTTTATTGAACATGTCTTACTGTAATATTATTTTGAAAATTATTAATATTTAGATTTGTAATTAAGCTAATGAATGACATTAATGAGTTATAGAATTGGTGACAATAAATTGTGGATTTTATGAAGAATTTAAATTTTATTGTTTTAATAGAATCCTATAATTTCATATTCGGATTTTTGATTAAAAATATCAAAGTTTAACATTTTATATTAATTATTTTAGATTTATTTTACTTCTAATATTTCCATAGTTTTCTTTCTCAGTGAATTAAAAAAATATAATAAAACTTTCAAAACTACACATACCGAACTAAAAAGAAACGACATAAAAAGGAAATACTAGTATTAGTTTTTAAAATAAATTAAAATAATGTATGTTTAACTAAAACTTTAGAAAATTCTATTCTATTCTATTGTATTTTAATTCGATATTACTTGATCTTGTAAACCAATATTTATATGTGTTGAGTTAAATTGTTCACCTTGATTTGAAGAGCAGAAACTTGATCTTGTAAACCAATATTTATATGTGTTGAGTTAAATTGTTCACCTTGATTTGAAGAGCATAAACTTGATCTTGTAAACCAATATTTATATGTGTTGAGTTAAATTGTTCACCTTGATTTGAAGAGCAGAAACCTGATCTTTCGAGGGACAGTCACTGAAATTTTGAATCATTGTCACTATCTGCCCAGGTTTATAGATTATCCAATATGTATGAGTCCTTCTCAGAAGATCCAGATTTATACTCATATATATAGTAGATATAGAATTAATTAATTCTGATTTACCTCATTATAATACATATTTGCTCATTCGGAATTAAACTTCAATAAAATATTCCAATTTCAAAGACGAAACAACACAAGTCAAATAATAATTCAAAATAATTACAATTTCATAATTAGTCAAAAATGTTTAATATAATTCAGAGTTCAACAACATAAAAATTTCCAAAATGAATCGAATATAAAAAAATTTAACATTTAATCAAAAATTCCAACAATTACATAAATACGATGCGCACACAAACGTACACAAATGCCACTACACAAGTTCACACAGAAGCGATAGAAATTTTAAGCAGGCCTAAACATCAGGTTCTTTCTTATGATACACCAAGCCACGTTGAGACAAATCACCTATAATATAAAACAAAAATCAATAAATTTATAGCATATAAACACACCAATTCACCATGAGGTTGTTTGTAAAATAGTCACTTACACTATAGAAAATCAAAAAGTGATAGAGAAATAAAATAATGCACATTAACACAACTCATAATAAAACATGCATGTAAACTTATAACATTTAGCCATCAGAAGTTGAAAAAACCCCTATAATTAATTAATTTATAGACATTTTTAAGATATTATTAGAAAGAAAAATGGCGGAAAAAATTTTAATTTAAATTTTGAGGTTTTTGCTTGGAAATTTCGAGTAAATGAGGATGTATCTTCATAAGATTTACCCTTTAAACTAAAATTAATTCAATATTTCAGACATTTCTGCCGAAAAAAAACAAAATCTGAAATCCGAAAAAAACCATAAATTGTAAATTATATTAGTAATTTTTAAAAAATTTCGAAAGATGTATAAAAAATATAATTATTTACTGCAATTAATAATTTTTATAACTTCAAAAATAATTTAACTCACTTTTATTGAATAATTTCCGAAAAATAAATTATCATAAAATAAATCATTTCCTGAATATTTATAATCAATTTTAATAATAATATACATGAGCTTGTAGATCAAAAGTTATAATTATAAGTTTGAATAATGATTCAATTTCCTTGTAAAATCATTATTCAACTCTTAAAACTTTATAACTTTAAGCTTATAACTTTAAAAATAACTTACTTTGCAGCCATTTCAGAAATGGCTAAAATCCATTAAATTTTCACAAAAAATAAATTCCAATAAGTTTATTTATGTTTCAACTTGCATTATAGCTGAATTTATCTGAACTTCACTTGGTGTATCACGTCACTTCTTTTATTTCCTTATATCTATTTTCGAGTTTGTATATCACGACGTCCAAAACATTTTTTAACAGCTGATTAGTGAATAATTCGTCGAAAAAAAGTTGCACTTATCCTCTACGGAATTACTAAGTCTACCGCTTCAACCTTTGTTTGAATCAAATATCTTTCTAAACGGTTTTAAATTTTGGATTGAATTTTTTAGAGATGCGTTTTTGAATAAAATAGCAATTTATTTACTTTTTGTATTTTTACACTATTTTTTATAATATAATTTACATCGTAAATAAACAAAAATATATATGTAAAACTTTTTTTCGGTTTTCCGTTTTTCCCAAAAACTTTATTTGGCGCTAGATTTCCATAAGTTTGGAATAATAAAAAACTAAGAAAGTTTGGTGTAACATTTTACCACATTGTTTAAAATGGAGTTGCACAATTTATGTACATAGAAATTGACTGGTATTTCTCAAAAGGAGCCTGAACACGACATTCGCACCATCATAACCTTGGCCCTTACATTTACTTCATTTTATAAAATGTTGCTTTAACAAATTAATAGATCCATCGTTCTTCTAAGAAAGGCCAACAATACAAAGCATCAAGTTACGGGGTATAGCAAAGCTACATTCTTTCTATAGATTCATATTTTGTAGTAGTTTTATAATATTCCTTAGAAAATCAGCGCTTTTCTTGAATGGGTCAACATAATTCGATAACTTATAATGAAAAAATATATTGAGAAAATAAATTGTACACTAATAATTCAAAAGAGTAAGAAATGAAAGGTTGACCTAATAAACTGAATAATATTATTGTAATTGTGGACCCACTATAGCGTCTCGAAAAGCGTTTCAGTATATATATATAAAAGATTATTTTTTAATATGATAATTTTGGGCATTTATAGCTGGTGACCCCTCACCACACTCGGTCCTCTATCTTCGTAATCTTGCCACTGATTATGTTGCTTAAATCATACATTTAAAAAGAATATTTTTAAAACTTTATATCACTTTCTAATACATTATGAATACATTAAGCTTTATTGTCTATAAATAACGTGGCTTTTGAAAACTACATATTTTTTTATAATATTTTAATTAAAATATATTTTAAATTACATGTAATTACACAAAGTTATTAGGAGAGGTCATTAATTTTGCGTTACTGATATTGAATTTAAAACATTTTTCTAGCAACTTTCCTGAAAAAATACGAAAGAGTTGTGGACTACGAAATTTAAAACCTTAAAATGTTCGATGTTTAAAAAATATAATTTTTCTAAAAATTTAAATTTCATGACTATAGTTAAAACTATTTCCCAATGACTATAGTTAGTGTTTGCACTTTACAGAACTTTGACAATTTTGCACTTAAAAATCAATACTACCGATTTCTCATAGCCAAACAGTTTCACATTTACCTACTTATGATTGCAATAACACACATTTTAACAATTCTTCTTTCCTATCAATTTATCACTTTCCGTTAAAAAGAAGTATCAGGCCCGTATTTTCCGAACCTTCAACTGCGATTTTAAAAAACAGTGAATTTCAAGTACTATAAAAGCTAAATGATTTAAAATGTATTTTACGACATAAAATTATCAAGAATCATTCTTTCAAAAGCCAAAAGCCTTGATTATTATTACATGTATCTGTCATGTTAAGTTTGAAAAATTATGATAAATAGATGGTAAAAAAAGACAACATTCTATTAGATCTTGGTCTCTGGTGAATTCATATGCAATAATTATATTCGTATTTTTTCATGCTTGATTAGTCAGAAAGTTGAATTCACATGTTTTGCGTTCCAGTGATCCTCATTGAAAACAGTTTATTATTGAATAATAAATCCCACAAAAGAAACCGAAATTGGCGATTTGACAATAAATATATAAAAATATTTGCGAACGAATCTATTGAAGTGGCGAAGTTTGCAATAATGCCAAGAATTTCGGTTGTCAAATTCATTTTCTTTTGAAAAAACACATTGACGCCGTAGATAAATTTGCTGATAAATAGAGGCATTTCACAAATACAAAATAGTAAACAGAGCATAATAATCAGCCTGCCACCGCTATTTTTACTGTTTGAATTCTGATATTTTCGTTTTGATTGTTTTTGATTTTTGACAAATTGAATCGGTGGGGAGGTACAAGCAGTTTCTTCCGTGATTTCCAAAAGTTGAGGAGTATCTGATTTATTTGACGAGAAAGGACTGAATAAAATTTTAATTCGAAAATTTTTACATAAAAACAATACGTGAAAATTAACTAGGAAAATAATATATTCAAATTTTTAAAATTCAAATTTATTATTTAATTAATTCATAAAATAAAACTCATTATTATTATTATTATTATTATTATTATTATTATTATTATTATTATTATTATTATTATTATTATTATTATTATTATTATTATTATTATTATTTTTTTATTATTATTATTATTATTATTATTATTATTATTATTATTATTATTATTATTATTATTATTATTATTATTATTATTATTATTATTATTATTATTATTATTATTATTATTATTATTATTATTATTATTATTATTATTATTATTATTATTATTATTATTATTATTATTATTATTATTATTATTATTATTATTATTATTATTATTATTATTATTATTATTATTATTATTATTATTATTATTATTATTATTATTATTATTATTATTATTATTATTATTATTATTATTATTATTATTATTATTATTATTATTATTATTATTATTTGATAAAGTCGTGGAATGCTCATTGATATTGTAGTAAATTATGAAAGGCAATACTAGATATGATACTGTCTTTGGATAATGGAAAAAACGCGATTTGTTTTATTTCATAATTACTATATTAAAAATCATGAAAAAGAAAAATAATAAATATTATTAAATCATAAATTAATGATTTTCTAGTATTGCTTTCAACATTTAATTTTTAATTAATTTTTCTA
Organism: Schmidtea mediterranea; assembly: GCA_022537955.1. Taxonomy (NCBI): domain Eukaryota; kingdom Metazoa; phylum Platyhelminthes; order Tricladida; family Dugesiidae; genus Schmidtea; species Schmidtea mediterranea. The sequence goes on along the minus strand of CM039682.1, from coordinate 27,774,368 downwards.
AATTTTAATTAAATTACAAATACGTTATTTAAAATCACAAATATATAATGTTATTTAAATATTTTCTCTTTTTAACATGACAGTCACCTTTTTTAATTTTAAAATGTACCAACAACTTTTGAAGGTCTTCAACCATTCATTGATAATATTTTACTTCAAAATTCATTCGTTGAAATTGCTGTTTTGTTTAATGCTCGTTTATAGATATTTATGTCAGCTTGAAACAAAACCAATTCATTTCAAAATTGAAACTGTTCGAACTGATTCAGCAACAAATTATTGTATTCTCCTGAAAACGTTAGAAATGGAAGAAATATCATTGATATACTATGTACACGATACATTTCTCAACGATAAAACTCGAGAATTATATTTGAAGAATGTCCAATTAAAGTATATTAGAAAGTATATTTCCAGATCATGAAAAAACGTTTTCTTAACTAATACATTTTAAGTAATAGCTGAACCAGAAAACATTCCTCACATTGTAATTTCTCAACTCACAACACTATCAGACTTGAAGAAATGCAAACTCTTGATATTAAATGCTCCATGACCCACAGGTCATGAAACGAATAAAATGTTCATCTGATCAAATTAAATAATTGGATTTATTACAAATATATTTTATATATTATTGTGGTGTTCTTTTATGACGAATTCTTTGTTTTGATAGAAGGTCTTGACCGATCTGCAGTTGAACCACAGTTTCGTTCATATCATATTGATTCGCAGGTTTTAACGTCTCTGAATAGACGAGTTACTTCAATAAGTTCATTTTTCATTGTTTTTTTCGGCATTTAATTTTTTTGGTTAACAATCGTTAGCTATTTTAAATCTTACATTTAAGTCGCACACAAACAATTGCAGGAAACAGTCGATTACAATATAAACAATAAAAACAAATTTTTTATTAGTAAAGTAAAAATGATATTATTTCTGCATAATAGTTGTCTGTATTGTTATTGTTATCGCTCTCTGGAATTTCCAAGTTTATTTAGTTTTTCTCATGTCGTTTAAAATATCCTTGATGACGTACCATGGAGGCGCCATAAAAATAATTTTCACTTAACTTTATATTAAATCTATTGTTACTATCCTATTTCCTATTTTTTATCAGGGGTTTGCAAAATAAAATTTAGTCCAGTGTTTTACGGACTAATTTCATAGGCAAAGTTATCAACAAATTTGGGCAAAATAACAGAACATTGCAGTTTTTGTTCAAATCCTAGAAATTTCATTGTAGTATGTAAAAAAGATTGCTGCATATTTTGAGTTCAAAGACTTTTCGGAAACATTTATTTACACTATTTCTAAAAAAATCAAAATAACTTTTTAAAATCTAATTACAGATATTTTGAAATTTAATTTCCATCATGAGATTGATTTCAATTTTATAAAAAAGTATTAAACAATCCATTATTTTTAATAATTTTTTATCCATTAGGAAAAATATCTATTTTAAAGAGATTTTAAATTCATTATTCGTGTTAGATTTATTTTGCATGTTGTATTTTCAAATTAATTTATTTTCTTTTAATAAATTAATGAATCCTACGTTTACTGTTGGTCTAATACTTAAACAAGAATTATAATTTAATCTTTAACTTTGTGACTTTGTAGAGAATTCTTTCTCAAAGTGAGCGATAACGTCTACTTGTGGGCGTTGCCTACTACACAATAACGAATAATTAGTTTATATTTCTACCCTGTATGATGGTATAAAAACTTAAAATACTTAACATAGATTTCGTAGGATAGCTCGCACGCCGTACGCAATCAAGTTGTAACAAGTTTCTGTTAAATAACGCTATTGGAGCAATCCGGTAGTACTTGTTCTGTACCATTAAAATTTATTTACATGTAATACATTTTGTAGATTATACAATTAAATTATCTGTAGGCGGGCGGTGGCAAATCAAATTGTGTCTTAAGGAGGCGATGGTTATAAAAAGCTTGAGAAACACTGTTGTAGAGAATCATTTTTACAATAAATTCACATATATATTTGAACATTTGTTTCATTAAGAAATTAAAATATTAATAATAGAGATAATTTCTTTGTTTCTTTTTAACCATATTATCCCAATTTAATAATTAAATAATTTATATATCGGATAAGTGAATAACAAAATAAGCCCTTGCTGCGAAGTAATAATTATATTGTTGAAAAAAGTTTCGATTATTAAATAAACCTCTTCAGTTTCTTGCAGAATTGCAATTCTGATATGTATTGCAATTATTTAATATATTAATTTATACTGCTACCAAGAAATCACCGTTTTATACTTAAAATAATTTATAATTGAAAACTACTTTCATTTGAAAATAAAAAATAAATTCATTATTTTTATTACAAATATAAGAGTCACAAAATTTCGTAGAAAATAAATCAAAAATTAAATCAAATGAATTCATTATAACTCTTTTTGATCTTAAGTACTCAGAGTGTGTAAATAATTAAATAATTTAAATAGTTAAATAATCACTTTGAGGACAAATAACAATATCAATTTTAATTAGGATTTTATTTAAAAAATAATCATAATAACGTATTTTTGCCTACAAAATCCGTAACTCATTAAAGGAAAAAGTTGGTGCTTTGGAAAACTAAGGTGGGGGTCTGGTGACTTAAGGTCCGTCCATAAATGATGTTACGCTCATAGGTGGGGGGTCACACATTTGTGACGAGGGAGAGGATCGTTTAAAAAATGTGACGTCACATCTTTAATTTTGTATTTTTTCACATAATTTTATACTAATTTCAGCTTTCCAGGGACTCTTTTTTAATACATGTTTTCTCACGCGATATTAATGCAGCATTACACTAAATACATACTAAAAGGTCAATAAAGTTCATTTTCAAATATGAAATACGGCTTTTTAGGGGGACCAAAGATTTGTGACGTCATATTTGAGAAGGGTCTAACGTTTTGTGACGACGTGTGACAAAAGTGAGGGGGAAATAAAAAGTCAGCCAAAATCGCGTGACGTCATTTATGAACGGCCCCTTATACATATACATATTTTGGCAATAATTTAAATTAATTCAAAATTAAAATCTAATTTTTATTTCATTAAATTGAATGAAATTCTAACATATATTATAAATAAATTGGACAATCATCTTACTCAATATCAATTTTATCATCAGATTAAGAATCTTAATTTCATACTAAAATTTGGTCTACCATAATTGTGGGATTTTACGTTTTAAAAGCCATTTCAAACCCAATCAGGTGTGATCTGATTCCGAGTACCAAAAATCTTATTACAAACGTCAACATATGATGCGTATCTCATTCTCTTTCTTTATTGTTTCATTGACTGTTCTAGGAATGTCAAAACTAACTGCAACTTCATCCATATTCCCGATTTGACTTAATTTAACTCCAGACCTAAGATCAAAGAAATAACTCTTGAAAGTTGTTATCTTTCTTTCTAAATCAACAGGTAATTGGAGTCCAGATGTAACTGGCCAAACAAACGCACTTTTCATTACCAATTGAATCTACCTTAAAATTCAGTTATTTCTAAAAACTTTTTTTGACATTTTCAGTGCTTTAAATTGAATCTTTACTTTCAAACTGTAGTCATAACGGTTTTCTTTCTTGATAAGCAAGTTTTCTTGAATCGCTCACTTCCAACACATTTTTCACTTTTCTCCAGCGTCGAACATTCCCATTTTCCTCTGTGTATTTTATGGCGTCTAGTTTAAATGACGCTGTTTTTAAAATGCGGCGCTTAATTGTCATTCTTAGGTTATAAATTAATGAAGGCCTAATTATTTTATAAAATATTTTAAGATAATGCACGTTTTAAAATAATAACCTACGTCTTATTCATGGAAATCTCGATAGAAACAATAATTAGTAAGATGCGGCTTATATTGCAAAAATAAAGTAATTAATTAGTAATATAATTAAAATTTAATTAAAAAATATATTTTCTGTTTAAACAAACAATGGAAATTTAACAATATATATTATATAAAACAAAGAGTTATTGAATATAAAATCTATTTAGCACATAAATTATATAAATTCCTTTTTTAGAAAAATTTGATAAATATTCCATTAGTTTTGTTTTCTAAATTTCAGATTTTGAAAAAAAGTCATTTATAATATGCAATATATATTCAAAATGGAAGCAAACCAATGTCATTATGTGATCACCCACTAAAAATACACAAATTAAAAATTTTGTTATATTAAAACTAATTTTATATTAAAATCATAAAACTCATGTATTTAAATTGTTTTGATAAACATTTTCTCTGATTTTTCTCCTGTCAAATGTTAAAGTTAAACCTTATACAAGACAATTCCATCATATCAAAAAATTTACTAAAGAGACAAAATATTGGAATGAATTTCAGAAAAATAAGATTTGAGCTTATTTCATGTATAGAATCTATAACCAAAAATTGCATTTAATACAATAAGGTTTGTAAAATATTACAATTTTTATTAACCATTTCTTTAGTTATTACTTTTACAATTATTAATGCTACTCCCCAAAAACTAAAAGGTATAAGGGTTTTTATATATTATTAAATTTTGAAATAAATAAAGTTGTTTATGTTTTGTTAACGAATGTAATGGTTCACGGTTTTTTAATTTAGTGATTTGTGTGTGTTTAGTTGAGTTTTCAATACGTCTTATTTTTTTTGTATAAATTTAATATTTTAAAAAAATAATATTTTCTATAGTAAAATGGCGACTTACTATAGAAAAAATAAGAAATGAAAATTGATTAAAAAAATAAAAATTCCATATCAAGAAAAGAAATAACAAAACTCATATTAAAATTATAAACCTAATACTAACTAAGAATCACTCTTCGTACAATATATTTCGACAGTTTAACTGTCATCTTCAGGGGCAATAAACCAACTGAAATAGTATGGATCAATATATATATTTAAACAAATTATTTTTTAATTAAATGTTTTTATAAATTAATATTTGATATACTTTTACTGTCTATATTGTGCTCACTAGTATTGGTCAAAACCTTATATCGAAAATACTCTAGAACTCGAGTACAGAGATGACAGAAGTCTCTTCAATGTATATAGCATTATATTTATTACATTTAAATTGATAAACGAGATCAGAACACAATCCAAACGGAGCTTTGATTTATTAATAAACATATTGCGTATCTTACACGAATTAGAAACGGTCATATTATCTAAATTTCCAATATTATTACTTAACTTCCTCTTATAATTTGTAAAACCTTTCGAGTACGACAATACTAACACAAATTTAGGCTCATCATTCTTATATACATTTTTACTATTATTTAGATCAACATTCAATTAGCATATAATATCAGTATAATAGCAATGCTTCTATGCCAGTGGAAAATGTCTACACTAATAGACATTCTCAGTTTACTGTAATTTTATTAAACAGTAAGATATAATAAATATAATTTTAATGTTTTAATTATATGTAAACATTAAATAATTAATTAAATAAGCAATTTAATTATTTTATTTCATATAAATTTGACAAATATGACATAGCGGCTTACATAAAAATTACTAATAAAAAATCTAATTAAAGTTTCGATAAAAATTAAAAAAAGTTTTATTAATAATTAATTTCCTTCTAGATTATTTATCTTGAATTCCGTTTTTACAGAACTTTTCCAAGTTTAGTAATCTATGTTTAAAAATACTTCAAGTTAGAGAACATCATGTGCTATAATATAGTTAAAATATTTACCAAGCCAACTATATATATGGAGCTGGATACTAAAATAGAGAATAGGGTGTAAGGTGTTAAATAGTTGTTTCAAAACTAAGAACGTTCTAATAATTGACTTTAAAGAACTTATTACTGAACTTATGAAACAAAACGTTAGTGCAGAAAATTGGATTTCTTTATTATTTCTTCATTACTATTCAGCAATCTCCAGATACTGCATTAAACAAGCCAAAATCTAAACGAAACAAAATCTAAGAAGTAATAAACGAAATTAATTAGAAAAAGTTATCCAAGAAGGTTAATAGTATCAGTAGAAATTAAATTTGTTGAAAATGATTTTGATTTATAAGACTTGTGCAAGTATTGTTATTTATTATTTTTTATTTTAATTAATATAACTTTGTAATTCTATTGTTTTGTAATATAATTCATATAAAATCACTATATAGCATATAGTATAGTAATATAGCATACACCCCAGCTGTCTTGAGACAAATTTTTACCGATGACTCGGCTTGAACCTGGCATACTTCCTTCACACACAAGACATTAACATAATTATGTAGACCATTTGAAATTTGTTAAAAACAAACTTACATATTGAAGAAAACACATAATAAAAAAAAACAATATACATTTATTGAATTAATGGAATTTTTTTTATGGAAAGATTTTTATATAACTTTTTCTAGTTTTCACCACGGATTGCTTTTCATTTTGCAATGACATAAATACTTTTTTTATTGCTATGAATCAGAATTTTTATTGATATTCACAAATTTTCGGCACTACCTTTTATTTTACATTTCATTATGACAATTTATCTTGAGAATAATATTTCAATAATTATTTTATTGTAATTATCTTTAATAAAGAATAATTTATAGATTTTCTATTATATTTATTTGGTTTTTGTATTATCCGTGTATTATCATCTTAATATTAGATGATTAAATTTTAAAAAAGTTAAAAGGAAAAAACTTAAATTGAATTTTAATTATAAAACAAAATATATTATCATTTTGGTATTAAAGTTACTTTCTCCAATTTTAGATTATCAATTTGTTAAATATAATATATATTTAAATTATTAAAGCGATATTAAATTAAATTAAATGAAAAATTATTAAACATTATTTATTAGTAGGTAGTTAATATATTTAAATAATATTTAAAATAAAAGTAAGTAGTTAACCAAACACTGCGTCAACATACCATTGCATAATAAAATGGGGGTATTTCATTATGCAATTATGCAATTAACCAGGATTAATCTTGATTACAAAATTACGCAATTACATAATTAAGATAATTGATTTTTAAATTATGTAATTTTTTTCGTGACATTTTTTTGAATTTTTTTTAAATATTTTTTTTCATCCACAATTTTTTTGGTCAAGGGGTATTTATTTTCGTATAATTTTTCATCCACAAAATATCTTTTTCAATCACACTATGGTCAGAGGTTATTTTTCATCCACAAAATATTTTTCTCGATAAAAAAGCATACTATGGTCACACTATAGTCAAGTGGTATTAATGAATCTCGATAAAAAAAAGCCTAAGATCAAAATTGGCTTGAATCGACTATCAATAAAAGAGCATAGAAATATTTCTTTGATTAAAAAGCCAAAAATTAAAATCTCGATTAAAAAGCCTAAAAAATAATTCATCGAATAAAAAGCCTAAAAATATTTTATCAATTAGAAACCCTAAGTAATTTTTCTTGATAAAAAAGCCTAAAATAAAAATTGGCTCAAATCGCCTACGATGGTCACATTATAGTCAGGGCTATTTTTAACTAACCCTAACCGTACAACGAAATATTTCAACCTAAACTAGGTTCTGATCGCTAATAAAGAAAATGTAACAAGACTATTGATTTCTGATTCTTCTTAGAATGTTCGTTTCTTCATTCAAATGTTTTCAAAATATACATTTATTTTAACAATATTTTCAAATTTAATACAACAATATTAAACAATATTGCGGAAATTGGCTTAAATAGTTATTTATTTAAATTATATTTATGTAAATGATTTCGTTATCGACAAAAAAAGAATTTTAAGTTTATTTCTAAAGTTATTAATTTGTTGAATTGTGCAGAAAAATTATTATAAAGACGAAGCTTCTGTTAACCATAACAAAGTGAATATATATATATATATATATATATATATATATAACAGTCTACATTTTTTCTGTGTTTCTTAAAGTTTTTAAAAAAGATTTTAAATAAAATAAATAATTTAATTCATGTAATATGTATATTTATTTATTCATTTTCAGAAGTTGTCATTCCAGACAAGTTTTAATTGATTACATATTTTCATGCTGAGAAAGTTTTATTTTCAATTGTTTTAAAATATATAATTCGAATTCCATTTAATTCTTTTACTTTAATGGTTTGTGAATTTTACACTGTATATTCTTGTATTTATTTGATAATGAGATTTTCAAACTTTGAATCAACGTGAAAATCTTATTAACTAAAGTTAAATATCAAAATAAGTAAATTACATCAATCGATGAAATGATTAAATATTAAAATAAAAATATTAAGCATTTAGTGAATTCTATAAAATAACATTTCATTATTTATTTCTACCGTTTATCAGTCTTCTTTAGGCTAAAAATGACATTAACAAAGTCTTAATCAAAATAGGAAAATCTAAACAAATTAATCAATTATAATCGTATTCAACTCGTATTACTAAATTTAATTTTAATTTTTGAAAAAAATAAAAATTAAACATTCATTAACTTAAAATATTTAATAAAATTTAAGTAAAAAATTAATTAAATTTAAAATCGCAAAATAAAAGTTTAAATTTAAAAATTATTTTTACAAAACATCAAAAACATATACACAATTTACGTTAAATTACTTAAATACATTCAAAATACTTGTAGACTGAACATTTTAAACATTAATTATAGGATTTAAAGATTTTATCAACAACGCCTTGCAAGTTCCTCAGATTTTTTACAATTATCTTGCAGTCAGACATACCTATTTTATTACTAGTACATTTCCTAAAATGATCACTAATGTAAGTCAATCTATTCTGTCGACAATGCTCAAGAACTCGAGTACAGAAATGACGGGCAGTCTCTCCAAAACTTTTTTATACGAGTTGAATACGATTATTATTGATTAATTTGTTTAGATTTTCCTATTTTCATTTAGGTTTTGTTAATGTGATTTCTAGCCTGTAGAACGGTCGAAATATAAAGTGATATGTTTTTTATAGAATATACAGTTGGAGTTTTTCAATTTTTAAAACATTATTTTTTTTTGATTATTTAGATTAATTTTTGATTTTAATTAATGATTAAAATTTATTATTATTAATTATTGTTACTGTTAAAATTATTATTATTAATATATAATGATATACAAATCAATATTAATATTTCATTAAATAACATTATCATTTTGAATATAATTTAATTATAATAAGAATTAAACAATTTTGCTATAAAATAATTTTGGAAATGTCAAAATGCATTTTTAGAAAGTAATTTTTAACAATCTTGATGATATGGCAAAAATAATATTTAATGCATCTAATGAAAAAGTTTACTTTCATTTAATTTAATTTTCATTCATTGGTAAAAAATATAATTTTTATATATATATATTTATTAGATTTTTCAAATTTAAGTTCACTTTGTCATATATTTTTTTATTAAATTACCTTATATTAATAGATATACTGAAATCTCTAATCCTTCATTGATTTGGATTAATTTGTCATAGGATTGCACATATTTAAAAAATATTTGATGGAAAATAATCAAATGCACTTTTCTTGATTATTTTCAAAATGATTAATGTTTGAAATTAATTAAGCCATATAATTATCTTTTTATATTTACAGTATTTTCTGTCAGACTGCGTAATCTTTCTACAAAGGCAAATAAACTGAATTGCGCAATATTATATATATATATCGTTAAATTCTCTATGATATATATTATTACGTTGATAACGACACCGTAGAAATAAGATATTTAACTGTATTTAATTAATTTTTTGGGTATATAAATTAAACTAGCTCAGTTTTCAATATATTACGTGACAATTTCATTCAATATAAAAAATACTTATGATTGAGAAAGAACGTTTATAATAAATTATAAAAATATGATTTGAAAAACTAAAATAAAAAACATAATTCATAAAATATGCTTAAATATTATAAAAACGAACAAAACGTGGTTTGAAATTCTTCTTAGATATCTCTGATGGTCCTTTGGTCATAACCTTTAACTATTCTCCTAATTCTTATATTTTCACATATTGCTAAAAGATACAATCAATAATATTGTTTGTTTAGAATGCCTAAAATAATATAATTAAATAATCAATAAAGTGAAAATTAATTGATGTGAATTTAATGAATATAAAAGTGAATATAGTTGCAGACCTCTTGAAAGCAAAGTGAAGAATCAAACTGAAAAAAGTAATCAAATAAACAAAGATATATAAATTAGAATATTAGTTTTAATGAATAGCGCTTGTAATAAGTACTAAAGTTTTTTTATAGCTTTTCTGTATTATTTTGATTTAAAAAGCAATAAAAAGATTGTAATTTTACTGATCAATAAATGTATATTGTTTGGAAGTAGTTATTGTCATTTGCACGTTTACAGCAAAATCAATTATTTTTTATTTATTATTTCATTGAAAAACCGAAAATTAATAAAAAACTAATATGCATTTAAAACCCTATACAAAGTGTGATAGTGGTTAGTTTACTGTTTACTAACAAAATGTAGGCGCGTTGATTACTATTTCACAAAGTTTTGATACTGAATAAATAATCAAAAAATACTTCTTATACTTGATATAGAACATATGAGAACATTAAATTGAACAATGAAATTATTAAAATGCTTTTTAAAGTTAGAATCTTTTTTCTTTATGTAAAATTTTAATAAACATAATTAAAAAAGATAAACTTATAAACTTATTATAATTTCTTTAATGAATTTTAATAATTCTGGATTTAATAATTTCTTAAATTATAATAATCATGCTTCTGGAATTCTTCACTGTCTTTTTGACAAATTGAAGCATGTTAAATATTGTTAAATAATCTTATCTCATTTTAATTTTGCAAAAAATATTAAATGACTTAAATTATTCATTTTTATCGGCAGTAGATATTCTGCAATAATCTTTATGAGTTAACTCAATTTAAAATGAAAACTTATATATTTCAATGATTTCCTCAGTGTGGAATAGTTGATGCCATGAAGGTATCAGATATGGCTTTAAAAAAATCATAACCTATTTTTTAAATTTTAAATTTTGAGACCAAAATTTATTTAGTGAATTCACTTGCGAATTATGCGAAATTTTAAATAATAAAACGTTTAAATATAAAAAATTGATATTTGTTAAATTCTTCAATAATAGCGAAAAATGATAATAAAAAATAAAATATTTAAAAAATAATAATAAGATTATTTTCTAAAAATATTACATGTGTCAGAAAATTCTAATGATACATGTGAATAATCAAGTAGGGAATTATATGAGATTTATTTGTACAATGTAATTACTGCAACAATATTTCCGACTTTGACAAGGATTATTAAAAATATTGTTTATTATTATTTTGTTTAAATAAAATTGAAGATTTAGTTTTTAAAATAGTGTTTAAAATTACTATAAATTTTATTGTTTATTCGTGAATTTCCGATTAGTTAAAATATGGTCTACATAGATCCTCAATTTGATATATCTTCTGAAATGATTAGATAATCTTACTCCATGACAAAAGATGGGATCTAAAAATTACTCAACCTTTATTGGGTTACATATTAAAGTGTATTGTTTTAATGCCTTGTTGGATCATATCTCTACGGTCCAATATATTTATCTGTAGATTTAAACAAAATAATTTTTCAATAAAAACCAATGTCTATCTGGTTTGATATGATGTTTCTATTCATATTATTAGGCCTAATACTTTTAAATGTCACTTAGTTAACAAACTATGATATTGTTTTCTGACTACAAATACGCATTTGTTACGGAACAATCATGAAAACATAAAATCTGAATCAAAGTCATCTAAAATCTCATTACATAGTCAGTGGATTTGATACCGAATGGAGCGACGGAGCGAGTTATTTGCATAGTCATTGTATTTGGTCCCGATGGGAACGAGTTAGTACCGACAAAAATCAAATTAAACTGCAATAAGAAATCGTATTTATTATAACAAAAGAACATTGTTTTAATAAGTCAGTCATCCGTAAAACAAATATAAATTTTTGTACCAATAAAACGAATCAACCTCATTTATAATATTTACTCGTCTTATTGTTTGTAAAACAGTTATTTAAAACAAAATGAAATATTATCAAGAAAAGCTATTTTTCCAAATTTGAAATACATTTTAAAAATTAATTCGCTGAAAAAAATACAAATTAAACAAAATATATTTTCAGCTGTAATGAAACTGATATCTCATTGTAAAATTTGACTTGATCAATCTATTTTCTAGATCATTTAATGAACTTTGTGTAATTTACTTAATATATATTTGGTTTTATATTTTCTTAATAATCATATTTATTATAATATCTAGCTCAGTGATTCTCCATTAGGGTAGCCCTTAATTTATTTGCTTTTCAAAAAATTCCAGCCCTAAAAGAAAATAGTAAGTTGACATACAAAGACCTTTAAGTTTCAGATTTAGCAAATATTACTATACTATTAGTTGTACATTGAGTAAGCGATGTTTATCAAACTGCAATATGTTGCGCACTTATTGCATTTTGCCACAATCATACGTTTTCGCCTTCTCGTAAATAAACGATTATTTCAAGAGAAAATGTATTTGTAACCTTTTTTAAAAGCATGACAAGTTAAACAATTATATTTGAGTGTGAAATTATTTTTGACATTAACAAAATATTAAATATTAAACGGTGATTTCTCGGTATCAGCATAAGTTAAAATTCCAGACTACTAAATAATAAAATAATACCTTGCTGCAAAGCATATGTATTAACCCGTATGTAACCACCTGGGGGTATTTTTACCACCCGGACTAATCTTTTTAGGTTTGTGTCAAAACCAATTGATGACTTTTTCTGTGTTTGCCTGGGCTACAAGGGGATGCAAAATTTATACATATACATGGATGCGTTTGTTGAGTAATCCCAGTGTAATCATGTCACAGTAACCGGAAAGTATGTATCTAGAAATGTTACTGGTAATTTGCTGATGTATGTGCTAAGTATTCAAGTAATTTTCAGTTCTATTTTTACTAAATACAACTTATACTTTTATTTACTTACTTTTCTTACTTATTTCTTTGTTTATTTATTCTTTGTATGACGTCATTGCCACCATGACAAAGTTGTTGTAATTATTTCATTGTAAAACAGATATACATCCATCCTGCAGGTAAAATTACGATTTTTGATCTGTAATAAATGCTGTCTTTTGATTTTTATGCTGTTGGAATAATGCACGCACACGCAGTATATGCGTTAATAACTGTCCCTTTTCTTCCTACCTCAGTGCCCAGTATATTACTGATAATAATAGGCAAAATAAAAGATACAAACTGTAAATTATTCATGGATGCAACTCTATTTTATATGTTTTTAGTATAAAAAGTACAGTTATCATCACAACAACAACAATTTATGCATAAAAAACTGTTACCAGCTTGCATGTTATAAAGTGCAATATGTGGCTGGTTTTTATTAGTTCAACAGACTGAACATTAGTTGTACGTAGTTTACTGTCAAAGTCATCTGCATTAACCAAGTTTTGAACAGTTATTGCCCTACTTTCAAATGGTATTTTGTATTTCCCGATATCTAGCATAAAATGCTTGATATCCAATGGAGGCTAATTTTACCCCCTCCCCCGGTGGTTACAAATTTAGGCAAAAAAATCGTGGGTATATGAGGTTTAAATGAAAATATTTTACTTTGCAGCATTGGCTTATTTTGTTATTTACTTGTTTGAAACAGATTTTTCAATATTCATTTACGCCATTTATTCATGTCAATGCTTTACAACAACTCTATTTCAAGTACGCAGTAAATTGGCAACCAGTTTTTCAACATAATAGCGTGACCATCACCAATGTCCAGTTCAAAACCATTACGAAATCAGTCTCATCGGAAACATAACAACCAAAATCCTAGGAGCGAAACTTCCTTCAAACCTGCAAATGCAACGTTTCCTTTTCCTTAACTTAGTTGTAAAAGGAATTCTAGTTTTTTTGAGAGAAAGCACGACTACTCACAAAACGAGCGTATAATTGCATTGAGGAAGTAATATCTCTAAATAAGAAATCGCAAAATTTACATAAGAGGCTATCAGATGTGGAAACGAATAAACATCACAACTCCAATTTAAATTAGATGATTTATTTGACGTTACTCGTGATATGAGTTAAATGGAGAATCTCAATCTGTGTACCACAAAATGTTAGGAAAATATTTAAAATTGATAGGAATTTTAAGGAAAATTTAAAATATACTGTGAAACGAGCTAATAAATATTTAGAGTTGTTGCTCTATACAAATTCGTCATTTTCTAGTTTTTCTCATAAATTATTTTATTAACTTTTGATATCTAATTACTATGGAGAGATTTACTTTCTTCATTTTATTGTGAAAGAGTGACAACAATAAAAAAGTAATAAGAATTGCATTACATGTAACTTATATGTCCTAAAACATTTGCATATTTTCCGCAAGTCAAATAAGACTGATTTATTATTCTTTTATTTTAGCAATATAAGTGATTTGGTTAGGCTTCAAAACCAATAATTTGATTGTCAAATTTATGTAAAATATAATGTTTTTACATTGTTTTAAACACTTTTACTATTTGATATTTATTCGGTTTCATTCATTTTTGAAGTACAGTTGAGCCACTCACAGATGATAACCATACTTATACCGAAAGGAAAAAGGTTGATCATGTGTGGTTGGTATCACTGGGTGTAAATGTTTTTAAAGTGTTTTAAATGAAATATAATTTTTTAGTTTACCCAAAAATGTCAAAAGTGGTGTCGAAGTTATTATTTCGAGCTTCAAATATTTAAATTAATAACAAAAATTCAAAAATTTATTTTACAACTAAATTCAATATTATTTAAACACAAACAATATCTTGGTACTTTTTATTATCTTGTGCAATAATTATTTTTAATATTTTTTAAGGGATTTAGTAAGCATGATTTAACAATTGAGTAGGAAATATTCATACACAAGCATTTAATAAATTTTTTTTTAAATTTCAAACATTCTTTAATATTAATTTTAGAATAAGTTTTAAAATTTCATTATTCCATAATTTAAATTTAAACTTAATTATATTATTATTTTTTATTTTTTGTATAATTTTATTAAAGTTCTTTGTAATATTTTTAAATGGAATTAAATCTTTTTCCAACCTATATTTTAAAATTAATATTTAGTTAGGAAATTTCTTTCATAAAACTATGATTGTTTTATTTTTGTATTTTTCATATAATTAAATTTTACGAATAAATTTTATTATCAAATGATGCGTAATTGAAAAACGCCGGATGTGAAAGTACTTTCTATTCTAAGTTCAACATTATGTATTTTCTAGCTTCACTAATGCACCGTAATTCATTAATATTTTCATTTAATTTTTGTAATTAATAGTAAAAGCATTGAACTTGGACATTCTATTTCATTAAAATAAGATTCTTTCCACAATTTATTACGTGCGCTTTCTGTATACTTTTATTCCATAGAGTGTATTTTTAAAACTATACATTTTAGTAGATGTTGTACAAGGCATTTTATCTGTTGGATATTTTAAGATAATTTTTAAATAAATAATTTAATTAATATGGCTATGATTTAGTTACAAGAAACAGTCATCCAAACACACATTTTACGATAATTGTATATACTCAAATAAATTATTACTTTTAAAAATATTTTAATATCCTCATTTAGTTTTAAATTTTAAATTATCTTTTAAAATAATATTTTATTTTAAATAATTTCTATATTATAAAATGTTTAAATTAATATCAAACTAATTTTTATAATATAAAGAATTTTAAATAAATATTAAAAATTAAAATTTTTAAAACAAACAACATTTACCATAATTTTACATAATTAAATTATTTTAGAACATTCAAAACATTCGTACTCATAGGATTTTTCACATTTTTATTTAGATTCAATGACTTTATCAACAACACTTAATACGTTCCTAATAAATATTAAACATTTTTGAATTAAACTTAAAATTTAGGCATGCCTATTTTATTCTGTTTTTATTATGCTCACTAATATTCCTTCAATCGACAATATTTAGGTTTTTATTTTATAAATAATTGTCGGTTAATCTAACAAAAACATTACAGCGGATAAAGGAATTTTTGTGAGCAAATGAGGTATGTCAGATTTTAGACTATGATTTTTTAAAAATCTGTGATATGTGAAACATTGTTGATAAGATTATGCTGTGAATAACATATACTATAAATATTTTTAAAATAGTTTGGAATCCACATGCTCATTCTGACCATTTCAATGAATTACTTTGTTTAGTCTTAAGATCCAGTAAACTCTTTTACACACAATTTTTGCGAAAGTAGAATTATTTCAATATAGTTTTTATTTAGACATATTTCTGAAAATTATCATTTATCGGAAACGGTCTAAAAAATGAGAAAACTTGTTATATCTTGTTTATTATGGACCAACCTCTGCATGCGTTACTCTCATTTCTTGATGAAAACTTTAAAAATTATTTACAGAATTCCTTTCTTTTTTATTATCTGTGTTGGTGTCATTATTGAAATCAGAATCATAACAACTTTTAACATTTACATCTAAAATATGTATTTCTTCTTCATACTGTGGTATTTTATAAATTAAACATTAATAAATGCCGTTTGATTAGTGTAAGCCAAACAAAGTCTCTGATTCAGTTATGTTTTGTTTATTCCTTCAGTAACAGTGGTTACAATGTTAGAACGTAAGTCGATTTCATGTTAAGCTAAATTTTATTCCAAAATTTTGATACACTTTTAAGTGGGTAATCATAAGTTCCGAAATTCCGACTGAACGCGTACAATAAGATTAATGTATGGACGATGTCTGGCACATTTAAATTTTGTTCCTTGTATTTTCTTTTTAATTTCAAATTTTAACAGTTTGTCTTATTTTCTTTTGATATTTTACTCACTGTATAATGTCTTACAGTCAATACTAATCGTTTTGATTAAAATTTAGAAACACAAGATTGTTTTTTGTTACTTGGGTCCAAGGTTAAAAATTCTTAGTTTGAAAGTTCAAAAGATATTTAAATTTATGAATTTTTAAAAATAATTTAAATAATTTTAATTGTGAATTAAATATAATATAACAGTGAAGTTGTTGAATTATATTGCAAAACCCATGTTAGCTGTTTAAAGCAGTGGTACGCAGGTAATTAAGTTACCAGCGGCCAAATTTTCTATTAGCCAATCCTTCGAAATAGTTTCCTTTGAATTATTTTCTTTTTGAAGAAATTGTATTTTAAATTTTAAAAATTAACTTATTGAAATTATTATAATATATTAAATTATTAGAAATATGCAAGTAAGTCAAATTTCAAAGAAAATTGTATGATATAAAAATTCAATAAAACAATTTATATTTGAAATTTAATTTTGAAAGAAAAGTATCTACTTAAATTCTAGAAAAATTCTAGAAAGAAAATAAAATTATAAAATGTATATTGTTTATAAATTTTTATAGGAATGGACCAGAAATCGAAAAAAATTAAAAGTATCTCATGTTCATGGGAGGAAACATATGGGTGTGTAAAAAAATCGCAAAGACGGTCTGCACATTATGTAACGAATCTGTAACTGCACGAATATGTAATATTGAATATCATAACCAAACCAAGCACAATAATTCATTCAGTAGCATGCAGGAAGACGAAAAAATAGAACATATAAAAATGTGTAATCCAATATGGTCAACAAAAAAGTTCATTCAAGCAGTTTGTAGTTAAACATCAGCCATCTACAAAGTCGAGTTTTATTGCATTAGAATAACAAAGTACGGGAAGCTATTCACAGATGATGAGTTTCTAAAAAATACATTTTTAGTGTGCGCAGATTCGCTTTTTGATGACCTCAAAAAAATGATATTCTGCAACGAATAAAAGAAATGGTTTTATCAGCTAGAACTGTTCAACGTCTTAAATTGTGATGTTATCTTGCTTTGCTATCGATGAAAGTACAGATATTAATAATATTGCTAGACTGGCAATATTTGCACGATATAGATTTATTAATTCTCCACAGATAATTGAGGAACTTTGCAAATTTGGACCTATGACAAGTACGACACAAGAAATTGATATTTTTTAATAATTAATGGCAGTTACTAATTTCAAAAATGGAATATCCCTGGATTTAAAAAAAACTTTTCTCAGTTACCACTGATGGTCCACCACCAATGTTGGGAAAGAACGTTGGTTTTGTAAAGTTATTGGAAAAAGGCTTGAACGTCCACTTTTATCGTTTTATTGTGTGATTCATGACGAGAATATTTGTCAAAAGAATCTGCCAAACAATAAACTCAAATTATGAGTGTGGTAGTTAAAATTGTTAATATAATCGTATCTCGTTCATCGCTAATCCACAGGCAGTTCAGAGATTTTTTAAATGACATATAATGGGAATATGATGATTTGCTTTTACATGCACAAGTTCTCTGGCTTGTGTAGGAAAAATGTTTTGAACCAATTCGTTTCTCTCATTGCTGCCATCCAAATATTGTTGATTGAAATAGAAGAAAACTTTCCTCAACTTTAAGATAAGCTCTAGCTGTCAAGGTTATGGTTTGTGACAGACATTACAAATCATTTTAATATGCTCAATTTTATTCTCCAAGGAAATCAGCATACAACGCTAAAATTGTTTGAAGAATGGAAGGGTTTCGGATTTAAGTTACAACTCTTTGAAAGTAATATACAAACTTCAACAATCTAATTATGTCCGCAACATAAAAGAAGATTTTTCGTTCAGATTTGATAAACTAAAAACATACGGCTCAATGTTTTCATTTATTATATGTCCGGATGGAATGAATAAAAATGATATAAATCTGAACTATTTTAAATTTGATTTTAAAAGCTCAAGTATCTGGCAAGAAAAATTCAAATAATTAAGAGGAGAACTTGAAAAAACTGAAAATAATAACTTTGATTTAATAGCAAATAGTTAGTCGTCACTTAAACCAAGATTTTCGTGTATAAAAAGGTTAGATTTGCTATGTTATCCGCTTTTAGTTTCAGTTATATATGTAAGAAAATATTTTCACAAATGAAATTTTAAATTTCAATGAGAAACAAATTGACCAACCGAATTTAGACAAATTGTGCAAGGAATTAAAATTTATTAATATTTTTTCAAACATTCTTATTACAAATTAATAGTGAATTAATAAAAAAATACGATTTAATGATTAATAAAAAATACGAGTTAATTTTTTACACAGTTACCCAATAGAGAATCGAAAATATTGTAATTTAACCACTCTTAAAAAAGGTTGCCTATCACTGGATAAAACCATGTATTAAAAATATAAACGGCAAATTAAACAAATGTTTCAAAAAAAAAATAAAAAACATTATAGTTTTATAGAAATTAAAATTAAATTTTGTAAATATTTGAATGGATGATATTTAATATTTTTAATTTCAGCCCTCATATGATAAAATCTTTTAAACATGGAATTTCTGTCTTCTCAACCTCTTAATTGCAATACCTTAGAATTATTTATTATAACAATATAATAAATTTATGTATAACATAAGTGCATTCTCTTTTTATATTTAACATTTTAATTTATCAATTTATAGAAAAAATTGAAAAATAAATTTTAGTTTATATAAAACTGAAATGTTTAAAGTCAGAAAAAATATATTTTTTTTCACAGTTTCAATATATTTAATGTGCTGAAACTAAAGATAGTAAATAGATAAATATTTTACCATAATAAATTTATTATTTCTTCATTTTTATTCACTTGTTAATCCTGACATTTAAATATTTTAAATATACTGCCAACCATATTTACACTTAATATGGAAACTTTTTTAGAAAAAGCAAGCAGCTATCTGATTTTAAAAAATTTCTTCTAGATTTTAACAAAAATAAATAAATGTAAAATTTCAATACTGACAAGCTTCAATAATTAATAAAACGTCTGATAAATTCTAAATTGAACTAATAATTTTTATGTAAATATTCAAACATTCCGACCAAATAATATATTTCAAGATGACTGTGGGACATAATTAATTACAATAAAACAAAACATTTTTACAAAGAAAACAATAGATTTATTTTGATTCCCCAAAGAATATTGAAAGGATTTAATTGTCAGATACCTGAAGTAACATAGCGTAATAGGATCAAAAGAAAAAAGGTTATTTATTGATGAAGGTTAATATGAAAACAATACTCACATATTCATAATTAAAAAGTTATAAAAAACAAAAAACAAAAACCATATTTTCCAAAAGATTATATTATCATTTGAAAAAATATATTGAAAAAAAATACTTAAAAAAGGCTGTGCCGAAAATTCGTAAATATCAATGAAACATCTGATTCATAGTCAAACAATAAAAAAATTCTTTGTCATATTGAGAATTACAATTAAAAATTCATTTCGTTAAGTTTAATTATAACTAAAGACAAATAATATTTTTAAACATTTTTACAAAAAGTATTGAAATCTATGGATTGTTAAAGATAATTAAAATTATTTTAATAGTGAATAAATATTATTTTAAAGTATTTTTTTCACAATTGTAATTTTATTGATTCAAATAAATAAAAATTTAACCTAATTTTGACATTGAAATTTAGGCGAATGCATTAATATTTGATAAATTGTGACAGACAATTTCATTTAATTTTTTAAAAATTTAATAATTAAAAATATTTTAGGATTGTTTTAAAATTATAATTAAATATAATTATAAAGATATTTATATATTGTCTTTCAAAACATGTATTAAGCTTGATTTTTAACAAATTAAATATTTTAAACATAAGCTAAAAATTCTTAAAACTTAGAGATTTATGACGTTATATAAAATATAGGTTTTTTACTGAAAAAATATTTTTAAAATTTTATTTGACAAAAAACAAAAAATATCTCATTTATTATTCAAAACTCAAATTACCAATGATAATTTATGATATATTTTAATAGCCATTTTATTTAAGTTTAGTTGCTCAAAAATTTTATTTGATAGATCATATTTCAAGTAATAATAATAATAATAATAATAATAATAATAATAATAATAATAATAATAATAATAATAATAATAATAATAATAATAATAATAATAATAATAATAATAATAATAATAATAATAATAATAATAATAATAATAATAATAATAATAATAATAATATCATAATAATAATAATAATAATAATAATAATAATAATAATAATAATAATAATAATAATAATAATAATAATAATAATAATAATAATAATATCATAATAATAATAATAATAATAATAATAATAATAATAATAATAATAATAATAATAATAATAATATAATAATAATAATAATAATATAATAATAATATAATAATAATAATATAATAATAATAATAATAATTAATAATAATAATAATAATAATAATAATAATAATAATATAATAATAATAATAATAATAATAATAATAATAATAATAATTAATAATAATAATAATAATAATATAATAATAATAATAATAATAATAATAATAATAATAATCATAATAATATAATAATAAATAATATAATAATAATAATAATAATAATAATAATAATATAATAATAATAATAATAATAATAATAATAATAATTATAATAATAATTATAATAATAATAATAATAATAATAATAATAATAATAATAATAATAATAATAATAATAATAATAATAATAATAATAATAATAATAATAATAATAATAATAATAATAATAGTAATAGTAATAATAATAATAATAATAATAATAATAATAATATTAATAATTATATCATAATTATTATTATTATTAATTTAAGTTGGATGAAATTTAATATAATAATTATAAAATGGCCGAAATTATTTCAGAGTTAAGAGCACGATTATATCTTTGATATATTTGTATAAAATTTTAGAATACAAATAATGAACATATATAGTCACATCCTCTCTTAGAGTAATAGAAATTTGTAAAATTAATGAGAAATAACAACGAAAATATTTTTTGTCAAATTTCTTTTATATAATTCATAATATATAAATAATTTTAAAAATACTTCAGTCTTTAAGACATTTTGAGAACAACTGTGATTTCCAAACCATTTTTGAATTTATTCTTTTAATATCGCTTAGATCATTTTTATTATATTACTTAAATGTTTTATTAAACTAAAAAATTAAGATTTTGTAATATTTATTGCAAGATTGATAAAGTTTTGTAAAGAATCATTGAAAAATAGCCAGATTCGACGCTGATTTAAACCCGATGTTAATATTTCATTGAAATATCTGCACTAGATGGATAAAGTTATAAGTAAAATAAAAAAAAATAATTTGCCTATATTTGAAAACAAGTGCCGGTATTTCGGTAATAAAGAACTACCGGCCGCTAAAGTGTTAATAATAAAATTATTATGAACGTTTCTTAAAAATGATTATTTTGAGCTGAAGAATTATTTTCTATATTCATTTTTAAAATTTTTAATTGAAAAACTATTTTGCCTAAAAAAATTAATAAATCCTATTCAATCAAATGTACAAAACTTCTATAAATTCTCAACAAGAAGACAAAATTGTATTTATATTTTGCATTTATTCATGTATAAAATCTGTTCATGTTTTTTCAGAATTAAAAGAGCTGAATAATTAGAAATTGAGAACGAATTATACAGAAGAAATTTTATCCCCATCAATCGTATTTGTATTATACTCTTTCAGTTTTTCTTATTTATTATGGTTTCTCATCCTAGAAAAATTGAGAAAAAATAATTAATACAGATATTAATTACATTTACATCAAATATTTTTATTATATTAAAAAAATAAATTTTTAATTATTTAATAAATAATTAAATTCTTCTTTGTTAAGAAATGCGTTAATTTCTTTAGGTACTGAATTGGGTTCAACATTTTATAATATTTGTATTATAGTATATAGTATATTTCACTGGTTTGATGATGGAAGTAATTGTCGTTCAAGAAAGTAGTTTTAATGGGTAACGTGATGATGCTAGAAATCACATAAAGGTTAATTCTTAAGTGCCAAATTATATTTATTTAATTATTTTCTCTTATTACATAAAACAAGTAACACTTTAGTTATTTAGAATAATAAGTGTTTGTTTTTATTTTAACCAAAAGAAATGAACTAAGAGAAGGGTTTGTGGTGCTAGCACTAATGAAATGGAAAGATGGTGAAATGAACGAAGATATTTGAGTTACATATTTAAGAACATATAGACAGATTATTATCTATAATATAGACCCCAAAGACTAAATTATATCAGTGGTCATATGTGACAATTCTTAATTTAATCATTTAATATTGAAAAATAATTTTATTTCTATTTACAATCAGATAATCCAAATATTTTATAAAACAAGAAGCCATTTTTATATTTTTTCACCGTTGATATCATTTTATTTTCATTTAGTTTTATCTTATTTACGTCATAGACCATAAGACATAATATTGTTTTATAGTCTGAAAAGAAATGAAGAAAAAGGAAAGAATATTTAAACTGTTTTTAGACAAACAAAATATTTAAAACCTCTATGAATTTTTGGAGTTATTTTTAGTAAATAAATTATTATTAAAATAAAATTATTTGTTTTTGATTTTTTAAATTAACTTCTCTACATTATTTCTAGAAATTCTCAAATATTATACTTTGCCAAAATTTTTCCAGTTAATTAATTTAATAATTTTATACTTGAATTGTATTATTAACCCATTTCTTTCACAGACTAAAACCAGATTAGCATTTACTGATTCTTTTTATACATCTATAATACTATTTGCAATATTTTTAAGGAAGTTAGGTTAACATATATTTACATTATTTTTACCTCATATTTACTTTATTTGCATACATAATATCAATAATTTCCGCATGATTTAAATAACAAATCTGTGATAAAATTTCATTCATTTTATTCTTCTTTAGATTTTGTAAATTCATAATTAACATTCATTTATTAAATTTTTAAATTTTTAAATTTTATCATTAAATAAAAAGCATTTTATTGCATTTTGTTTTTCAAAAATGTTTTTGATTTATTTTAATTAAATATATAATTAAAACAAGATTTATTTACTAATACTCTTTCCCTTTTATATCAATTAAAAACTACCAACAATACACCATTTCTTAATTCAATCTGCTACAATGAGATTGAATGCCTGTTGACCATTGCATACACACATACTTAGGAGTTATTTGTAGTCAAAATCACAGGATAGATGCAAAATACATCCGGTTCTATATCTATCCACCAAAATAAAAAACTAATTAATTATAAAGATTACATTTATTATCTTAATTGACCGCAAAATTTAAACATTAATAATAAAAAATTTTTTAATTATTTAGAAAATATTTAATATATATTTATATTTTTAATTACCAACTGTTTCCATTTTTCATGCAAAAAAGTAAGTCTGTATTTCATAACTTTTTGATAAAATAACTTAACCGATTATGTAACAGTTTCATTCTTGATTATTTTATATTATTCATTTCAGTGACGGATACAGGAGTTTTTGGTAGAGCGGATGATTTTTAAATAATTTTGTAATGTATTAATTTACTTTTATGCATTAAAATTATTTTAACAATTGGCGTTTACACGTGGTATGCATATTGTTTTAAATACGTTCCAAAATGCGCTTTTGCTGAAAACTAACTTTTTCTAATTTTTGTTTACCTACATTATCATATTTTTATAAAGAGAAATATGTATTTCTTGATTATTTAAATCGTTAAATTTAATTCACATAAAATTGAATAGTTAAAAATTTTTATTAATTAATTTACAGAACTTTACAAATATTTACAAAATAATTATCAAACATATTTTAGCACAATTTCCTCATTTAATAATATAATGGAAAATACCGAGAAGTAAAAATGGGAATTTTTATTTTTGACATTTTGACATATTTTGATTTACTTTACTTATCAAACCTTTTGTTTTTTTTAATCGCAGCTTTTAATTGCTCTTTAAATTATACAAATTGAAGCAATTGTACATGGCTGCTCCAAAAAACAAATGAAATCCAAAAAAATATATTTATAATGATGGAAAATAAATACCGTGGAGTAATTAATCACGCAAGAATGAATTTTTCAACAAAATTATTTGACAAAAATCAATAATTGTAATTAAATTCATTTCGACGAAAACTTTATTAAAATAACAAAAAAATGTTCATATCAAAACTGTTCAAGATAAATTTAGAATTTCACGTTATCAGATTTAAAAATTATAAAAATTGTTTTTAGATTTCAAAGAAATCTTGTTTTACTGATGTAATTGAAAACAATATCTCTTCAAAATGAATACAAAAAATTATTATTTTCAAAAAATATTACTTGCTACTTACGCAAAATTCTGTTTTTATCTATAAATGTTTCATTATAAATATTATATAGAAAGTTATTATAATAAGATAATTAATTTTAGTATGTGGGAAACCGGGACATTTAAACCTTTAGCCCATTCAGAAACATTATTCATACTTGAATTTATATGTTCATGTTTGAACAATAGTGAACATTTTAAGAAATACATCTATATCTTTAGTAATTGACCACTAACATTAATAATTATAAAGAAAAATAGCAGTTGATATTACAAAATGATAATCACCAAAACGTTTTGATATTTATTTTTTTTATTAAAATCAAATATTTGCCCACTTTTACCGTAAACCCTCTTTGAGGTTTACTTTTTTACTTCAATACTTCTTTGTCTTTTGTCATTTACTTTTGAGATTGTATGTCATTTAGAAAGTGTTTCCCTATAAACATATTACTATTCTTTCATTTAGTGAGTATTTAAGCAAATTTTGATTGTTAAAGTTCAATATTTTGTTTGTGGATATTTAATAAATTATAAATATATTGTAGCTGAATATATATTTGGGATTGATGTTTTTCTTTAATTTAAATCAGAGCCAATTTTGTGTGATTCTTTAAATAAATTAGAAATAATTTGTTTTTTTTCATTTTTAATACTTTATAAATGTTCGAGTTTGTTATTTAGTGTTTAATACTGATTTCAAGTTTATATAATTTAATAGATTAATACACTAACTAGTGATTGTATACATTGATTCAAATTTATGCTTTAACTGTAACATATATATTAGCTGCATTGATCTTAGTATTGATTTTATCCATTACATGTTAAATTAAATAAATAAATTATTGTATTTTATTAATTCAAAAATTCTAATCTTCGAGAATATTTTTCAAACAAAAACTTCTCAGGACAATCTTTCAATGTAGTAATGTATCAATAAGAGATCCAACAAATCGCATCAAACAACAACTACACTGACTCAATATTAAATTAATTTTTTATTAATTAGATTGTTAAAAATATTAATTAATTTTATTACTTTAATTAACTTATTGGATATACATGTATAACACAAATGTTCAACATGCATGCATAATAAATTTGTTAATTACAAATGCCTATGAAAGTAAGTTTAATAACTTTTAACAAGGTGAGGTTGATAAAAGTTTGCTAAAAAGATTTAGAATTCGAGTTTTAAATAGATATTACGTCAATTAAAGTTTTGCAAATTATGATTGTATTTGCAAATAAATACAATTGAAATACTTGTAAATATTAGCGTAAAATTTTAAATTATTGGAATATTAAAAAACGTTGCCGAAAGTTTTGTAGCTAAAAAGATATCTCCGAAAGTAATTTGAATAATAAGAATTAATAAGAAGAAAGAGATAAATAAATTGCGGTAATAAAAAGTTAAAATGAAAATAAAATATTAAGCTAGTGTTTGATAATATGATTGCAGTTTTATAACAAATAAATGGGATGTAGGTAAAACATTTGTTAACTCATGAATTTTTTTCTAGTTATCAACCCAAGACGACAGCCTGGTTATTTCACTGAAAAGATTGTTAAAAACATTATTGAAACAGAAACGTTTGGCAAAGTGAACGAATGTAATTCCCCATGAAACGCATCTTTAGTGTTTGGGAAAAAGAAATATAAAAATAATTTGAAATTTTGTCAGGAATTTTGGACGCTGAATAATGTAGCAGAACGACCAATACTTTAAAATTTCGAATAATAATGAACAATTCTTAAGGGGAGCAAGTTAATTTACCACAATTTAATTAGGAAATTATTATTACCAAGTTGAGTAAGAAAAAGTATCAAAATTGAAAACTAAGCAATATTTTTTTTATCATATGCCATTTTGAAGGGTGGCATAGTACTTGAATAGTACTAAAGAACTTTAGTAGAAAATTGCAACTGTTTACTTAGACAATATTTTAAAATTTTCGAAGGAATTAAATGAACATTACAAAAATATAGAAAGTGTACTATATAAAGTGAGACTTGCTGGATTAAAAAATAAATTCGTCAAAATGCAAATTTTTAAAAGAGGATGTTATTTGGGATATAATAAGTAAAAGTTGTGTGAAAACAGATGAAAATAATATACGTTCAATTAAAGAATTTATGAGACCTAAGTGAACAAAGTAATTTAAAAGAAATTTTATAAGAAATTCATAAAAAACTACACAGAAAATTTGCAAACAATGTTTAGTGCACCACAAACCAGAAGCTTTGAGAATCATTGGTCTATATGGTCTATTGCAGAACACAAGAAAAATAACAATTCCTTAACCAAACAATATAACTCAATAAAATGAGGCCATAGACCGAGGGTATAAATTTAACTAGAACATTTAAAAGTATATAATAAAAGTGAAAGCCAGAAAACCATTTTAAAAGAACACATTTTAGACTGTACGATGAATTAACATAAAATGTTGTAATAATAATAATAATAATAATAATAATAATAATAATAATAATAATAATAATAATAATAATAATAATAATAATAATAATAATAATAATAATAATAATAATAATAATAATAATAATAATAATAATAATAATAATAATAATAATAATAATAATAATAATAATAATAATAATAATAATAATAATAATAATAATAATAATAATAATAATAATAATAATAATAATTAGAACAATTCATGAATTTAATCCACAAAGAATAACTTCGTGATTTAGAAAACAAAACAAAACTACAAAAAGAAATTATAAAGAAAGAAGTTTGTCAAAGTCTAACAAAAAATTTCAGATTTAATATGCACTGAAAACACCATCTAGCCATCCTTTGGCACTCCTCAAGTAGTTTTTCATATAGAATAAGCTCTAATTTGAAATGGATTTAATATACGCATTTAGAGTATCATTCAGTTCTTCAATATATTTTCCAATTAGATAATTTCCATAGAATATATCGAACTATTTAATTATATTTGCAATTATTTCAATAATCCCGTGTATCAGAATATCCTCTTTATTTATACATGGTTTCCTTAATTTGATATATTAGGAGAAATAGTTATGTACTGCTCTCCAATATACTTTTTAAACTTTGATATATACTTTCATAAACAGTTTTATACTTTTAGTCTTTGAATATAATTTTGAAATAAACAGCATAAAAATTAGTTGTATGGTTGGTATATGTGCTAAATTTAGTATAATTGAATGTGACGTTATAGAAAAATTAGAAAACTAAAAATAGTAAAAATAAATTTGGAATTTAAATGTGCAAATGGAAGCGAGATAACAGTGTTGGGAATGACTTTATTAAGTATATAAATTGGACATCACATAAAAGAAGTAGAATTTTATATTACTAAAAGAGTAAAGCGGAATGTCATACGGTTTAAAAATTTATTAAAAGAGTTTAGTATTTATCTAAAAATGAGTATGGATAGAAAACTATATTTAAATTATGTGGAAGAAAGTAAATGAATACAAGATAAAGGTATTAAAAACTTTTAATAGATTACAAGTACATATTTATGAAACACAAATGGGATATCGATAAGACGTCTATGATAATACACAACATTCTAACGACAGGACCACCAACAGCGATTAATCCAAGACAACAACCAAGTGCATTTAATAAGCAAAATTGATAAAACATATAGAAATGGAAAAAATGGAATTATATAAAAGTGTGAATCACCATGGAATTCACCTTTAGTTTGTGTTAAGAAAAAAGGAAAAGATAATATTAGTATTTGTTTGGAATTAAGAGCTCTTAATTTAGTAGCTTAGAAACCAATATTACCGATATCCAGTACGAATGAAATGATGAATATTTTGAATGGTTCCAAATATTTTACGACACTAGAATTAGGAAATGCATATTATCAAGTAGAATTAGAAGTATTTTTATTGTCTTTCCTGTTGTTTAAATGACATCTTTCCATTTCAATTAGTTTGATAACTAATAGAAATAAATGCTGTTTAACATGTTTTTAAATAAATATTATAGAATTTTAAAAATTAACAAATTTTAAGATCATTTTAGTAATATTTATTATAATATTATTTTTAAACTTAAAAATTCTTTTATATTCATTTTAATAATATTTAATTTAATATAAAAAAAATTATTTAAATTTATTCATAAAAGGTTTTTGATTAATTTTTATTTTTGATGCATTTACAATTTTGGGAATTATACACTTTGATTATCTCTAAAATTTGTAAAATGCAAAAATTAGTATTTAGTAAAATTTATTTTTATATTGTTTTTACAATAAAATTTCAAAAATAATAATTTATTAAAATAAAATAACATTTAAATATACAAATTAAATCATTATATTTTTTGGCATTTTGAGTTATAAAGTAATTTCTTTATCAGTTTATAAAAATGTTTTCTGGTATTTACATTATTAAATTAATGATTATTATAATGTCAAAAACAGTTTTTTTTCCTTTTGTAAAATTCTTAATTACCTACAAATTTGTGGCTTGTATCTTATAATTTTGCTAATTTAGTGAAAAGTTTTGATAAAGAATGGCTATTCAAAATCATTTTTATTATTGATGATAAAATAGACTGTTGATAAATTGATGAAAGATCCTAAGGATCCACGTTTGGGAAAGTCCGAGTGAAATTTGAAAAAAGAATGTAAATCAAGTGTTGATAAAAATAATAGTAAAAATGTATATAAGAATAATGAGCCTCAATTTCTATTAGTATTGCCGTACTCGGAAGGTAATACAAATTATAAGAGAAAGTTAAGTAAACAGATGGGAAATTTAGAGTATAGATCGTCTCTAACTCGTGTAAGGTACGCAATATGTTTATTTATAAATCAGAAACTCCTTTTGGACTGTGTTCAGATTTTTTAATGGGTGTAACGCCACATTGTATTCAAAGAGTAATGTGCAAAGCGGTATAACTTTGAATGTTTTGAGTATTTTTAAGTTGTTTGATTATGTAAAATTGTGATATATTTAACTTATAATATTGAAAGATAACGCCAATAAAAAACTCTTTGTACGATATATTTTGACAGCATAACTCTCATCTTCAGGTACACAAAACCAAATAAAAATATTATGAATTAACTTATAATTTAATCAAATTATTTTTTTATATTAATTTAATTTTCTAATTAATAAACACTTCAAAATTTTCAAATACTTTCAACTAACTTTAAAATGTTATTTATATAAATATTATAATTTTTATCTAAATTATCATTTTAAAAATAATGTAATTTATAAATTTAATTTTTTTTAATTATATTAAATATACTTAAACTATTTAAAAACACTTAAAACATTCGTAGTCACAGCACTTTGCACATTACTAAAAGAAAATGTCATTTTGGTTTTTTTGAAAAATAAAAAAAAATAAATACAAATTAAAGAAATCGATAGCCAAAATAATCATTCAATGGTAAACAAAATCGAAAATCTTACCGATCAAGTTAAACAATTAAAAGCGTAACATCCTTTAAAACAAAATATATTATTTATAAAAAATAACATAAAAATTCAAACTAAATATAATTTTTGAAAAAAAGAAATTGGAACCAGGAAAAAAATTATTAATTAAAGTTTATTTGAAATTTTAAGAAACCGCATATTTAAGCAGCAACATCGATTTCACTTTCCAAGCTGTTTGATTAATTTTAAATTATATTCTTCATAAAAGTGGCAAAGTAAAATGGCGATGAAGCAATTAGAATTCCAAAACTAACGTAATATAATTGGCAAATATTTCTCTCAATGTTTTCCTTTTATCTGACTTTAAAATTGAATCCGGGAATTTTTTTAGCGGAGAATTTTATTGGATTTATTTCTTATTTCAAAATTGTTTATTTTTTTTCGCATGAATTATTAAATTTAATTATTCAAAAATTTGTTTTTATTTTTAAAAATTTTAACTTTGTAAATTTGATTGAATATCGAGTTGAAATGCGTTTTAAAAATTAATTAAATTTAAATTTGATATTTAGCGCCATTGAATCCAATGTTTTGCAGATAATATTTAGCAAATAATTAGGATAAAATGTAACTTATTTTGAACTAGTTTATAATTAAAAGCTTCATTTTTTACTACTTGATGCTTTCATTATTATTGTTATGATTTAAAATTAAAATAACTTGTTGGTTTTCAGAAAAATCAGAAGCCTCCCAGCAATTTATACATTTAAATTGAATATAAATGTAAATGTAAAATCGCAAATACATAGATGTTAAATTACGTTAGTTAAGTAAGTTAATAATAATAATAATAATAATAATAATAATAATAATAATAATAATAATAATAATAATAATAATAATAATAGTAATAATAATAATAATAATAATAATAATGATAATAATAATAATAATAATAATAGTAATAATAATAATAATAAATAATAATAATAATAATAATAATAATAATAATAATAATAATAATAATAATAATAATAATAATAATAATAATAATAATAATAATAATAATAATAATAATAATAATAAATTGTTTTAAATAATAAATGCATACACCAGAAATTACATTTCTTAAACAAATTAATAGTATTTGTCAGACTATTTCAATAATTTATATTTGATAAAATGGATAGACAGGAAGTCTTTTTCTTTACTTTTTGGTTAAAGACAAAGTACAAAATTAAATTGAAATCTATTTAATCAAACGTAATTGTTAAAATTTTACATTCTTTCTCCTTGATTCAATATTTTATTCAAAGTATTTTAATTTTCAAAATTGCTTAAAATTGTTTAAAACTTTGCATCATTAAAAAAATATCAAACAAAAGGATTAATTATTAAATATAATTTGTCGTATATATATAAGTTTAATATAAGCCTCTAAACATAAACTTTTTTGAACTTATGTAAAATCTATTTACTACTTTACGTCTGCAAAAATAATGAATACCTGGAATATTGAAAAGAATTTAAAATATAATTTTACTCGCATTCCAATTGTAAAGTTATTCTTTAAATTTATAAAAATAAAAACACCGATCACTTATTATTTTAATTAATTTAACCTCATAAATCTCATTTAATCTCAAAATTTTTATATTTTATTGCATAGCCTAAAGAAGTTTATCTGTATTTAAACAACACCCATTCTATTTTTACAAAACTAATGCATTCAACAAATAGTGAAACTATTTAAAAATTAAATGAAATAAGTCCTGTATAATTAACGACATTTATAATTTATAGTCATTTATAATTATAGACAATTCATTTAATATAACCATTAAGCAAATTGGAAAATTATTTCATTCTTTATTGAGAATATTTTAATATGAAATTATGAATAATAAATGTAAATCATTTATAATTTAATGTCTGATGAACTGAAATGATAATGACTTATGTAATATATAATTATTTCTTAATTAATATAATTAATATTTTTAACACAATTTTTTTAAAAAAATATATTTTTTCTTATTTCATAAATTGTATCTTTAAATTAAAATAAGTAAAAATTAGGCATAAATAAATATATTTAGTTATAACAAAAGGTTTTTAGTCTTGTTTATAAAGGTATGTAATTTTTCTACTGTATGAATAGAAAGAGTTTGTTTATTTTTATTTTCAAAGTATTTTTCTTATTACAATGTAAATGATTTTACCATCACTATACACTCAACTAAACGTTTTTATTAAAAACTTTACAAATAAACTTTCCTTTTTCAGTCGGATTTCTTCTCAGTAATTCGTTTTACGGACTTTGATTTCTCACCTGTCAACCCTTGAAACTTTGTTCTTTTCAACCATGATTACATAAACAAAATTTAATTATCTTGATAAAAGACATCCAAGTGTAGCTATCATCATCAGACATACAATATCTTCAATAATGCAATTTTCTTATAAATTTATTAGAAATCACATAATTATATGTGCGGAACCCAATAAAATTAATTAAACACACTCAAATTGCACATCGTTAATGCATTTTATATTTTGATTTTTTTAGTTAAATAATTTTTCCATCAAGACATCACAAGTAATACGTTCCTAATAGTTTCTGAACAAGTCACAAATATTACAAGAGTGAAATAATTTTAACATTGACACTTCCAATGTCTTTTAAAATAGATTTTCTAAACTTTTTAAAACTCCCAGATAATCAACACCACCAAACAAATAGCTTTCACTTATTTTATCAAATTAAAATTTATTGTTACCAATACTATTCAATTGATCATCGTCGGTCATATCAATTACATTACTTTCCATATTAATCAAAATAACAATCTCAATGAAATTAAACGATCAACACCAGGTAACATTATATCATCAATCAAACTCAGCTTATTAATACTTATTGACAAAGACACGTACCATCCATTTTTACAATAAGTAGATGGTAATGTTCACGATTTTATATTTGGACTTAAACCCATTCAATTTTAAACTATTTTCCTGCAAATATTTGGCCCTTGTCGCTCCTTAAGTTGTGCCAGTAGCTTAAACCTGTCCTAAAAGCTAGATAGAGATATCTTTTAAACTTTTTAAAATCAAATAACGAGTGACAACGATCAAAAGTGGTAATTTGCCGTTTTTTCTAAAATTAACAATATTTTCAAATTGTGGTGTTAATAAAATCTTGTAATCAAAAAATATCATATAATCAAACTAATTAAGAACAAACCATCCATTAGGTATATCAAATTTACTAATATTTTCTTAAATAAATGTTTTCATTTATTGAAGTTATCAATATTTGGTTTCCTATTCTTATTCAGATAATCTCAAGTAACTAGTTAAAAAGAATGCTTGATTGAGTAAAAACAGTAATATAATTGAGTATAATAAGGCATTCAAGGAAATAATTAGATATTCCTAATATTAAAGTGTTATTTAACGGTTATATAAACTATTGAGAACGTGATGCATTTAACCTTAAATGTAATTACTAATAAATCTATAAGTATAATCGCTTTTATTGAAGTTGTATAAGTGTTTTTTTATTTATATGAATAAATAATCATTGCTAGTAAATAACATTTAATTAATTAATTATTTGGAAATTTTGTATTTTATGTTTAACCTTTTTTTTGCATTAATTCACCAAACATTTTTGCACTTTTTCTGTTTTCAGTACACTTTTACGCGCTGGTCTAAAAATGACAAGGTTCTATTTTTATCTAGTTCTCTTATTCCATGTATAATTATGTATAAAAGTCGAAAGTGTAATAATAATAAATAAATATTATTAACATATAAATAAAATGAAATGAGTTAATATAAGTTTGTAAATTAAAACAAATTTTGCAAGAAAGAAATGCTATTTTTTTCTCTTTTGAACTTTAAATGAAGTTACTGAAATTATTAATAAAAACGAATAGTTTTTCCCTAATTCCAAAAATGCTAACCAACTCAGATTTCTTTACTAATTTTATCCTATCAGAATTTTAATAATGCCCATGATTAATTTCAGTAAGATGATAGCTGGTAAAAGATAATTATAACAAATGCATAATTATAGGACAGCTTGAAATGTAGGAAATTTTTATTATTATTTTTTATTATTATTTATAACAATCAAAATTTTATTCGTCACGACATTTAATAAATATTATTTATAATTAAATTTGAAATAAATGATGTTGATAGTAAAATGTTTAATAATAAAAGTATTAAAAAAATACAATGGTAGCATGAAAATATTTGAAATAATAAAAAATAGAAATAGAAGAAAAATATTTTTAGCTAACAGTAAATGGGCATGAGAATTAATATTTTTGGGAGAAAAACCTTTTTACTTATTATCACTTTTTAATTTTTCATCCAATTGTGTTTTGGAATGTTGTTTAAATGATCAGAGGATAATTACTAACTAATTTGAATTTAATTGTTTAAAGGATTCTGTTGAACCCAGCAGAATCTTCAATAAAAAGCTGTGCCGGGACGACTGGGGTGAATGTTATGTTATTTTTATGTATTTTTTATTAGAATATATTCTTTATATTTTATGCGATACGATATAACAATATCGCATAAGTAAGTATCTTTGAATTACAAAACTTTTATTATTTACAATAATAGTAATAATGTAATAATATAATCGCAATTTGTGATAATTATCGGGAGCTTGAATATAGATATAAATTCTAACAAGAAAAATTACCGCTCGTCCGAATTTTACTTCATTTTAATTAGAGAATACAGAAACGTTTGCTTTTCAAAATCTCATAATATTAAACCATTCTGGAAAAAGAGCCACATATGAAAATGATTCATAACAAATACATCTGGCCAAACTTGAGGAAAGAAATAAAAACTACGGAAAAACAAATCTTAATTAAATACACAATGATTTTTTCAATTCTTTTTAAGCTTAGCTTTATCAATAGTTTGTGTCATTTTCGTTCAAGTAAATTAACATTTTTTTATAAGTTTCATTAACTTTTTAAGTTTTATTTCAATTATGGACTCCTTTTGCTACATTGTAAAATCAGTATTATTATGCAGAAAGCTTCATGGGGGGTTTCTTACCAAGTTTCTTCAATTCGTCTGAAACTATTTAAATATGATAAAAATAATTTACTTTATGACATTCCTCTCTGTTTGAAGAATGATATTGAATTTATTATTTTGTGTTTTAATTATAAAATATTTTCCATTTTTATCACCTTTTAAATATATGTTGGGAAACTGTCATTTGTACTTTTCCTATTTAGAATCAAACATTCTTGACACAAGTTGTTATGGTTCCTAGGTGTTTATGGCTGGTTGAGATTCAATGTATACGAGGTAGAGTTCAAAGTTTATATATATATATATATATATATATATATATATGAGTTTAATTAATTTAATAACCAAAATTTTCATCAAAGCTCGTGTTCTTCAATATCTGATTATTGTATAAGGAAGATCATCCAACATGACCTTCATAATTTCAAAAGTTTATTACGCTTTTCTTATTCTCATTAAAGACTATACAATTATGCGTGTAGAATATATTTTTGTCACATTACTCCACAGAAAATAATTTAAAACCGCAATTTCCTCTTTCCTATGGCATTGATAATGACATAAAATAAAGTTTAGAATTAATTAAATTATTATTTGTGAATATCAATAAAACATCTGATTCATGGTCAAACAATCAAAAAAACTTTATATTGTTGAAAAATGAAAAGCAATCAGAAGTTATTAAAACGCTTTTTAAAGTAAGAATTACTATTGTTTATATAAAATTTTAATGGAAATAATTTTTAAAGATTTATTATGGATTTATGGAACGATAAAACTTCAATTTATTTATTTAAATGTAAATAATCTACAATTCACCCAAATCTTTCTTTCGTTAGACGTTTTGTGAAAATTCGTTTGATATCCAGGTAATAATTACTTAAATTATCATAATCAGCCTTTTGGAGCTTTTCAATGATTTCTTGAAGGATAGTTTTGACGGAATATTGATAGGGATTGATGAGAACACTTATCCCTTTTAAAATTTTCCATAAACATCTTCAATAGCTTGAACTGTTCATATTTTATCTTCCGTACATATTCTGCAATAATCTCTATGTTAGCTAAATTTAAAAGCCAAACTTACATTTTTCAATGAGTTGGAAGGATCAGAAATGATTTCTATAAACTTCATAATTTTTTTAATTTATTTTTGGGGCAATTCAATGTTCATGGATGAAGTTTTAGCCTAAATTCTTTGAACCGAAATTGTATGCAGGAATTCATTTTTTTTCTTGTGTAAAAATGGTCTTTCTTATCTCCATTTTTATTATGACACAAATTTAGGTTTTTGGCTTATTATTTAAACTGTAATATTGTATTCATTTAGGTTCAGTTTGATGTCGCTTGCAAAAAAACCAAGTTTCATTAATTTCACCAAAAGATCTTCTGACATTTTTTTATTTGATTTGATGTTTACTCGGATCACTTATATTTACTCAATCATAAACTCATAACATAAAATATAATGAATGCCACTTAGACAGATTTATTGAAAATTCAAATATTGAGTCTGTAACTAAAGCTGAGATTAATTAAATTGAATTTAATCAAAATTAAATTAAGAAAATAAAAATTTCAATTTAATTTAATTTTTAAACAAAATCCAAAATAAATAATTAATTAATTTCAGATGAAAGAGTATAAAACAAATTTATTATTTTTTTGAAAAATTAAAAACTATTATTCATATCATATAGTTAAGTAATAAATAAATAGACGATCATTTTAGTGGTTTGTAGTATTTTAAAAGTATATATATATATATATATATATATTATAAACATTTCAATTAATTTACTGCTGTTTTTACTTTGTTACATTTGAAAAAAATTATAATAAATTATAATAAAAGATAATGCTAAAGACGATGAAATAGGATAAGAAAATATAGAAAAAATAATTTAATCAGTTGAATTTATTATTAGAATAAAAGAAATAAATTATTCTTAAATTTATTCTGTCTTTGAAAAGTTATGTTGTTATAAATTAATTTATTGGAAATTTTATATTTTGAGATTGATGTAAATAAAAGTGTTAAATATATTATTGAAAGTATGTCTTTTGATAAATCTTATACTAGTTCCTGTTCGAGCGAAACTTGATTTATCCGACATTCTATTCTTCCTCGCAGAATTATAATTCGCAATGTGGCCAATAGTTGGTTTCCTATTAGATTGTGAATCAATTCTATCGTGCATTCTCTATCGGAGTTTCTCATATCTACTACTTCGAATCTTTTTCGTTTGACCTTCATGAGCTTTGATCAGCCATGGATGATCAAGACATTCATAATCACATAGTTTATAATCTTTATTTTCATTCACAACGGTGGTAAAATATTTTCCATAATGAAATGAAGGCATTTTGATAGATATTTTATATCAAATTTAATAAAGCAGAGACAATTTTGCTGAGCATTATTGTCAACATATTTATATGAAACTTCTTCACAGATTAGAACTTTTCTCTTGAATTGCTTAGTAGCTTTATAGGCAATTTTACAAAAGATCCACCAATATCCATAGCAAAATTAACAACTTGAAGATTTGAAAAGTAATTCTTTAATCTGACATCAGGAGAAACTGTTTGAATCAAATTAAAATACATTTCAGAAAAGTAATTAATTTTATAACTGTCATAACGAAAACTACCTCTTTATTTTCAT
Organism: Schmidtea mediterranea; assembly: GCA_022537955.1. Classification (NCBI taxonomy): domain Eukaryota; kingdom Metazoa; phylum Platyhelminthes; order Tricladida; family Dugesiidae; genus Schmidtea; species Schmidtea mediterranea. Next base: position 27,735,811 of record CM039682.1, on the reverse strand, counting down.
TTAAAATTACATTTTAAATCATCTTTACCACTACATTCAAAAGTTTATCATGAAAAAACACAAATACCCCGACTAAACAAATATAATTACAACAAATTAATTTTATAAAAACTTCTAAGGCCAAAAAATCCAAATACATTCAAAATCAAGATTAAACAATGTCCTTGACGCGAAGAACACAAACATTTAAGAACGCATCTAATTAATATGTATCAGTCATTAGTATTATAGAAATTATGATATTTTCAATTTTGTAATCTCAAAATAGAAATAGAAATTTATTATTTTCAATTCAATCCAAAAGTCCCAAAATCTTTCACTGAAAATATCTTTATGTTTTTTCCAAAAATAATTTAAGTAAATTAAAGTATTTATACTAAATTTATGTCTTTGAGTTATGCTCTTTTCTTTTTAGAAGATGTTTGAACTTAAAACAGGTAGTTAATAATATATCCGCTTCATATTTTTTAAAAGAAATATTTATTTAAATATATATTTTCTATTTAAAAAACACATTTAAATTAAAAAAAATAATTTAATTTACAAAACTAAAAGTAACTAATATATATTTGATTATATTTGATTATATTAATGATAAACACTAAGTGAACTTATATTGCTGAAATGTTTATTAAGTGAGATTTATAACAAAAAAAGTCATCTGCCATACGAAATGGACGCTTTTTATTTAATTAAGATTTTGTTTGCTTTCTTTCAAGTTTAAATGTATTAAAATAGAACACTATGCATTTATCTGTACTCTGAATAATGATAAAAAAAATCATAAATAATAGATCGAAAATAAAGAAGTTGAATTTTAAATATTTAGAAAAACAATTTCATTGAAAAGTCTGTCATATAAGAAAATAGATATAGTTCTAAAATTAGTAAAACTCAAATGGAAAATATTGATAAACAAATTATTTTTAACAAAATACTTTAATAATTTCTTCAACATTTTTTGTAGCTTGAAATTCAACTTGCTGTTTTTCATGACATTTTTATGCCTCATAAACTTTGTTACTTTAGGTTGCCGAAATCCAATTTTTCTAAATTTTTTTTAGCCAAACATGATGCAAAATATTCCGACAATAATTATACTGAAAATTAATTATTTCTTTAGAAATATTTTAAATATCTGATACATTCAAATTTATTAAATTTCTTATTAAAATTTGAAAAATAAGAATTTGATCAAAATTTTACAAAAGACATTTCCGTCAGTGGTTATCAGATTTATTTTATTTAACATTTTCATTTGATTATGAAAAGATCTAAATTAAAACAATTTATTTTTATTAATAATGACTTCAGATTTTAAATAAAAAGCTAAAAAATAAAAAAAATAAGTAAATTATTGAACTCGATTTAGTTTAAATGTTTAGTTTTTGGAAAGGTATGACGAGCTGGTAAATAAAATGTAAATATGTGATTAAATTTAAATCAATGGGAATTAATCAGGTAAACTGATTGCAAAAATACACCAGTTAATTAGTGCTTTGTTGACGATATTAATCATCTCAATAGGAAAACAAAAACTCAGATTTAGATAAAATTGCAATAAACTTAACACTTTCATAATTCTTAAGAAACGAATATTCTTTAGGTTAATTACGTAATTGATGTCAAAGTACTGACATAAATTTACATTCATTTTTTTATAATTCAGACATTTTTAACCGTGAAGAAATATTGCATAAGCTGTTGGTCACTAAAGCCGGCATTCTATGAAATAAATCCGCAAACGATTTGAAAATCAATTGGCACTAATAAATATGATTTTGTTTATGTAAATAAATATTTAACTTTTACAATATTTAATTTAATTTTTTTTAATTATTAAAAATTAACAGAGAACTTTGAATTACAAAACCATTGCAATAAAGTTTAATATTTTATTATATAAAAAGATTTTATTTTTATATTATAAATTGACTATTTGATTAAGATATAGTTTTGAAAAATGTTTTATGTTCAATTTGTAATGAATTTCTAATTTTAGTTTTCCAAATTAATTAATACTTAATTGTTAAGTTTTGTTTCAAACCATTACTAAAAGTATTTTTATTAAAATAAATGTTTTCAATTAAATTTGCATTATTCCATTAAATATGAAATTCATTTATTATCAGAAAATAGTAGTGAAATTATACGGATTTTTTCTCCATTAGCAACAAAGCATAAATGAAAATTTATTAGGCATTTAATAATAATTTAATTAACAACAAAGTTTATGTCACAAGATTTTGATGTTGAAATAGTGAAATGTAATAACTATAAATTATGATTAAAAACAATTATTAATTTTTATTTATTTATTTTTCTAAAATCTTTCTTCTATTTACAAATGTAAAGATTTCGACACAAATAAGTAATTAATTGTTTTTCAAAAATCGGGTTAATAGAGAGGTTTTGTAGTAAATTTGTAAAATTCAAAAACCGGTTTTAAATACTAAAATCAAAATGGAAAATCAAATTAATTATAAAAATAAAAATAATTAAAGTTTAATCCTTTTAATCCTCTGGGACACAAAATAATCTTTATATGCAGAAATTTCAACTATGTTGTTAATAAATGTCTGTAGTATTTTAAAATTAAACATATGTATTTCTTTGTGATCATATCTCTACAAACTTTAATGGATAAAATAGGACCACAAGATAAGAATTTCTCATATTTCATAGCTTCTGTGCTTTCTGGATGAAGATCGCCAACATGTAAACTTGCCATAGGAATATAATTATTTATTTCATTGTAAACTGTAGTCGTTTCAATTTTCTTTCTTTTTTGACACCATTTTAGAATAATTCAATTGAGTTAGTTATAATATTAGTATTAAGTAATTAAGAGATTTATTAATATAAAACTTTATTGATTAAATTTTGTATTGTGATATAGTTTTTATTTAGTGGTTTATCCCACTTTAAAACAAAACAATAAATAATAAAGATCAATTATTTACAAAATATAGTATTATATCATCACACATATTTCTTATTAAAAGCAAAATAAACCTTTGGAAGATTAGAAATGATATACATAATAATTTATTGTATTTGAAAAGATTTTTACTTTTTAAAACTGAACTCATGTTTTTATAACAATTGTCACACTTCGTGTATTCAATATAAAATTTCAATAAAAACATCCAGTTCAGTTCTATTGGTATCACATATCTATATAGCCAAACTAACTGGTAAAATATTATCTATAATATATCCAAATTCCTCTATGAAAACATGATGAATATGTCGAAGAAAGAGGCTTTGTGATCAGGAACATATTTTAAAACCGACAATGAGAAAAATAGTTCAAGGGCCTTTGGAGAAATCCGAATGATTATTATCCAACTTTCAGTAGTTGAGTTAAACAGCAAAAGAAAATGAATTGAGATTTATAATTTGATGACCTGAAAAATCATAAATTCAAGTTCAATAACTGGTGAAAAAGTATGTTTTCAGTCAGATAATTTGTATCTAGAATAGAAACAAGATTTATTTTTCGTTTATGTTTCAAAAGTTATATATATATATCTTGTAAAACCTTGAAAACCTGTTTTAAAAAGTTTTTAGGAATTCGAAAAGTCGATATCTACTGACCATCTATTATGTAATAAATAAAATGCTTTGTAAATATTAAATAATTACTTAGTTAAAACCTTTAATTTAAAGGTCAACAAAGATCAAAAAGTTTACAAATAATATGTAAACTTTGTTTTTTGCAGTTTTAGAAAATTCTAACACACAATTTATTCAAAATTATGTCATCATTTGATATTTTGATGAATGTGGATAATATCCATATTTAACATCTGTTCTAATCTAGTTGTCTTGTGAATTTGACTGCATGCCACTAATAAGTATTACATAAATGTAAGAAAATTTCAAAGGATATTTTTTTACTTATCAAATTTTATTAAAAAAAGCAAATTAAAAAAACTAAAGTTCTTTTTTAATTTATTGGTACTATTTATTTTATTTTTATTACCTTTAAAAATTGAAAATAAATTATTTTTACAATTTTGCTACTGTCAAATGCAGATTTTTAATGTTATTATTACAATTATTTTTACATGAAAAAAATTGTATTACAGTTTTAAACAAATTAAAATAATATTACAGCATTACTCAAAGTGTTTAAAATGTAAATATCATAATAATAAAGATAAAATAAATTATTACTTTACATAATAATAAAATAAGCATATTTTGTCATATCTGTTGACTTCGAAATATTTGCATCTTTAAAAAATTCTTATGTTTTCATTTCGACTTAAGATATTTTATTTTTATAATATAAATATTTGGCATTGACACTTTATCAAGTACCGAAATTTTGATTCGATAGAAATAATACTGATTATTGTTATAAGAAAAATAAAAACTAAATCTTCTAAATTTATATTAAAATAAATAAATTCGATGTTGTTTAATATTTTAAAACAAACAATACTATGATTAATATTATCTAAATACAACATCCATTTTCGACAATAATCATTTTCGGTGTCTGATTGGTTCATTGTTTTTTATTATTCATCAAACCTATCTTCAAGGTTTTATGTTTTTACATCAATAAGGGAAGTATCTACATAAATTACCCTTTCTTGTATAGCTTGAAAATTCTTTTATTTGCTTGCTATATATTTTAAGTATTATCATTTTTTATTCACCTGTTAACTGTTTAATACCAGTGTATCAATTAAATTCATAGAACTTTATACTTTAGTTGTAGTAATTCTTTTATTATGTTTTAAACATAATTACTTTTAACTTTGATGTTTGGTAGATTTTCTATTACACTGACTAGATCTTCATAATTGTTCATTATGACAAAATTATCCTTGTTGCTATTAATCAGCTTTTCACTTTTGTATTTTAATAGCATTTCATTATAAATTTCACTTTGCTCATTGTTAGATGCAATTAAATTCAACTCTTATTCTACCATTTTATTTATTATATTACTATTCTAAATTCTTTTGTTTCATCTAGAATATTTAAACAACTAAGGCGTAGTAATTATTAATATTAATATAAAAAGACAAATTTTAATACATAAATTTAACACAAACAGTTATTTGCACTAACTGATCACATTAAAACATTCAAACTATATTGTTGTTAAATATGAATTTTGGAACTCCTTACGCTTATAATTTTGAGAAAATCTTTATTTCTAAGTGATTTCCTAAAATCAGGCTTAATATTAAAATCGTAACTTTCAAATTCTATTATCCTTGTAAAATACTAAAATGCATTAAATTTGGTATTTTCTTTCTGACAGTCCTTTTTCAAAAACTGTTTAAATTGTTTAGTAAACTTGCAGTCAACTTGTAATTTCCTTCTTTTATACAGTATTTCAGTACTGAATTTTATAAATCCTTAAAGATTTCCTCATTTTAGATTTTGCAAAGTAACTAGAAATGTACCATTACTAGTGTCAGTATTAAGAATAACTCTTCTTCTCACAAGAAATAAGCCGAGACTGTGGTAATTGTTAGAGATTTTTTTAGAGATTTTTTTAGCTGACAGCATTATCCATGTCTATTTTAGTTACTTACATTACTTACGAAAATCTGTCTATTTAAATATGATCAGAACGATCATTAAAAGTTTTTGTTTCCTAATTTATTCCAAACATATGATTTTCGTTTACTTCTTGTTATACTTTATTGTATGGTTGAAATGTTTCCCGGAAGTAAAATCAAAATCTCTATCCAATTCTATCAAACCATAATTTTGATTTCATTTGAAAGTCATCTCATTCTGTTGATTCCTGCATCAAATAATATTTACTGCTATTTAAAACTATTATCTCACATAAAATAGCAAATAATAACAAAGACTGAGTCGTTTTACTATTTGCACTCACACCCCAAATTACATTATTAGTGCTTCTAAGCTTTCAGACGTGTCACATTTTACTTTTAGAAACAAACAAAATATATTTACTATTTGTAAAAATACAATCATTTTCTTTATGCAGTTTAATATATTTTTTTTGTTTATATTAGTATTATAATATAAAGAAAGGTGTCCTCTACAACCTTACATCTTAATGATTTTTGAAATTTATCACTTTTCAGGTTATTATTTGATTCTTTGACGATGTTAACCGGTGAACAATTTTCACAATATAATGTGCATCTATTTCGTTTAAATTTAATTTATTTATTAATTAACTTCAAATATTTCAAAATACTTCGAATATAAATTTACCTTATTTTTATTTTATTTATCACCTAGTTTGACTGACTTTAACCTGACTTTTACATCCCAATTTTTACACTACAGTCAATTTTGTACTCTATCATTACCCACATTTTTCCTTGGTTTAATTCTACAAATATTATGCGATTTTTTTGTATTCATTTTATTTTTCATTTTTTTCTTTACTGTTTGGTAATTTATGTATTCTTAAATCGTTTAAATTGTTTAAGGATCATCCTGAAAGATTCACAATAAATCAAAAATGAAGCAATTTATGTTTCTTTTATCACATTCTTGTAATGGTGATTCCCTTTTGATGTTTTTATCCTGTAAATTATTTATTTTTATGGTTATTTTTAGGGTTAGTATTATTAAAAATAATTAGTATTCAAATAAAAAAAATAATATCCCTATAGTAAGTAAAGTACTATAGGGAAGAAAATTAAAAATAAAAATATCGATTTTAAAAATACTAAATTAAAATTACTGGGGGAAGAAATATTGAAGAAAATTGAATAATTTGGAATCAGAGAAACTATCCGTAAATAATTCCAAAGTTAACTAAAGAGATTCTAAAATTTTATGAAAGATTACTACAGAAAACCAAAAATACTGAATTTTTTAGGATCAAGGAATCAAACGAAGTAAAGTGTAAAGAATATGAGAATTATTAACAATCGTCGAGAAATCCGAAGATCATTTTTAATCTAATATATTTTTATGGTTTCACTATAGGTAAATCTTATATAATGTATATTAAATTATCTAAATATAACCCACAAAATAACTCAACAGTAATCCTAGACCGTGACGACACCTTATCTTACCGGATACTCGGTTGGGTTCTAACTTAATCCTCCATCCATTCATAATTGACATACTCTAATAATCTAAAATAACATTTACCTTTAATAGCTTAATAATTCCTTGCAGAGCCCCTTAAAGTCGCGAGAAAGAAACATTGATTATTGTTTCCAAAAATGATTTAAACAATTGTAATCTTGATATTAAAGTATACAATTAAATTCTGCTGTTTTCTAATACTATTTAAAAAACTTTTAATATAATTTAAATGTAAGTCAAAATAATAATAAAAGAAATTTTAAAGATAAAATCAAAGTTAAACAAGAAAATAAATTATTTTACTTATTATTCTAAAAATCAGTTTACACCATGTCAATAGAACTTTATAATAAAAATGTTTCCCTTAATTTTTCTGTCTCCAAAACAATTATCTCGGCAAAATGAGACCTAAATTTTTAAAACTGTCACTCGTCATTTCATTAGGAGGATTTTCATGCAAAATGTGAGGTTAAAAGAAGATTTTATTACTAAAAATGTCCAAATAATCATTATTGTTTTAATTGTTTGAAAATTTTAATTATCAATCAATCTTGAGAAAGATTTTACTGGTGACTCAGCTGGGTTCAGCAATTTACATTATTATATATTTTGCTGTATTAATTTAAACCACAATTTTACTTCAATAGTGATTAAGTGGTTACTATTAAAGATGATTTTCCGAAAATCGGACAATTTGATTGTGGCATAAAAACCAATTATTTCTCTACAAAAAATATCTAATTGATAAAAAGTAAGTCTCATGTTCCTATCAAAAAAATCCTATTTTAATTAGTTACTCAACGAGATTAACCTTTAAAAGGTGTAGAAAACTCATTCTTTCACTTGTCTATGATACTTAAAATTTCAACATTATTTTGGGATTATCTTGTATAATATCATCCAGATTGTAAATGGATATTAATAAAAATAATGTGAAAATAATTTAAGCGAAGAGCATGATTTTAATATCTAAGAAACGGGGAATTTCGAAAAGAATTTGAATAGTAATCCTTTTCTTTTTATTTAAAATTTTACAAAATTATGAAAGTAATAAATTGGATTAGTCCCATACAAATTTCACACACTTCAATTAATATGTAGACATCATATTTATTTATTTTATTAGATAAATTATACAATATGATATTGAAAATAATTTTCCCCACAAAATTCTGTGGCAATTTCTAATTGTTAATACAATTACGTTAAATATATTAGATTTTTTGGTTTTTATTTAAATTTTCAATTAATTTGTAATATTTAAAAAATGCATTTTAAAATTTAATAATTTTAAGGAACAAATAAATTTCTTTTTAAAAGCATCCGGATGAATTTTTATTTCTCTACTCAAACTGTAAATGATTTCTTTTCCAAAAAATAGGATAGTCCAAATGAAACTTTTATAATAAGATAATAATAAAATTAAATAATTATATCATTAACTAGCAAAATTAATTAAAACAGATATATTATTATTAAAATTATTTAAAACAAATAAATAAAAAAATAAGCCCTTGCTGTAATATATATATATATATATATATATATATATGCGTGTGTGCGTGTGTGTGTGTGTTGCCACAAGTGCTTATCTTATTATTCACTGGTTTAAACTTTTAATTTATGCGGCCACCAAGAAATCATCGTTTTGAAATTATTTAATATAATACATATATTTCATACTTTATTCGTTGAATTGACGTGTCTCCTAAACCGCTAATGAACATTTAACTCATTATTACTTCACAATTTTTTCTGAATATTCTGAGTTCTTTTCAAAGTTAACAATGATTTTGGCAGTATTTTGTAATGTTTGAAAATCATTTTTTAAATCATTGTTTTGTTTAAAGTTGTTGGAATCATTAGTTACTTATTCTTTCAAAATATGATGAATAGTATAGTAATTAAATTTGCCAAGTATTATTTTATTTTGGTAATTAAATTAGAAAATGTTTATTTTGGTTCGTGGAAATCTGAAATAAATTAGCTGATTCCACGTCGGAACATGAGACTATATGTCCTGTTATTGTTAATACTTTTACTATCTTTGTTATTTTACATTAATTTTATATTTATAGTACTTTCACTCGTTTTGAAGTTAATTTCTTTGATGTTTTAGCCATCTTATTCTAGAAAATGAGGAATAAAACGTTTCTCATTGACTTAATTTGATGGTCCAAAAAATGTTATATATACTCGAGAATTTTAACTTTGAAATCCTTCACTGTGCGGATTCTTTATTGGTATGGTATGTCTCTTCCAAATACAGTATTTACTTAATATTTACTTAAAAAACAAATTAATCACTATAAATATGAATTTTGTTTCAGAGAAACACACCGTTTTCTTTTACTAAATCAAAATTATTGCCCTGCTGCTCTGCAATTTTTGGTTTCATGTCATCCATTTTGCTATTGTTTATATTTCCTATACGTAATCGCATTTTTGGGTATTCCCAATAATTTTCTAAAATGGAAATAGTCTTCACATTTTTCATGTATTTACTTAATATTTACTTAGTATTTACTTAATATTTACATAAAAAACAAATTAATCACTATAAATATGAATTTTGTTTCAGAGAAACTCACCGTTTTCTTTTACTAAATCAAAATTATTGCCCTGCTGCTCTGCAATTTTTGGTTTCATGTCATCCATCTTGCCATTGTTTATATTTCCTATACGTCATCGCATTTTTGGGTATTCCCAATAATTTTCTAAAATGGAAATAGTCTTCACATTTTTCATGGCATTTACTTTTTGGACTTTGTCTATTTAAAATCATTATAATATATAAATTTTAAACTAAATTTTTTTAGTTCCGAGGTTATCTCATTGAACCTGCAATGTATAACATGAAATCGAGTTTGAATATTTCTATAATATATGGTTATTGATTTTTTTCTTATATAATAGAAGTTAATTATAATAGTTTATATAAGAGGTTGGTATATTAATCAATCTGAATTTTTTCCTTAATAAATACTAATTATTTAATAGTTTCAGATGACATAAGATTCCTAATATAAATAAAATTAACACAAATTCTTTTTCTGTTTTAATATACAGTTTCTTTGTCGCAATATTTTTGTCAAAAAATGACACTTAAATTGTCGTCAATTTTATTGACAACTTTATGCAAACGGCCAGCTATTTTGTAAAAAATCTCTGAAATATATATTTGCACCAAAAACCAAACGTAACATTTAAAATTAAATACATTTTTAAAGTTAAAAATAACAAAAAATTCTTATTTAAAGGTTTTTGTTTTTATAAAAAATTTTACAAATTTTCTTTTCTTTCCAACAATAGTAAAACCAAACTACCACTTTTTCTTTTTTGCAAAAATAAATTTCCTGTTTTTTTAAAACATCAATGACAAAAAATTAGATTTATGGTATTTTTTTATTATTTTTTCTAAAAGCTTTTTCAAAAAAAGTAATCATCAATTGTATTACTATTTTTCGATGATATTATTTAAAACGAGACAGCAATTAATGGAAAAAAAGAAATTATTATAAAGAATGGCGAGAATTCAGAAAAAATATTTAAGCTAAAACCAGAATAAAATACATTATTTTTTTGAAGTAGGTGAAATTGTAAATATTTTCATCTTCTTAATTTTCACTTTTTAAATGGATTTAATTTAAATTTAAATTTGATAAATTCTTTATTGTAATTTTAATAAAAACAGAGGAATTACTTTGTCAATAAAATATTTTCAAACTTTAAATCTCTTGTGGAAAATGTTATTTTGTTTAAAATTTAAAATTATTGCGTTTCAAGTTTTGGATAATAAAATGTTAATTTGGTTTGGATTTTAAAAAATATAATTAAATAGTTTGCAATAAATATAATTAATTAAATCAATTAAATAATTTAGTAATTATCATATATTTTATAGTAATTTGTTCTGTTATCTTTTCTGTAATCTTTTCTGCTGTATATTAAAGTTTATTGTAAGAATACTTACTAAACTTATTTTATTACTTTGATTATGTAACACTGAAGATTTTATAAATTTAACAATTTTGCAATTATAATTGCATTTATAATTTGTTTGATTCAGAAATCTTATCGTACGTCTGGTAACATGCACAATTGATACTTGCCATCACTGAGAACAGTGAGCTACATTCAGCCAGTGCCTTCTGTCGTATGAAGTGTTGTGCTGGTATTTATTCGTTTCAAATCACCCATACAAGTTTTGTTATGTACGTGGAAATTTCACAACTAAACTGCAACGACAAACTATTCAACAAACTTTAAGAAAAAATACTATCTTTACTTTGGTTGCCACCTAAGTGACCAAGATAAACCAGGGACGCCACATCAAATCTGTTCTGCTTGTTTAAACGGATTATGCGATTTGGTGAACAAAAAAAGCTACGATGCCATTTGCCATACCCATGATATGGAGAGAGCCGAGGTGAAGATTATTATTTTTGTAGTTTACACATGATAGGGTTTTCTACAAAGAACAAAAAGAATTGCTCATTCCAATTCCCCCAGATGATGATGTAAATTCTATCAAAGATGAAGCGGATGGTGATGAAGGTACAAATGGTGGCGTTTGCGGACCGTCATCAGATCTAGATTATAGATTGTAAGATCGAAATTTCGAGCCAAACCTGTTTACACAAAAATCAATTGAATGATCTTGTTAGAGACCTATCATTTCATAGAGGAGAAAGCAGAACTTCTCGCTTCAAGACCACAAGAGAACAATTTACTTGACAAAAGTGTTCATTACAGTTGCTACCGAAAACGAAATATTAATTTAGCAACATGCTTTACAGTAGATGGTCCTTTCTGTTATTGCCATGATATACATGGACTATTCACAGAATTGTCTCAGACGTATGTGGCATCTGATTGGCGTCTCTTCATTTATTCATCGCACAGAAGCTTGAAAGCAGTATTTTTACATAATGGAAATGTCAGGCTATCCATCCCTCTTTTCCATTATGTCAATACAAAAGAGACATATGACAATATGGATACTTAAAGCAATCAAATACGGCAGTCATCAATGGAATATCTGCGGATATCTTAAAGTTTTAGGCAGGTTAATAAGTATACATGCAGGATTTACAAAATATTGTTGTTTCCTTTGCCTGTGGGACAGTAGTGCCACAGCAAAACACTACAGCAAACGTGAATTGGCTCTTAGGTCTACATATGTCCAAAAACAAGCAGTGTCCAGTCTGTCTCTTTAGTTGATCCACAAAAGATCTTCCTACCCCTTCTCCTCATTAAACTTGGTTTAATGAAGAATTTTGTTAAAGAAATGGGTAAAGTCAATTCACATGAGTTCAAATACTTTGCTAAGAAATTTTCGAAAATTAATGCAGCAAAATTGAAGGAGAGAATATTTGTTGGGCCACAAATCAGGGAGGTTTTACTGGATATTGAATTTAAACGGGCTCTCAGTCCACTGCAATTGAAAGCTTGGCTTCCTTTCAAATGGATAAGCGAGAACTTTGGAGGGAATAACAAGTCCCATGCATAAAAGGATGGAATTGAGATACTAATCGATGCTTATAAAGAAATGGATTGTCGAATGTCTTTGAAAATGCACTTCATGCATTCCAATTTAGATTTCTTTGTTCCCGAGCAAAGGGAACGCTTTCACTAAGATATTTAATCTATGGAAGTTCATTACCAAGGATTTTGGAACAAAAGCATGATAGCTGACCATTGTTGGATGTTGCATCGTGAATTCCAGACAAAGGGTTTAAAAGAAAAACGTACTCTCAACGTTTTTAAGATGTTGTAATGTGAATATTATTATTTTACAAGTATGTTCAATAATACATTTATTTAAATTAGTTTATTGCACTTCATTGTGTTGTAATAATTTAGTGTATGATGCATATTTTACTTTTTACAAATAAATGATTTGCAAAAAATGTGACACCCTAGATATTCATAAAATTACGTATATTTTCATAAAATGTTAAAAATTAAAGAATCGAAAAATTTTACGTGCTAGAACAAAACTGTAACCAGATTTGGATTGAGCATTAGAAATACTTTCAGAAAAGTTTATTTTTGTCCGTGATGAGAAAAAAATTTCATTTTGTTGACCAGTGTTATTAGTTAGGATGAGAAATTTACTTTTCGTTGGATGTCATTTATTTTTAATTAAGTTTGCATTTTCTTAATTTGTAAGATGTTAAATATGTGAATACAAAAAAAAGAGCTTTATAACTGTAAAAATTTACTGATTAAATTTTGAAGATCAAATAGGCTTGACGTTGGATAGAATTACGTGCTCTATATATACCAAACTGTACTGAGATACATTTTCTATAATATAAAAAATCAATAATCTTATAATATAGATACATACAAACTCACTACAATGCTGTTCTTTCGAGGTGCAGTGAAATACATTCTTCAGTGTAGAGTATACACTATAGAAATTGAAAAATGATAGAAAATTTAAATAATGCACAAAAGCACAGCACATAACATAAATCGCATACAAAATTTCAATATATAGTAAATCTGTGTAGAAATAAACTCTCTTAATAAATTCGTTATAGACATATGTCATTAGTTCTCGTCATTGTCGTCAACGAGCCAATTCATGACAAATTTATAGTATGATCTTACAAATCGAAGACTAAATTACGTCCAAATAGAATTAGACTGGAAATCGTTTCAATCACGATAATGATTCTATTCATGGTGTAGCTCTATTTGAAAATAATTTCATTGAGCCTTTGTCACCATACAGCTATTTCTGAATCCAATTGAAAGTGTTTTCAACAAGATCAAATTTCAATATTAGAGTGACCATATTTAAGGCAGTTGGATTCAGTTATAAGTCTATCCAATCCAGATTCAATGTTATGAATGACGCACGTGTCTTCAACCTTTCAGCTTCCCTGGGCCACATTAGAAGAATAGTAGTTATATTGAGCCACACTTAATATATACTAACTCTAAAGACAGCTGATGTAGAAAAATGTAGAATATAATACTTAATTGTTTTTTTATTTATTTATGTAAAATTTACTTTTAGTTTGTATGTTGTTTATTCTAGTCAGTGTGTATTTAGTTATATTTTGGCGGAACTGTAAATTTAAAATTGGGTTTGAATTGTGGTCAAGGTTGGAGGATTTGTAGTTTGAATTATTTTTAATAAATTAAATTGCTAACAATAAAACGAATTTGTCTTATAAAGAAAACATATTTTAAAAATGTTTCATATGATCAATAATGATTTATCTAGTAGTGATTCGGAATCAGAAGATTTTTCAGCGGAAATTATGAAATTTGATATGTATAGAGAAATTGTTTTAAAAAACCCTCTTGATTATGATTCTCATTGGAAGTTAATTAATCACTAAAACATTCAGAAAGATGATGGAAGCAAGCAAATCAAGAGAAACTATGCATGTTTATTATCTATTGTCCCCTGAAATGTTGATTGATTGGATCAATGATAAAAAGTCTATTAATTCAGACAAAGATTTCATACGTGTTCTATTCATTCGTGCAATTGAAAATTATTGAAGTATCGATGTATAGTTTGAATATTGCCAATTTATGTTAGAATATTTAACTGATAAAGCAGAAATTAGACAATGTTTGAAGTTGCTATTGCTCAAGTTGGGATTCATTTAACTAAAGGATACTTAATATGGGAACTTAACATATTTATGAAAAGTCACTTTTTGTAGATGATGGTAGAAATGAACAAAAGGAACGAATATATAAATTATATTTAAGACAATTATCTCTCTTTTTACAAAGTAATGATTAAACATTAAAAGAATTTCTTGAGTGGAATCAAGAGAATAAGGAATGGGAGAATCAAATCCAACACTAAACAATTTTAAACAATTTTAAATTCATTAATTCATATTTTATTATTATAAAATTAAAGAAATAGGAACATGAAATTAATTTGATATTTGACAATGTATTTGAGATATTAATGCTTCGTAATTTGGTTCGAACGAAGAAGTTGCTATTCTAAGTGAGTTCTCAAGGAGCTCATTTGATATTTTGTTTCTATTTTCATTTTTTGTGTGCTTCATCCTTGAAAACAGCTGCTCACAAATGTAAGTGCTCTCAAGTAGCGATGCCATGATTGTAAAGGAAGGGTTATTTTTCTCTAGGAAGATACATCTTGTAAAGTCCAGTAAAAAGAAATTATAAAAGTTTTCTTTAGGTTGAATATCAGCTTGCAGCTCCTATGCATTTCATTTGAAAATTTGCGAGTAATTGGTTTATATCGATTGAAAATGGAGTCACAAATATGTCAGAAAAATTGATGATTTTTTCGGAAATCGTGAAATCTTTTCTCAAATTCGTGTATCAAATCGAAAAGCTAGTTTGCATATTTTTTGTTACTTACTTAGCCAACGTTTAAAAATGCATTAAATTGGCTTGCCTGAATTTGAGACTGTCATAGTTTCAGTTTCATTTAGAAAGCTGATATAATTTGAATCATATTATTTATAAGTTGTTTTTCTCTTCGAAGACGCTTATTTAGCTCACTTTTCATCACCAGGTTCTGGCACAGTTTTTTCAAAGGAAATCGCTGCAACGTTTTTTCACAGCCTCATAAAAATCTCATGCTTTAGTTGTGTCTCTTAATGGCACTAAAGAAGCAATTTCTTCAGTTATATTATATTCGGCATCAATACCTCTACTCAAAAATTGTCAATTGAGCTGTACTAGTAACATCTGAACTTTCATATATTGGCAAACGATAAAATTTAAAACTAGTAGCACCTTACAAATCCTCTTTTTTATCATGGAAAATTATATCTGCAACATTTTCTATACATTGCTTAAAAAACTCACCATCAGTATATGGTTTTGCTATCAGGTTAGCGACCACATAACTAACTTTTATCATAATCTTTGAGACATTCGTTGATATGTATTATATTTCTCAGTGTTTTTTTGTGTGTAATGCCTGTATAAATTGTAGTCTTTGAAAACTGCTACAAATTCTTTACGAATTAAGCATATTGCCGTATTATTTTTCTCGACTAAAACATAGTCATCTGTCAATTTTTCGTTGAACAATCTTCTTTCTTCTATAATTTTTCATTTTGTTTGTTTTGATCTCTTTTGAGACATTGTGGAAGCCATGATGGAATTGAAAAATAATAGATTGAAATTTGAAAATAAGAGTTAAAAATCGAAATAAAATACGTAAATTCTTAAATAACCCAAACCGTTTGTCGTTATAAATTTTACCAATAATCACTTAGTTTTACAAGCATATAAAATATTTTGGTTTATCACTTTGTTTTAATTACCAAATATCCACAAAACACGTAACATCTGCCTTTTTCTTTGGTGTCAATTTGTCTAAGCACAATTGGCCATTGAAAGCTTTTTGTCTGATAAAATGTTTGTCCTAATACTAGCGTGAACACTAAGCCATGAAAGGTTACAGTGAAGAAAAAGATAAAAATTATAAAGGGGGCGAAAAAATGTTGGATGAATTTATTTTTGAATATTCATGGTTAAGGCATAAGACTAATAGATTTGATGTTAAAATTGAAATATTAAAATACTTACTTTTCAATTTTCAATTTTTATAAAATAAATGTAATTTGCTTTGGCTCGAACCCACTGGAGGTTTTTCTAGTCATGATCCCGTTTATCAATATATAACTTTTGTTGGACCGCATTCAAAGACGTATTTGGGCACAGGTTAGACATGTCTGCACTAAATTATGGGCTGACAAAGAAGATTACAGGAATTTGATGAAATATTTTTTACATGTTATGAGATTGTTTTTAACACAATTTAACACAATTTTGTTAATAACTATTCAATTTTCAAATTATTTATTTTGGCTTGAAAATTGTAGATATTAAGGTTTCTTATTTTGTTTTACTGAAATGGATGCAATAAATGTAAGAATTCCCATTGGTAATAAAGGATATCATTATTAAATTGTTTTAAACGAAATATCTGATGGCATTAATTGTTTTAGTGGTTCAATTTGATAAGTACGCTAACAAAATTGGCTTTTATTTATGGTAATTTTATTATACTTTGTATAGTACATTACAGATAATTAATATGTACGGTTTTATTTGATTATTTTGCGTTTCATTAATTTTAAATTAAATGGAAAACAGTAGTTTGTAAGAAATTTATTTAATTGAATGAATCAAAAACAATCCGGATCATATAAAAGAACATTTAACAAATATCTAATCTTGAAATGTTGAGAGCTTTTGTATATTTTTCCTTTTCTTTGTATAAAAGTTGTATTATTTTCAAAACTTGGAACTACATAAAATTTTATATATTATCCTTTTTTATTCAAACGTATTTAAGACAAAGTTTGTCTCTTACTTTATTGTATATGACTGCATAGATATAAAAAAGTAAACATTAATAATTCTCTTATTTTGTTTTAAATATATCAACATAATAGACGATTGGTTTATAGGAATAACATAAGGAGTAGAGTATACTTCTATATAATAGAACGTTTTTATTACATTTGATAAGTATAAAAAAATGCATTATGGAAAATTGGTTTATTCAAAAATTAATTAAATTCAGACTGTAATCTATACAGGTAGAATTGACATATTCATCTTGAGCTCCTGTAAGGAAATTATGAGCTTTTAGGTATTTCACAATTTCAATAATACATTTAAATAAACAATAGAAAGTAACAATTTTTAGGCATAACCCAGCATTGAATACTGCTTAAATCAGGCGTGACAGACTTGACGATAAATCTTGACTTTTAGATAGTTATCAAATGAAGAATATATTTAGTTAAAAATTTAAGACATTTCATTTTAAGAAAGCTATTAAAAACTTATAATAAAACCTATATAAAGTTTGAAAAATGGGAAAACATTTTGATTAGATTTAAACAACATGAAAAATAAAATCAAGAATAAAAGAGAAAAAATACATGAAAAGAATTATGTCCAAAATTCTTGTTGAATAATTTTGTTGAATTGATTTGTAGTTTATAATAAAGATAAAATTATTATATTTTGAAAATTTATTTGTTCAAAAAAAATTACATTTATGGATAATAATAAAATGATAGAAATAAAATTATTGTAATTGTGCATAGCATAATTTTATTTTTTGAAGATCTTATATTAAAAATACATGTTGAAAATAAAAATCCACTTATTTTTGTCTTATTTTCCACTTATTTTTCTTAATTAAAATTCAATTTTTAAAAGCTTTTTAATGATCTATCAAAAAATTATTGTTTTTAAAAAACATTAAAGGTGCACTATATTTTTCCTTTGAAAATTCGATTTATTTATTTCAGTCATTTTAACTTTTCAAGTTTATGAAACATGTTTTAGTTTTTCATTTCATTTTTCGTGTATCTGCAATTTTTATATATTAGAAAAAATTGTAAGTTAATAAAAATAAAATTTAATTTAATTAAAATTTCTTAAATTCATCATTGACTTAATCCGACAGTGCACATTTTTTATTAATGAAAGAA